>BCIM01000003.1:1003636-1559865 GCA_039545315.1 Kondoa malvinella | reverse complement strand
ATAACCTCAATAACGCAGGATAACCTCAATAACCTCAATAACGCGCCGCCTAGTTACTTGTCGAGTTCAAGGTGCGTCTTACACTTTTAGCCTGCGCAAAGCAAAATCTCACCTCAGGTAGATCTACATCCGCGCACAATCAAAGCTGTACCGATCACGCGCCACAACAGAACGACTGTGGCTATCCAGTCCGTCCATCATGCTCGTCGAATCGTAAGTCCATTCTCTTACATCTATGAAGTGTCAGATGACCCACATCTCTGACGCTACAGGTGTTTCCATGCATCGATTCAGAATGAGAGCAGAACGCTGCTGTTTCGAACAAAATGTCATAATTTACAGAGATGTTAGGCAGGACTGAGTGAAATTTATTATTCGCAATGTACAATGTCCACACCTATTACATCAATAATTACAAGCAATACATCTCTAGACCTATATTACAACTCAACGTGCAAGCGCTGAGCAACTCCCGGATGAGATTTGATGCCGCACGAAAAACCTTCTGTCCCTGCTGTATGCATCACATTGAGAGCATAGTACTGAAGCCATATGCTGTAAAGATCTAATGAGAAAGACTTGGCAAAGGCAAGGACAACACTCACGCGACGACTATCGCGACATGCCAGAACTGATGCGAGTGAAGTAAGGTATCAAACAGTCCACCGGGCCGCAGTCTTTCTGGGAAATTGAAGCCGTAGAAGATCAAACCGACGACGTAGGCCATAGCAGACATACTACGAAACGCGTTCAGGCAATACTCAGTAAGGCAAATTCAGCCAAGGCTTACAGTACAGGCGCGTAGAAAACTAGCGTCTCCCGCAGACCGTATATCGCAGCCATATGACATTGAGGAACAACAGCGCTCAGACACATGCTGAGGAAGAATGCGATGCGCCAATTCTGAATCTCGAATCAGCAAGCATTTCCAAAGAGCATCGTTGATGGCTCACCTTGTTCTTGCGCTGATTGAACCAAGCTGACCAAGGTAAGATGACACCCGCTACACCAACAGCGAACGCAGCACTTGCATAGATTTTGAGAAGATCCGGTCGACAGTAAAAGCCATACCAGACTGCACAGACAATCAGCTGGGGACTTCAACACATGAGCCCATCGCTCACTCATGGTAAATATGGAGCTGCAAATAAGAGCCGAGACGCCAACATAATCGAGACAGGCTGAAGAGTTGAACAAGTTGATAGTCGCACATCCGGCCATAAGATGCCATAAAGACGAGAACAGAAGACAGCAGAGGGCACAAGTGAGGAAGGATAGGCTGACGACTCGATCTAGAGCATACTCGCTGAGGGATATCGAGGATAGAGGGTGTAGCGAGTATAGGAGCCAGCATACTGAAGCCGCGCCGATAAGATGGGTCCATATGTTGAGTGTCTCATTATGTAGCTGAAAGGTAGACAGGAGCAATTCTCGCCAGCCTACAATGGCTTTAAATTACTGATTTCTCGCTGTTCAAGGGATGACTTACGTTCGATTGGAATGAAGCGATAACCACTACGAATGTATTCGTTGTTTTGCCATAGGAAAGGCAGATCGTCGTAGGACAGCAATCGATTCGCCCCTTGGTGCAAAGCTTTCTTGAACTTCTCGGCTTCCTCTCCTAATAGCTGGCCCAACCGTTCCTTCTCCTCTACAAATGCTTCCTTCAGTTTGTGTCCTTCCTCTCGTACTTTGTCTCCTGCTTGACCGACCAATTCACTGGCTTGCGAAGACAGGCTGCCCGCAAACAGAGAGAAGCGACGACGACCTGCTGAGGGCGGATAGGGCCCCAGAGAGGCCAAAGTGTTTGCTAGCCATTCCGAGTCGGCGGCTAAGCTTGCCCGTAGCCGAGCCAAAGGTAACGATGGTGGTTCAGGCAGCTTGGACAGGAAAATTGCTGTAGCTGAGCGTAGAGGGTCGAAAGAAGCCGACATGGTGTCTTTCCAAGTACTAGATGCAGAGCCAAGCGTAATTGAGGTATTGTCGGTGACGGAATTTAGCATATCATGCATGCTTGAGAGGGTAACAAACAGTCTGCCGAAGGAGGGCGGTCCTGGTGCAGCCGATGAAGATTTGGCGAAACGATCACGCAGAGGTTCGCTTGGGCTCGGCAGATTAGCGAGCATAATGGCCTTGAGTGTGCTGATATATGCCCTTGATTGTATGAGGAATTGCTTTAGAGCAGCGAATTCTGCCTCGGGACTTGACGAGTCTGCCAATGCATGAAGTGGTGTCGGACGATGTTTAGTACTTTTCAGAAGGGTCGAGACTTGTTCGTCTTCATCTTCTGCGGAATCCCAATCGCTTTCGAGCTCCAAAGCTTCAAGTTCCGACTCTGCTTCGAATATCAGACAGCGAAAGATGTTTGCAAAGGTCAAAGGCGACGAGAGCGACAAGTCGAGCCAATCAAATACGGAAGTGCTCGCTGTACGTTGGCCGAGAGTATCATGTTCTATCCTATGAATGAATGAGCCAGATGGCAGCGTTTTTGATCTGGTGGATCTTGGCCGTGTTGCTGCTGCTCGCTGTTGCTTCATTCTGCTCGTGCGCTAGAGCGCCAAATCCTTGTGTGGCTCTTGTACTGTGTATGCTGTTGGTCGGGTCGGGAGAAGACCCAAAACAACGGATTGGCAATCGCTTGCCACCATATAGTGGGAAAGCCATACAGTCTATTACAATCTGAAGCATGCATACATCGTGACCCATTCGTATCAATACACAAGAAACGCCTAGCTTGACCAGTCCGGCAATAACGGTGTCCTTTCAGATGGGTGATGCATTTCAGCCGGAGCAGTAGAGGCTCGCAAAGTACTGGATGAAGCCACTGGTGTTTGATCTGACTCTGCGGCAGTGATCGGTATTGGACCATCTGAGTTGCTGTCTGGCTGAGTGCTTGCTGTTCTTGTTGATGGAGCATCGACCGGCAGTCGGCAAAGCGGACAGCACCGCTTCGTCTGAAGGAGCCAAGGATCCACACAGGCTACGTGCAAGAGGTGTTGGCATGGTAGACATCGCACTGCTTCGCCTTTGCTGAATTCGCTCAAACATATCGCGCATTCTTTGTAGGAAGAAAAGAACTTGGATGAGGAGATGGCGGAGAACGGTATCGCTGGATGCTTGAGAGACAAGGAAGATTCGAGCGTTTGGTTGGGCATCTGAGTAGACCTTCTGAGCCAGCTGAACCATGAAAATGGAATGTTTGCTGTATGTGCTGCTTCCAGATCTGGACTTGCTTTCGGCACCGTTACATCATCCTTTGCGCAGACCGTCGATTCTAACTTCTCTGTCCCGTCCTCGCCCCATTTGACCCAAGGAACACTATTAACCAGTTCTGGTGACGCTCTCTCGCGCCTTCGAGCTCTCGAATGTCGATAGCGATGCGTTGCCAGAGTGAAAAAGGTCAAGAAAGATGGAAGGAACAGCAGTAAGAGGACGACATCGGAAGTATCCCTGTAGTAGTTGAATCAGCTTTTGTGCAGAAGCAAGAAACAAAAAGAACGCGCCATTCCAACAGAGCATCAACATCATCCCGCGATAGTGTGACACGGATGCCAACAACGTCGTTTGAGCCAGATTGAGAGACTCGCTGGCGTTCTTCGTACCGAGCTTCGAAGGCTTCGAGTAAAGTGTTGTAGCTGATGTAGCTGACAAAGACGCTTGGGATTTGAATGTCGGAAGTGTCGTCTGGTGAATACATGCCAATGAGCTGACGGAAACCCATTGCCCCTCTCATGCTACCATGATCTGCATCATCGCCCACAATGACCGCAATCGCACCCATCGCTTGAGCCTTTCGGATCTTTTCAGCAAAGCCGCATTTGCCCCTTTGTATGAGAGCGATCCAGTCGACAGGTACATGAGGGTGCGAGGCGAGATCGTGATCATTCTCTGGTGGACAGCATGTGTTTTCCGAGCCTTTCAATAAGGCTGAAGCGGGAACGAGGCGACCTGACAGACCATCTTCCGAGCTGATGTGCGGACCAAATGAAGCAGGCCTAGATGGGTGGTAGGCGCCAGAAGCTTCGGCATAGACTGTACTTTGAGCCCAAGCAGAAAAGGCGGACGAAGAGGCCCAGTCTTCAATCGCATCCGATCCAACATCGTCCCCTTCAAAGCCTAGCTCTGATGCTAATCTAGCTCCTAGCTTTTCTACCATTTGAACCATTCTTGGTGCCCCATGCTCGGGAGATCGTGGCGCGTTGAATATCACGGCTTCCGATGCCATGTCAGGCGAGCGATGAGAGGCCACGAGGAAATTGAGCGTCATCAAGACATTGCAGACCACAAAGAAGCAAAGGAAAGCAGGGCGAATCATTTTCTTGAATAGTCCAAAGATAGACTCGAATCAAGATTTAAGGTGTACAGCGCAGACTCCTTGGGCTCAGAGAGAGAGAGAGAGAGAGAGAGAGAGAGGGGGGGGGGTTGTTGGTGCAGGTAAGTGGGGGTATCAAGGTCGTGCAAGGTCGTGCAGGGTATATGGCTGAACAGGAGCAAGTCAGATGACACGTCTGTTCGACGCCGGCAACGGCTTGAAGCAAGACCACCGATGTCATCCAGTTGAAGCAGATCTCTCTTATCATCCTACCAACGCTGAAGAGCTTGTCTACTTTGTCTGTGCAGCGTCCACTTCGAGATTCTGACATCATGGCATCCGATACTGTACACCTCTTGTACACTCTTTTTCCTCACAGGGTTCTCTCTTTTTCATCCTCTCTTTTGATCTGTAAGGCTCTGCTCTACGTAGCTCTGACTGCAACTCTGTCCTTCACTTTGATCCAAGTTTCGTTCTCGGTTGGCTGGTTCGCATAGCCTTCCTGTTCTGTACTCTGTCTCGTCCTTATAGGTTCTAGGCTGCGCAGATTGCACGGAGCCGGCTGTATTGCATCTTGAGTCTGAGCACTGTGCTCGCAACGCGACAATGCTTTCTGCCTTCACCTCAACTTGACTTGCTGCTCCGAATGCCTATTTCACGGTAGCATATCCTTCTCTCCACATCGGTGCTCGCTGCGCAGGCTGGCTCCGGTGCCTCGTCATGCAGTGCGCCGTGTCTCATGAGCAGAGCTCGGTGAATGTTCATTACAGCTCGCAGCCCACCGCACGCCCAATGACTACGCTGAAGCAATGCGACAGGTCGCTCTGAGACTCTCTTGCTCTTTTGCCAGCCTAGGTAAGCGCCATTCGCTCCATTGCTGTGCATGACGTTGTATGATAGTGAACCGCTAACATGCGCCGGGAAGCAGCGATGCGCTTGAATAGAGTCCTGAACCTAGATAAACAGGATTTAGAGCCATGTAGCATCTGTTGAAGATGTCACTTTGTCACTTTGCTTGCCGTAGCCATTCAATGCTTCCCACCGCTTTTTCTGTCATCAACCATAAGACGCAGCCCAACATGGTCAAAAACGCAGTCAGCAAAACGAACGATCAGCGCAACGTCGTCTCAGCCTATGTGCACAGCTTTCTCAACAACCAATGGTACAACACTGAAGCGAGGTATCAAAATCTGAATATCGGTCTTGGCCTGTCCATCTTTGCTGGCGCTGTCGTTCTGTTTCAAAAGTTTGGAAGGTCAATGGCTCCGGCTATATAGCGGTAGTAAGGAACAGGCTAGGCAGGGAGACCAGGAAGGGGCCGTCTTTGACCTTTTGTGCGTAATTTTGCTGCCTCAAGTCTACCTGCTCATTTGAAGCTTACGCTACAGTCATCCGCCTCTGCTTCTGTCCAAAAGCCTGCCTGCGGAATCGCCTATTGATTGACTAGCAAGCGCTGCTGAAAGGAGCCGTCGAAGGTGTATAGTAATGTGTATGGAAAAGCTCACCTGTCTTATGGCTGCTTGCTCTTGGTCATCCTTCCTTTCTTCTCTTTCGTCCTGCTGCTTGTTCGCTTTTTCCGAGCTGCGAACTTGCTACAAATTGGCTGTCTCTCAGTACTGTCTGACATTTTCGTGCTTCCGTTGCATACTTTCCGCTTCAGGCTCATATCTCTGCTATACCAACCATAGCACTTGGACAGCTTCACATTATGGAGCATTGAACTTTCTTCTTTGCTCAGCGAAATCTTTGCCGAATTCTTGGAGGCTGGCACGGAAGGCCGTGTCGCACAGAACGCCGTATCAGGGCTATTTGGCGTTCTTTGCACTTCCTGAATATTCCTTAGATCACTCCTGCCGCCTGTACTGAATTGGCATTGTTCCAGTCTTGTGCAGTCAAAGTTGACGCATCTACGCTCCACGAGTCGTGTAGCAACTGACAAGCCTACACAATCCCACTTATGTACAGGTGAATGGTTTTGTCCTTATGCGAGTCAGAATGTGCAGCAGCAGCATCTCATCATCGGCCTTCTCAACACAAACCTTACAGTGCAGTAAAGGTCCAGTGGCTAGGCTGGAAGAGTCGCTTACCGTAATTGCCGCCCTTTTCAACTCTCTCTGATCTCTGCTGACCGTGTACACCATCTAGAGCACTCTAGGTTGATCTATGCACTTGTTCTAGTCTGGGACGGGCGGGCTTGAGAGTAAAAGTAGTTCCATTGGATACAGCATAGCATATCTACTCTATTTTATACTCTGCGCAGGCTACACTGCTGCACAGAAGCAACTCTTTCGCTTGAGATGACGCGCTTTCAAGTCAAAACAACACGTGATCTCTTTGTTTTGAAAGCTCCAAGTCAAAACAACCCCTTGTTGCTCTTGACCCTTCACTCTCGTACAGCAATACCCCTCTTCATATCAGCCGCAATGTCAGCTCGTGTCCCACTCAGCCCTCGTCACGCCAATTGGCCTCGGAATCATCAGCATGTCTTGGGCGGAAATAAACCAAGTCCTGTCTCTATACTGCTCAACGAAGCGGCTATCTCTTGCAAGAAGCGCAAACATGTCGCTGATCCTCTGCCTGCTTTCGAAGATGAAGTCCAATGCCCTGTCAATGCCAAAAACATTGAAGATCTTTACGCTCCAGCGGGCAGCGAAGTCGTTGCCATTCCTCCGCCAAAGAAGCAGAAAGCAAACAACAAAGCAGCTGTTCCTGCTCAAGTATGTCCGCGTCGACCTGTACCCAAGAAGATCAAGGAGGAAGCCAGAGAGTCGAATGCAGAATGGCGACGCAAATATGCAAAGATAATGAAGTCGCACATCTTCTACTTTGATCTGGCAGACGGCACAAAGTGTACCGAGCTCATGGATGGTGTTGTGACAGCTGGAGCCGTACGTTTGCCTCGTCGTCTTTCTTGTCCATTTCTGAATGCTAGACTCTGCTCAGAGCATAGAAAACTTCTTCTCAAAGAAGGTCACTGTCGTCATTACCACTCGCTCTCTCCCTTCCGATGCATCTGCTGCACCAAGTAAGGAGAACAATACAGCTGCTCGCACGACGACTCATCGCAAGGCGCCCAAATCTCCTCGAGGCAATGGCCTGCATCGCGGGTACGCCCTGTCTAGTCTACACTCCTTCTTTGTGCTTACCTTTCGGCTCGCATTAGTCTCAAAGGCTCTCCGACAGAAAAGAACCCCTTTCTCGATTCTCAAAACATACTGCTTAAAGCACAAGAATGGGGCATCAAAGTCTGGTCGCTGGACAGTGAGTCCCTGAAATGAGTCTACACTAGCTTCAATTGACTGACATTCCGCTCACAGAGGCTTATACGGTTGTTCGAGGCCTCTTTGGCGCAGACTCGCCCGCCAAACCATCCGCTGCTAAAGCTCGTTCGCTCCCTCATCTACTCCGCTCAGAAGCCCTCTCCGGTATAACACACGAACGCGATCCAGAAGTCCTCAGACCAGATCACCAATATTTCCCAGCTCGTTCTTACTATCTGCTTGTAGAAGATTCTACCGGAGAGCACCGACCGATTGTTGCCAAAGAGTATGACCGACCCAACCGAGGAGACTCTCCAGAATGGCCAATACTACATGGCGGAATTGAAGGTCGCACCAATGCTTTCTGTCCCAAGGGATGCATCGGCCCTGCTCCAACTCGCGAAATCAACTTTGCCTTTCCCAAAGCTCCAGCTGTCGCTCGCCTCACCGCACCAGGTGCTACCAATCTCGGCGTCAACTCGCTCCGCAAGTCCATCTCTATGCAAAACCTTCAGAAGAAGCTTGGCTCAGCACCTACCGGTCTTCAGCCATCTCTTCTTCCAGCTCCTTTGCCTGTTGGCAAGATGGGCGAGAATGAAGGCTTCCTTGCAGCCAGCGGCAACAGTCAGGGCATTACTTCAAACATCGCTTCAATGACTTCTGGAGCACCTGTCGCTAATGGGAAGGCAACGGGTGGTACCATGCTGGATCAACGTCTAGCACTCTTGGGCAAACGTCAGTTCATGTCGCATTCGGCAAGTCTGGGTGGG
The DNA here is from genome assembly GCA_039545315.1 of Kondoa malvinella. NCBI lineage: Eukaryota > Fungi > Basidiomycota > Agaricostilbomycetes > Agaricostilbales > Kondoaceae > Kondoa > Kondoa malvinella. Next base: position 1,551,523 of record BCIM01000003.1, on the reverse strand, counting down.
GCAGGAATAGGCAACAAGGACATGAGCAACCTTCTCGCTAAAGCCAGCATGCCTGTCATGAAGCGATCTCTCAGCCTGGATGCCGGTCTCAACAAGAAGAACCCTGCTCGTCCCCAGATGCCTTGCAAACCCGGATATTGCGAGAACTGCAGACAGAAATACGAGGACTTTGCAGATGTGAGTATTCTAACAATTGCTTCCGATAGCTTTGCTCATTTTGCTCGTAGCATGTCGAAACAAAGCGTCACCGCAAGTTTGCGCTCAATGCTGACAATTGGCTCGAGCTAGATGATATGCTTGAAGAAGTCGTTCGACCGATCCACCCCGATTATCTAGACAAGCGTTCAAATCGAGGATATGAAACAGTCAGTGACGGGTCTGAAGCAGAAGCAGACGAGGAGTCGTATGATGTGACGGATGAGGAAATGGAAGACTGAGCTAAGGAAGAGGAAAAGAAGGCTCGATTGCATTTGATTTACGACAGTGGGACACATATCAGTATCATCTCTTTGGATTTGTAGGGTAGCATTAGGCATAAAGGCTCATATCACTTGCATTTGCATTGTACAGCATCACATCTCCGCTACCTTGAGAAAGATGCTAAAAGCCCTGCGATTGCTACTCCGGCTGTAAAGCAAGCTACGTTGTGAATCGTAGAGCTTCTGCTATCGCTTGCAGGCACACCGTCTTGATTTTGCGTTGGGCGAGAAGACTGTTCTGGTCTGTCGTCAACGAGCACTGCGATAGGCTCTTCGTTTAATTCTTCGTTTGCTTCTTGCGGTGGCTCTATTGTTGTTGCATCCGATAACCCGCCAGCGATAACAGGTAGCGCAGGTGCTTCTCTATCAGACAGCCGCTCCAATATGGTGTTGAGCAGCACATCGGACTGATTAGTTTGTTCCTCATGTCGATCGTGCATTCTGTTGCGATGATTAGCCGAGCTGTCTGATTCTGCAGCTGATCAGGCGTACCTCGCTTCAATCTTGTCTACCAATTTCCGCCTCCTCCAAGGTTCGACTACCACTAGAGCCAGTAAGAAGACCAACACGTTGATTCCAGTGATGGCGAGCGTTCCGTAAGTAGATAGAGAGCGAATCTGCTTGCTATCAGAAGCAAGAAGAGTTGTGTGCAGAACATGTACCTTGTCTGACCAGATTTGTTCTTCGTGATATCTAGCCAAGATTCCTCTCAGTCTGCGTGGAGCATCAGCAGGAGTGCGATCTGCCGCAGAAAAGGGAGCTGACAATTCAGAGAAGCCACGATCAACATCTTCCTCTGCTTTATCAAGAGCTGCTTTGGTATCCTTCTGCTTCTGCTCATTCATATGATCGTCTTTGACGAGCTCGGTGAAGCGAGACACATCCGCTGAAGACCAAGAGCCTTTTCGGGAGAGGAGATCGTTGGTCTCTCGCTGCAAACATGGCTTGAGAATAGTAAGAAGCTGTGGATCAGATTAAGGCGTACTTGAGAAGCGGCACGAGCTTCGACAGCCGCAGTGTGCTCTTCCTTTGCCTTTTGCGATTTCGCTCGAGCTTGCAATACAAGTTGTTCTTCATCACACGCACGGCATGCATAAGGCCACGACATGAAAGACAGAGATGTGCAATGTACCGTGACTTTCTACGCGCGCCTTGAGCTCCTCTATCCTCTCATAGCCAGACAACTTTGATATTTCCAAGTTCAGATTGGAGAAGCGAGATTGCAAGACAGATCTATGCTCTGTCGCTTTCGAAGACACTCGAGAGGCAGTATCTCGCCAATAGGATTTGATTTGAGCCTCCAGCTGGCTAAGTCGCTCCTTTCCCGTGTCACCGCCAGATGACGATGAAGCACATCTCGCGCTGCAGGTTCGCTGTGCAAATCTTGGAGTTTTCGACAGCGACCATATTGATCTAACAGTTCTGCTGCTGTTCATGCATCACCTTGACTATATAGAGCTCGAGGGAGCAACATGAGAGCAATTCCCGCAGTGTCCTGTTAAGTCCTTCTTAAGTACTTTGAGTAAATGATTCCCTAAGTGTCTTGCGCTCTCGAACTCACTGTGTCTCTTCTCTGCCAGAAGCCAATAATTTGCGTAAAAGCCAGAATTGCGCCATAATTGAGCGCCACGGCAGTGTGCAGGCCAAAATGGAGACAGACACTCCGGTGTCGAGAGATATTCGGAGTTCGCCGACTTCAATAAGACCAAGCACAAGCTCTGAAGCGCTCGCTGGTCCCAAAAAGCGGCCTTCTGTACGAAGAACTACCTCTGATGAGCGGCCTAAAAAGAAGTCTCGCGGAAATGGCTACTCTATGCAAGATTCGGCGCCTACCAGTGATGCAGATGGTTCAGACGCTGCAGAAGGCACTACTTTGGATGCCATGTACGGCTTTGATTCTGCCGAGTTCAACTTGGAGGTATGTCTCTTGCTGTCGTACACGCTGAGACGTCTGCTGACATGGATGTGTCTATAGACCTTTCAAAAGGTTCGCTCCGGCAGCTATCTGTTGCTAGAAGCTGACACAGTATAACTGTAGGAGGCTATTCATCGGCAAATGCTTGAATACAAGCGACAATACGACCGTGTTTCCGCCCATTCTACACAATTGCAAACGCAGTTGGTCTCCCTTCGCTCTTCTTCTGGTGCTATTGAAGCAGCTTGGCTTGCTCTTCTCAAGAGTCTACGCTCAGCGCTTGCCGCCGACGCCTCGCAGGCAAATGTTATAGCTGCTCGGGAAGCACAAGACTTCCCTGAAATCCAGCAAGTCAATCAGCTACAAGCCTATTCGGAAGCGTTGTCTCAGACAAGCAATACCACTAACGAGTTATTCAACGCCTTGCTTACATCCGCTCCCGCTGACACGCAAGCGCTCAAGAATGAATGTACACAACTAGCCCTCGAAACCTATGCACACAAGAAAGCCCTCGCTCTACTTCATATCCAACTAGATCAAGTCCAGACTCAGCTAGAGCAGACACATCATGCATTGCTGTTGGCGGAAAAGAAGGTTGATCGATCAAAGAGCGCATCAGTAGCAAAGGTCGAAGGTCGCTCACTAACCAATGGTATCGTCAAGCATGACGAAGATCAGATCGAGCAACAGGTCAAGGTGAGCACTCGGCCCTAATGCATCCTGACCTCTCAAGAATTAAATCGTGTATCAGGACGAAGACCCTTCCCTTCTGATCAGTGCTCCCGAAATATCAAGTGAGCCTGACAAGAAGCCCAGCAACACCGAAGACCATGACTACATCGCTCAGATTGCAAAGAAGCGGCTAGAAGAGATAGACAACCTGAGGTCGGAACGGATCAGGCTAACTTGGGAGATAGACGATTTGAAAGTCAAGGTGAGGAGACATCGCTATGTGAGCCTGCCTGACTCACGTGCTTGTCTGTCTCCTATAGCTATCTAGCATACCGCCTGAAGTCGTCGCAGAATCGGAAGCTTATAAGTCACTGAAGCTGGAACGAGATGGGCTTGAGCTAGACGCTGATTCGGCACTATTAGAAGCGGAAAGCCTTCAAAAGGAGCTCGATGAGATGCGGGAAGCGCAAACAACTTGGCATGATTCCGTCCTCGTAGGCGTCGTAATTGCTTTGAGCTCGGAAATTGCTGAGATGTACGCTGTAGAAAGAGGCGATTGCTCAAGCCGACGAGCTGAAAGCCAGAGTGGCCGCTCGGGATACAGACCTGAATCGCATTCGTCTCCAGCGAGAAGAGCTTCGGGCGGAGAACAACGAGTGTAAAGCCAGGGAAGCGGAAAAGCTCCGCCAGATCGACCAGATCAGAACGTTATCCAATTCAAAAGAAGATCGCTTGACTGCTTTTAAGTCTGAAGTCAAGCGCTTGCGCATGAAAATCGCCGCAGATCGAGGGGATTCCGAAGCAGTCTCGTTGGAGGCGGTTGCAGACGACGAGTCACGCATTGTTGCGTTGACTGGTCAGCTCAAGTAAGTCTCCGAGTATGGCTTATTTGACCTGTCTCAATGTCGATGTTCTCTCAGATCTGCTACTGACCTCACGTTTGCGCTTCGCGACCAGCTCAAGTCCTATTCAACCAACAGCGGCAAAGCCGACTCTCAGACACTGATCAAGTCCGAGACCCAAGCGCGACAAGAATTAGCCAAAGTCAAGGAAGAGCTGGCACAGCTGCAGTCGTCCTTGGATCAGAAGGGCTCTACTGTATCTGGAGTAGAGTTGTTGCGACAACGGGAAGACCACATCAGAGTACTTGAAGCCAATGCGAAAGCTCAAGACATGGTACAATCATACGTTTGAGACGCTTTGTCATGCTCATACCATTCTATAGGCTTCGAATATGCTCATCAATGAAGTCGAAAGGCTATCGGCAGCTTGGCAGTTGTTGGATGAGCAGAACCGGGATAAAGTCTTGAACCTTGTTCTTTATGAAGAGAAGCTGACGAAGCTTGTGACTGAGGTATGCTTAATGCTTAAGTACCTTCGTCTAATACTAAGGGATTGGCATACAGAAATCAAAAGCGGACAATAAATACTTTGCTGCGATGCGCGCAAAAGAAGCCTTGTTGGGAGAGAATCAGGTCTTGACGAAAGCAGCAGAACGACAGACCAAAGCCATCGAATCTTTGAACGAGACCAAGGCTGCGCTCCTGGAGCAGCTAGTGAGTGGATAGTCCAACTAAACAATCTCCTGAGCTGATCTTGCGCCCTCTGTTTCCTTTTTAGACTGCCAGTGAAAAGGAACTCACTCTCTGTCAGCAATCATCAGTCTCGCTCAACAAGCAACTTCACTCTGTCACTCTGGAGCGGGAGCAACTCTCGCTGAAGCTGGAATCGGAAGCGAAACGCTCAGCTGAGGTTCGTTTGCTACCTTTTGGCAGCACTCACTTTTAGCCAACCGTTTATCGCAAACAGGCTCAATCTCTGCTTCGAGACCGCTCCTCGCAGGCTGAAACCTCTGCTGCTGCCAAAGTTCGACTGCAAGAGCAAGTCGAGCGCTTAGAACAGCAAGTCCAAAGTCAAAATGCAGCTTTAGAGGCGCAAGCAACAGCGCCAGCCAAAGATACTTCAAACGCAAAGGTCCAAGAGCTTGAAAAGTTCAACGCTGATCTGTCGGTAAGATGATTAGTCCCGTTTCGTGTCTCTGATACTTACCCGGCGGGTCTGCCATCAGAAAATGCTCAAGTGTACAAGTTGTCAGTTGCGCTTCAAGACTCATGTCATTACTCGATGCTACCACCTCCGTACGTCAAGCCCTTCGAGGCCAGGTGCCCAATTGATCATTGTTTTGCTTCAGTCTGCCATGAATGCATCGAAGCCAGATTGACTAATCGCCAAAGGGTTCGTCCTGCTTGACTCTGTGCATCGATCATATACTGACAGTCTCACAGAAATGTCCGACTTGTAGTATGCCTTTTGGTCAAGCGGATGTCAGTCAGGTCTACTTCTGACCTTGTCATTTCTTGCATACTTGGGCCTTACTGTATAACAGCTTGGAAATCATTTACCTGTACAATCTCGCATGCTTGAACGAACGTCTTGAACAATTTGACCGCTGTTGACAACTTGACATTCATGCACGACTCGAATATAGTTCGCTAAGAGAGGCGGTCCTCAAGACGTGCTACCGCCCAATACAGAGCCTGAAAGCCCACCTATGGCAAACCTAAGTGCTGCTCTGGTCTGTTCAGCTGCAACCTCGTTCAAGAAGCAAGCTGGAACGCTTTCGCTGTACAAGACTCGTCGGTTGACCTGGATACCTGTTGGACAGCATGGTCCCGCTGACGAGCTGGCTCTGGACGGAAGCTGCTTATCGTCACTCTTTTCGTCAAAGGAAGGATCTGCCAAAGTCGTTTTACGTGTAGGAGTAGTCTTTGCAGGGGCAGAGTCAGAGCAGAATCTCAATTTCACGTGAGGAGTCTACATGCAGGCTTCTGTCTATTGTGGTCTGATCCCTTCCCGTCAGCTTTACTTCGGCATCGTCTGCAATTTCCGATAGAGAGCATTTCAAGAATGGCTTGTCAGATGTCATCGCACACAACAAGAGCAACAAAGGCGGCAATGGTACCACTTCGGCAGCTGGTAGTCCGGCGCCAGCTCAAATGAGCGAAAAGGCAAAGGGCAAACGACGCGCTGTCTCGCCAGATCCACAAACTGGCAGTACTGCTGATTTGGGTCTACGAATGCGATTACTCAAGCGCAACCATGATCTACAATCTCTTCACGCTGAGCTGGTTCTGACTGGGCAAATCACCGAGGATGAATTTTGGGACGGGCGAGAATACATGCTCCAAGCGCAACAGCAAGAAGAGTCGCAGAAGCAAGGTCGGACGGGTCAGATGGCTGATCCCAAGCCTCAAACGGGAGATGGAGGCGAAGTCAAGATCACTGTCACACCTCAGCTCATCGCAGACATCTTTGCTCAATATCCTGTGGTGCAAAAGGCCTACAACGAGAACTGCCCTCCAGTCAGCTACAGACGGCTCTTCCTGTCGTGTAGCATCACTGACCTTGTATCCAGCTTACTGAGGGCGAATTTTGGAAACGCTACTTTCAGTCCAAACTCTTCAACCGCAATCGAGCCAGTTCTAGGCAAGCGAATGATGCCATCAAAGACGATGCTATCTTCGACAAGTACTTAACGGAAGAAGAGGACGGTAAGTCTATCGGCAGCATCATAAGACCGGTCTGACTTGTGCTCTGCTCTGCCGACAGATCTCGAGCCCAAAGACTTACACGTGGAGCATATCTATAGACTCTTAGACCTTGCAGCTACCGAAGAGGATCATGGCGAGGTATGCCCTAGTCTTTTCAGCGATCACCGACTGACTGCTTTCTCATTGTATAGACTGGCAATGAAAAGGACATCACGATGCGAGCAGGAAACAAGCGAGCGGCCTTACCACTCATGAGACGATTCAATCAGCATTCCGAACGCGTTCTCAACACCGCACTGTAAGTCTCGTCTACTCTATACGGGCTTGTGCTAATCAAAGACCATAGTGGAGGCGCAGCGTCTAGAAATGGGAACATCAATGCAGGCGATGCATCTGTGAGTGCAGTCTATAAGTATGGCAATTCGCATCTGATGAGCGAGTCAGAGTCGTAATTACGAAGCAGACATTATTCTCGAAGACCTGCAAGTCGAAAAAGCCCGCGGTAGGATCATGCTCGACATGCAGGATCGAGAAAGATACTTCGAAGGCCGCAATAATGCTGATGTTGCTATGGCTACCGACCCAGAAGTATGTTGCTAATTGACTAGGAGAAGGCTGAACTGATCTCCCCTTCCAGACTGCACGTGCTATGGAACATGAGCTGCGGTTATCTATGGCTGGTTGGCATCCTGACTTGGGGGAGGCAGGTCTTGTGCCATTGCGTATGCATGTTCTGACTACCTTTGTAGTTTCAAGTGGATGGCGGCAAGATTGAGCAAGCAACGCGCGACGTGTTCGCCAATATCAATTCCAGACATCTTTCCAAGACCGAAAAGCAACATCAGATTCCTGAAGATGTACTACGGCAGATGACATCCTGTCAAACGTCAGCTAACGAATTTCTGCGCCACTTCTGGAGCGCCATTCTACCTCCGAGACAAAACGATTACAGCGCATCTGCGAAAGGAACACCCGCTCAAAAGGCAGCTAAAGCTCAGAAAATGATAGGCTATCTGCAAAAGACACAAGACAGGGTCGATCTTGTATTGAAAGAGGCAAAGAAGGCGCGACAAGATGTCGACCGGATTGGCTTTGTGAGGCTCCCTCTATGGCTTTGATGGACTATCCCTCATCTTATCACCACAGGCGATGCAACCGACACTAGATGCGGTGCAGCACGCAACGATCTTCTTCCAGAAACGAACATCGTGAGGGGGCGATGTTGCAAAAGTGTATGCTGCGCCTCGAACGTACTTTGCTGTTACTACTGCCTCTTTTACTATCTACCTTCCTTTTCCTCTGTTCCTCACTACACGCTCGACTATAGTATGGGTGTTGTTGATGTTATCATCGCTTCCTATTCTTTCTCGACAACCACGATAGCTTTTGTACTGGAAGCAATCCGCATCTATCAAGAGACTGAGCGTCTGCAGATACGTAATGCAGCTTATGGTAAGTCTTGTGTGCGCAGGTATCGATACAAGACTGAAAACCTGTCCAGTTAGAGGACAGCTCGAAAGCTATGACGCGTAAGCCGTATTGATCGGCTAGCGCGAATATTACTGATACGCTGAGCAGCCAGTTTTACTCCTCCCTCTACGTGCCATCAACGGACGTGCCATTGCACCCTGCCGCCATCGGCCTCACCCCGCTCTACCGCATTGTCACCTGTATGTACATCGACCACTTGGTGATTTCTGCTCATTCGTAACAGGTGTGGTGCTCTTCTTCCTCATGCTCGATCAACTCCCTGGCCAGCGTTTCACTACTGAATATCTCGGCAACTATATCTTGACTTTCAACAAGGTTTGTCCAACACTCGAATTACCCCACTGCTTCTGACTGCTTTATGTAGGATGTCAGCATGTGTGTACTCCCTCTATTGGATCTGGTGCTCTCCTGACTGTCTTGGCAGATGGTACAGTGGTTTTATGCAATTCTACATTGCATTATCCGTACTTGGCACACTCGTGGTCTTCCCGACAGGTCCTAACATTGGTCTGAATGACAAGTAGGTGTCTTATGCCTCTTGGTCTGTCAAGCTGACTCTGGCATCAGTACCGTTCTTTGGGCGCGATATGGTAACTTTCTTCATGTCCTTTAAGACCTGTGCTGAATATGCTATAGCAAACGGATGGCTCCTTCTGATCGCTGGTGTCGTTAACATAGGCATTGGACTGGTGTTTGGCCCGGCGATCAGAAAAGCTGTAGGTCAAGAAGGTTCTGTTCAATTTTCGCACGGTCATTCTGACTCTCTGCACAGCGCTATCAAGTCGATGATTGAATGGTAGCGACTATTGCTGCTATACAGACTATGCGACAAAGAACGACTTACATCGCCTCTGTACAGTGGCAACTCGGGAATGATAGCCTTGCGTACTTTACAGCCATTCAAGATGCGGCGACAGCCTATACCGTTCAAGATAGCACTGTACCCACAACAAAAGGCAGCGAGCATGTTGCCTTCGCTTCTTCTTCCATCATCACTTCAAGATGGGAGCAGCTCCAGGAATTGTCGCCCTAGCCTTCTTCACCTGTGCTTGCACCCTCTTCGCCTGTGGCATGGAGATCGTCAGAGTCTACCAGACAGTTACCAGAGCTCAAGATCGTTACCAAGCATATGTCGGACAAGAACTTCCAGTCTATGACGCTGCCTACGATTCGACTTACTTTCTGCCCGGCACTGACATCCCTCTCCAGCCTGCAGCCATCGGCACGCTACCTCTCCTCCGCATTGTCAACGCCCTTGTTCTGTTTGTCATCGGCTTGACAGAATTCCCTGCGACAAAGTTCTTTGTCGACTCCCTCGGTGGCTACCTGCTCATATTCTCTCCGGACGTGAGCATCTGGTATGTTGGACTGCTGCAGTCTTACCTCGGCGTCACCTTCGTCGCATTCTTGGCCGCCTATCCAAAGGGTTCGCCGCTGGGACTTGACGAGGACACTGTGACTTGGGCGCGATATGTTGCAGGATGGCTGTTGGTTGCTTCTGGATTAATCAACATTCTTCTCGGTTTCCTATACGTACGCTCAAGTTTCCTGCTATGACAAATTCAAGCTGATGATGATGATAGGGCCCTGCTGTTCGCGTCTTTAGGGGCCAAGCAAGTGAATCTTCCTCTCCCCCTCCTGTTTTAGTGGGCATCGCAAACAATGCCGTTAAACTTGCATGGCCAGCGTGTCGAGCTACAATGTCAGTTTTGCTCACAAAATCTGTCTGATGATTGTGTCTGACTGTCTCTTCAGCTCTACTATCGTCGGATCCAATGTCAACTTGTCAGCATATACTCAGGCAATGGCAGAAATGGATGCAGCGGTTGCTGCTTTGGCTTGAGTGAGATTGCGACTCTTGAGCGGATGAGTGTTTGGGTTTTCCTGCGATGCTGAGCATCTGGGACGGATGTTGGAGACCTTGTAGGCCTGTACCGCGCAATCAAAATGACAAAATAGTGTATCCAACCCTCAATGCATTCATCGCTCGCGCGCGTGTGACAGCCTGTTGTTTTCGCGCAACGTCTCGTTACCTTCAGCTTCTTCCGACCATGGCCAGCCAAACAGCGCTACTATCTGCCAATCATGTGAGGCCAATAGGAGCAGCGCTTGTTCACTGCTTACCTGACCGTGTGCTGCTTTGAAAGAGAGATTTGGTTACTTCGGTAGCGTTTGGATCTTCGGCCTCTCTGCTTGCTACAGCATCTTTGGATCATCACATCAACGTTTATGCAAAGCACAAGGCTGAATGGGCGCTGAGTGACACGCTCAAGCTGGATGCGCCTGTCCTGCGAGCCGTGTTTGGCGACAACGAATGGGACTATCTACTCGCAGCCGGCACCTCAAACGGTAGCGCTCATATCTATTCACAGAATGCCAAAGGCAAATGGTCTCTGCGAACTTCTCTGGTGGACGCAAGAGGCTCGCTTCGCGACTTGGCCTTTGCGCCATCAGAGTTTGGCCTGCGAATAGCTACAGTGTCTGCAGACAATGGTCTGAGGATATACGACTGTCCTTCACCAACCGACAACTTTAGTCAAACCAGTTCTGGTCATACATCAACGTCTGCCAATACAGGCTCGTCTGCGTCAGCTACTGCAACAGCTGGAATAGCCTCTTGGCATCTTTTAGAACATGTCGATCTCGTGTCCCTTCCATATACACCCACAGCTTCATCGAGTGCCAATAATTCTTCTGCTTTCTCTTCCATCGGTCACACTCCGGCAAACGCTTCGAGGATATCCCTAGGAGCTACAACATCAGGCATATCTCTTACCGGGTCGTCCGCCTCTCAACAGCAGCAGCAGCAGTCGCACAGCTCGGGCGGGAAGCAGCCCTTCAACACGCTTGAAGCGCAAGGAGGATGGGCTTTGTCTTGGTGTAAGGAAGCCTGGTGGGGTGAGTGTTTGGCGGTGGCTGGAGGCTCTATTGGTGCTGTCAGAGTGAGTTGAATCGATTCTCTATCCCATCCAACTTTGATCCGTTACACATAGATCTTCCACTTTGCTCACCCTTCGCATTGGTCACAACCTCTCGTCTTGATCCCAAATTCTGCTTCAAACAGTCCAAAGACTTCTATATCCTACTCGAACGCGTCTCAGCAAATAGTAGCGCCTATCACATCCTTGGATTGGTCAACTTCTTCTGGACGAAGCTACCAAGTGATAGCAGCAGGTCATCGGGACGGCATGGTCAGAATATGGAAGGTCTGGCCTCCAGCGCTTTCATTCACCCGCCAAGGCGACTTGAGGCCGGCCAGTCAAGATGACGAGTCTGGGTGGTCGGCGACTTGTGCGGCAGAGCTCGACGCTCACGTCTCTGGTGGTGGGGTTGGTCGAGTGCAGTTTAATGTGACAGGGACAGTACTGTCGAGTGCAGGTGATGATGGGCAAGTCAGGTTATGGAAGCCTACCTTTCAAGGTGAGCTTTGCCACTAGTCTCTGATCTGCTTTTGACCAAATTTGTTTTAGGTGAATGGCGCGAAGTGGCTCAGCTCAGTGTTGCAGTGGATACAAGTGATGCAGACGATGACAATGGAGAGGCATCCTAGAAGCTTGATTGCAATATGAGGGATGACGCTCACTTTTGGGACCAAATCGAAAGTCCACACAACAGGTCGCTGTCTCCTTTTTGCATATGATACATTGGACGAATCTACAAAGTCTGAACCTCTAAAATTGTGATATAATCAGAAAATGGCATTCAGCGATCTCTGGAACCAGTTGAGCTTGATGCCGATCTGGGCATTTTCGTAAGCCTGCGTGTATGCCTCGATGGCCTCCAAGCCGCTTGTAAGATCGACTTCTTCGCCGCGTTGGACTTTACAGAGAGTCAGCCGACAATCTTGGCAGCTCAACAACCGTGCTTACATTTTGTACGCTTGATAACTTTCCATACGATGGTCAGGAAGATGACAATGAAGAGCGACCCGTAGCTAGCGACAATGTATTCGTTAGTTTGGGTGAGGACAAGTCAAATCAGTCCGTACTTGAAGACGAAGACCTCGGGTGCCCATTGACCAGGCAGGAAGACACCATATCCGCTGATAGCAAGTACTATGATGGCCATGACAAGCGAGTACCAAGCAGCACTACAGATGGCCGTCAGTAAATCAATGAGCAGAAGAAGCAATACTGCGCTCACAAAGGTTGGAATCGAGACCGGTAAGGCAAGAAGTCTTCTCTAGTCAGATGTTGTTTCTTCATCGCGTTGTCGAACCGTAGCCATGTTCTGAAGAGGCTGTCAGCAATGCTCTACTTCCGTGCCACGCATAACTAACATAGCCATGATCTGTCGAAGCAGTGGGTTAGGAAAGTGAATTCAGAGAGATTGTGCAGCTCACGATCCAATTCAACAGTTGCGAGGCAGTGACCAACGAAATCCACCAATTCAGCACACGGTTAGTGCCGGCAGACACTGCACGGGTTATTCAATACAAAGAAAACGGCTGAGCTCTCCCACTGACCTGACAGATAGGAGAGTAGAGACATTGCGCTTGAAACACATACGCAAAGGTAAGGGTTGCCGCTGTAATCACAGCAGTGAGCTTTGATCAATGCGCATGCAATTGTACTCACTTGCGGTTCAGCTTAGTCAGGACAGCCGGTGCATGCCCTCGGATAGCCATGGCGTAGAGCGATCTTGATGAGCCGTAAATGTATGCGTTTGCCGCAGAGTAAACTGACAGGCAACAAATTTAGCGACATGCTGACACTGGGAAGGTTTGCACCACTCACTACTTGAGGCAATCAAAGCGTTGACCTGTAGTAGGAAGAGAGTAAGCCTCGCTTTGTCCTTGTCACTAGGTTGGACTTACGATGTCGGGTAGGACAGTGATACCCATGCGACCCATAGCAATGACGTATGGCGAGCGACTCGCAGTTGGGCCACCCTCAGCGACTAGCATCGCTGTCAGACAGCTGAGTGGTAGAGTTAGTATGAGACTCACTCAGACTGTATAAACGTTAGCTTTTGCACTTAGCGAGACGCAATTGAAACATACAGCGGAGAGGTATAGGGAACCACGATACCGATGCAGAGTGCACCTCCAATGAAGAAGAACACTAATCGGTAGACAATGTTGTTGAAAGCGCGACTGTTCAACACGGATGAGAAGAGTTCCGCAAGCTCTGTGAGGCAAACTGCTTACGGCATGTTCTTGCGCGGGTCAATAGCTTCGCCTGCGACCATGGAGATGTACTCTGGTCCAGCGATAATGAAAGCAGCTAGAGTTCCCATGTCAGCGCTGTCTGCATGTGGTGAGCTTCGACGCCTACATCCAATGACTGCCTGTACATAGCCCTCGAAGCGACCTAGGGCACCATCATGTCGGTACTGATTGAATAGACCTGGGTCCTGCCAATATCTGAAGCCCTATGGTCGTGGCAGCAAAATTTGAGTCTTTTGAATGGCTTGTCTTAGTAGTACGAACATATCTGTCTCCTTGAGGATTGCCTCCCAGCATAGTCACGATTGTAAAACCCATCATTCCCAAGATCAGGATGACCTGTGTCAAATTCAGCGTGGACGTAAAAACAGGTCAGGTTACTGACTTTGCCAAGTGCAAACCTACACGGAAGTCAGCTATGCGAATACGCGCGGGCAAAAGCGACTGACCAGAATTCAGCCTCGCCGAACCAACGGACGGACCACACATTGATAGCAAAGAAGGTGAAGATCAAGACGCTGATCAGGATGGCTGGGTTGAGTTCTTGCCAATATCCAATAACTACGGTGAAAATGCTGACATCAAAGCATACCAAAGCTCCCTGGAACTGTGGTGGAAACAGACAGCTCGTCAGCCGGAACATCCGAACAAGCAAATATCTTACCAAAAGATAGTTGTATCCTGCAGCGAAACCAAATGCCTCATCTACGAACCGGCCAGCCAAACGAATGAAGGATCCATCGATCGGGCTACAATTATGTTGGCAGTGGACAGGCGCTTGGCATCATATGACTTACTGCAAAGTAACAACTTCGACTTGACATTGCGCAACGCAGAAAATGACTGAGGCCCAAGTAATGATTCCTAGACGGGATCAACATCAGCTCGTCTCGACATGACTGATAGCCGAGCAATACTCACCCAATAAGAGACCTAGAGGTCCAGCATTTGCCAGCGAGGAACCAATAGCAACAAAGAGTGCAGCTCCAACAGTCCCTGCAGTCATTCTGAGCATTTTTGACGATCAATTTGCAGCGGCCCTTCATACCTGCAATACTGAGAAGTTGAATCTGGCGTCCAGAGAGCCGCCTGTGATTGGTCATGGCTTCCACTGAGTAGGCATCATCATCCAAGTCGACTGTAATTTACAATCGATTGCTTTTTCAACCTTCTGTATGTCCGAATAAAGTGCGGATGGTCTTACCTTTGTCATTTGCGTTGGCGCCAGCGGACTTCCACCATTGGAAAGGTGCTTTCTCATCTACTTCAGTCGCCATTTTGTTGTGGTTGGTAGTTGCTTGAGAGTTAGCTGATCAGGCTGTTTTGCGAAAGTACGCAACTTTGAATTTTTCCTGTGCCGGGCGGAAAACCAAAGCACGCGGGGGATTTGTGCCTAGCCCGGACTAAGCATATTTATCCGTGCAAAAAATCTGGGTAGATCACCGACTGAACATGTGAATGATAACCGACCAAGAAAGTGATAGACGAGAGCAAGGGAAGAGGAGGGTACCAAGAAGGAGTGAATACTAGTGGATTGATCCACGGTTCAAAGAACGAAACAGGAACGCAAGACACGTCATTAAGAACTTCTGCGCGTCTTCATGGCATGCACACGGCGAAGCTTGGGCAGCGAGACTGCGTATTTGCCTGGCACCAGTTGTTCCGATAATCCGATAATGAGAGTTTACCTCTTCACGTTTGATCTAGCCTCGGTAAACATTTGCATAGCAGACGACACGATAAGACCATGATGCGGAGCTGATTGACAACAAGAAAGGGCTACAGACGCTATCTGAGTAAAGAGGAGCCAAAGAAAGCAAAAGGAAACAGAGCGTGAGCTCAACAGAGATTGCAGCAATTTGCTCGGACCATTCTGCAGGACCAGCGTGCAGTGAGGACATTTCGTAGTGTTGCTGAGCCTGGTAAAGTAGCCGCGCTAGCACACAAGGTGAATGCAATGTACAAGTCGCAGTGTAGGAACAAAAGAAGACGTCACGAGCCAATCTCGCAAAGTGACTCGCAGTGACATCAGAAAAGTCTCAGCAGCTGCGTGTATAAGAGCATAGAGCAATACATAACACACAGAACCCATACCTAAAGCACACTTCTATAAGTCTAAGACACGACAGAGTGACCCATCTTAAGAAGCAGAACACAAATGCTTCTTTAGAAGATGGCATCAGCGATCCTAGTACCAACTCCGCGCTTGCGAGTGGACTGCTCTTGCTCGTAAGCTTGAGTGTAAGCTTCTATCGCTTCGAGACCCTTTTCAAAAAAGCATAGACATTAGCAAACGCGAATCAAAAGCGATTTGGCCTTACACTGGTAAGATCAACTTCGTGTCCCCTCTGGAACTTCGTCCGCTTGATGACTTTCCAACCTCCAGCAAGAACTATAAAGATGAATATCATGCCGTAACTATGAAAGAGTTAGCCAACCGCACTCCGACGAATGAGAGACATCGCACGAGAAGATGAACTGGTCCGTTGCCCAGTTGCCAGGTAGGAAGACGGTGTATCCACTGATGCTGCATTGCGGACAGAACTTCAGTCAGAGGGTCGAAATCATCCGGAGGCTTTACATACGCGAGCACGATGATTGACATAATTAAAGCATACCAGGCCGCGCTGGAGACATTGGTCAGAGCAGAACATACGCAGACCCGATAGACATACAAAGGCTGCAGCCGAGAACGATAGGGCAAGAATTCGTGTCTGGACAGGCCTTGCACCTTCATGGCGTGATTGAACCGTATCCATGTACTGCGAGAGATCAGAATGTTATACAGCTGATCACATGGTTGATGCTTACGAGCTCATGATCTAGCAGATTTCGTCAATCGTCAATAGTATTCCAGACTCAGGGACAAAAAGCTCACGATCCAGTTGAGCAGTTGTGAGGCCGTCACAAGCGATACCCACCAGTCCAGCACCTTAGCAGTACCAGCGCTAACCGACAAGAAAGCGAGAAGGGAAAGACCGTTGGCCACGAGAACGCAAAGATAAGGGTTACCGCTGATCGCGACAGTCAGCAGTGCTCGTGTACTATCATGACCCGCGCAGACTTACTTGCGATTGAGCTTGGTCAGGACTCGAGGTGCCTGGCCGCGGATAGCCAGAGCGTACAGAGATCGAGACGTTCCGAATATGTAGGCGTTACCTAAAAGGCTGTCAGCTGTACACCACGGTACTTCAGATGCCGCATACCAGCAGAGAAGACTGTAGTGCTGATCAGTATGAAGTTTCACGACACTAAGGCAAAATACTGACTACTTGTCAAGATCAGAGCGTTGACGATATCAGGCAGAACGGTGATGCCCATTCGTCTCATGGCGATGACATATGGCGATCGCGCAGCACTGGGGCCAAGGGCTCCGACTAGCATTTGAATTAGTATGGATGTGTGGGTTGTGAAAGAGTGGCTTGCTCAATCTGTCATCAAGAGCTCAGTGTTATCATCGAACGGAGTACATCAGGGCTTACTCTGGCGAGTTGTAAGGTGTCACAATGCCGACACACAAAGCGCCACCGATGAAGAAGAAGACCAAACGGTAGATAATGCTGTTAAAAGCTCGGCTGTGGAAAACTGCTCAGCTAGGCTAGTCTTTCGAAATATGGTCACTGACGGCATAACCTGAGTGGCTCTAAGTGAGTGGCAGTCAATGGTAAGTGGTGTAGAATGCTCACCTTGCGAGGGTTCTTAGCTTCTCCGGCAACCATTGAGATGTATTCGGGTCCAGCAATGATGAAAGCAGCTGAGAAAGTAAATCAGTGTGCTATTTTTACTCTCTCCCATCACATACCGCCAATAACACATTGAACAAAGCCTTCGAAGCGACCAAGAGCGCCGTCATGTCGGTATTGCGCAAAGGTGCCAGGATCGCGCCAATAGCGGAATCCCTGAGCAAAGTCAGCCTAAGGACTAGTCCAACTGTGAGAGAAGACCTACATAGCGATCACCTTGAGGATTTCCGCCCAGCATGGTGATGATGGTGAAGAACATCAAACCAAAGATGAGGATGACTTTGCCCAGAGCAAACCTTCATGCTATATCAGCAACCGATCGGATGCCTTATGGTAAACTTACCAGAACTCTGCTTCACCAAACCAGGCGACCGACCAAATGTTCAGCACAAAGTAGACAAAGCAGAGCACTCCAATCAAGATAGCCGGGCTGAGGTCGTCCTTCCAGTAAGAGACAACGACGTTGAAGATGTTGATCTCAAAGCAGATCAGAGCGGCCTATGAAAATATATTGGTGAGACTTCAAGCATGCACGCTCGGCATGGTAGACCTACTTGACTCTGCATAGAAAAAGGCATTCACGAGGGTCAATACACTCGCTTGAGAGGAGACATACAATAAAGTAGTTGTATCCAGTCGCCATCCCATATGCTTCATCGACAAAACGACCAGCGAACCGAATGAAAGAACCATCGATAGGTCTACACGCAAATCAGCCGCTGTCTATTCACGCAATATACCGACTCACAACAGCGTGACCATTTCAATCTGGCATTTCGCGGTACAGAAGATTACAGACACCCAGATAATGAAACCTGTTAGAGGGTCACAGTGGAGTTAGACCTTGTTGATCAAAGAGACTCTGGGGGTTTTACCTAAAAGTAGACCGAGAGGTCCACCAACTCGTAGGGAAGATCCAATAGCGACAAAAAGTGCAGCACCAACAGTACCTGTTCCATACTGAGCATTGGGCAGAGTCGGCAAAATGTGAAAACAGACCAGCAATGCTCAACAACTGAATCATGCGACCAGTCAGGCGACGGTGGTTCGTCATGCCTTCAACAGAGTCGATGTCATGTAGCGAGGCGACATCATCGACTGGAGCAATGGACCAATCAGCATCCAAGTAATTGACTGAGTGTGTGGATTTGATGATGAACCTTTGTCTATCTCGTTCTTCTCCAGCTGGTTTGGTTTCCACCATCTGTAAGGCTGCTTCTCATCCACTTCGGTCGCCATTTTTGTGAGACGAGGATGGGATGGGAAAGAAAGAGTTACCCGGACAGGGATTCCTTGCCAAGATGGCGCGAGTCGAGATTCAAACGATTTGTTGTCTCTGCCCCGGAATGCCCTAAAAAAGATTAGGTCTTTATTGAAAGCGGAATTGGTAGACTTGTGCACATACCTCAAACTGAATTCAAATGTCAAATGCCCGACCTGATTTTTGGTTGCTTTGCTATAAGGTCTGTCCACCAGCGAGCTTGTAAATACCGATAGCCACGTGAAATGCTTGTGATCGGTTCCTAAACCCTCCGCGCCGCTATTGTCCGTCCGCCGGCTTTCGACTGATGGTGCAGAGACTGGCCAGCCTCTTGCCTCTTGTGTCGTTGGTGCGCTCCATATAGGCTTTGCGAGGTAGTTGCAGCGCGACTAGACCGCGCGCGGATACGCAAATTTGTTCTGCCGCGAGCAGCATGCGACACCAAATTACGCGTTGCAAGTCACCAGATGAGCGGACAATTCTTTCTGAATCCTTCTGGTCTTGTTACTGTTCTTGTCACTCTCTGTTGTGTAACTCTTCAGCTTTGCGCAAATCCTATTGCCGTTCTTGCATCGGCTTGGAGATTGAACGAGCTCTTGCCAATTCGCGCAACCTCTAGTCATGTGATCTTGCAAGTACAAGCCTCCAGCTTTGTCGGGGTTGGTGTGAAAGGTCGATGCTTCCTTTCCTTCTGTTTTCCACATGTTTGTCTTTGGCAATTGGGCCACAGCGGATGTGTGCCTATAGAGGCGCGCTGCAGCTTGCGATTCCACACGGCAGCAGGCTCTTCTGCAGCTTGTGGGAAGCACCCAAATGAAAAGTTTGACAAGGGCAAGGAAAGGTTGGCAACCTTGAGTGTTTTCGCTGTCGCAACTTGAACACGGCTGGGAGCAGAAGGACAGGCAGACATAGAGTAACAGCATTAGCCTTGTAGACATGCAAAGTACATAGAACGTTTGCGCTCTGCTGACTAAGCAGTTTGTGCATCAAGCGAGGCGCGGTTCGCCTTCAATCTGTGACATGCTATGGCATCGCTATTCTCTGCTCTAGGCGGGCCATCAGCCAACGTAGACATTAACCTGAGCAACGAAGAAGAAAGAAAACACGTTGAAGTGAAATTGAGTGACGCTGCATCTGGCAAAGAGGATGCGAGCGGGAGAAAGGACAGCGTGCCGATATACTATGATGGCGAGACCGTGTCGGGTACTGCTGTAGTCAGGTAGGCCCCTGGTACTAGCCTGCTTGATTGGCGCTGAGACAACAAGCTCGTGCAGAGTTCCAGGAGCAAAGGCGCTCAAACATGATGGTGCGCTGCCGCACTGGCCGCTCCGCAATGAGGCTTATACTCAATCCTTGCGCTCGTGTTGTAGGCATCAAGATTGAATTCGTTGGCTCTATTGGTCAGTCGAGCTCCCAGCGTCAACTGCTTCCGAGTGCAGTCTGATCATGTTATGCACATATCAGAACTATTCTACGACAGAGGTAACCACTATGAATTCTTATCCTTACAACAAGAACTTGCTGCGCCTGGCGAGCTACGAGCCGCTCAAACCTTCGATTTTGAATTCAAGAACGTCGAGAAGCAGTACGAGTCGTATCATGGCATCAATGTCAAGCTGAGGTTTGCATCAAGTCCATTTGACCTGTGACATGTTTCATGTTCAATGATGTGCACAGGTATTTCATCCGTGTAACGATATCAAGGCGGATAGCAGACGTGATCAAAGAGAAAGACCTCTGGGTACACTCATATCGCATGCCGCCAGACTCAAACAACTCTATCAAGATGGAAGTCGGCATTGAAGACTGTTTGCATATCGAATTCGAGTACAACAAGTCAAAGTAGGCTGCCTACGGGCTACTTGTGCGTGTGCCTGAGCTGAACACAATACCGTGTGCTAGATACCACCTCAAAGACGTGATAGTGGGCAAGATCTACTTTCTGCTCGTGCGGATCAAGATCAAGCATATGGAGCTGTCGATCATCCGAAGAGAAACAACAGGATCAGGTAGTCTCCTCTGCTCAAAAGTTTACGCTATTGCTCTGACACTGCGTCTGGGCAGCGCCGAATCAATACAACGAATCGGAAACCATCACCAAGTTTGAAATCATGGACGGTGCACCAGTTCGCGGCGAAACGATTCCCATCAGACTGTTCTTGGGTGGCTTTGAACTCACACCAACCTTTAGAGACGTCAACAAGAAGTTCAGCACGAGGTATTACTTGAATTTGGTTTTGATTGACGAGGAGAGCAGGCGGTATTTCAAGCAGCAGGAGATTACCATCTTTCGCAATCAGGACTAGTACTATTGGGAGTATAGATGGGGGATGCAGTGTATCATCAGTCAGAGGCCGTCCTTGCAGTAGCAGCGTCGTTTGCGTGCTGTCGCGCTCTTGCGCTTCAGCAGCCATAGATCTCGTCTGAGAGATACGCAGTATGGCGGTGCGCGCACCTCAGCACGCCTAGCATCAGATACAGCAGCTGACATCTTCCCTCTGCGCAGATTGAATACGTCTTGCTCGTCTCGCGGCAGGGGTGAGCAAACAGCCCCGAAAGCTCGATGGCAAGCTTATGCAAGTCGGTATCTGACAGAAAAGTGCGGCTCGCGAAATGGTTTGTTACTATACCAGCAAAGCAAAAGACCAAGATTGTCAAAGATGTCACACAATTGGTGTTGGCTCGTCGAACGCGCATGTGTAACTTTCTCGAATACAAAGGTCCGTCTGGCTCTACTGTGCTGCGAAGTAGCTCAGTCGTAGCCCAAATTGGACAGACTCAAAGGTCGTGTACAGGCGATATGCCAGTCTATTCTTCGTGACGGGCATTGGAGCTTCCGACAATGAACTGGTCACCCTGGAAATCATACATCGCTATGTAGAGGTACTTTCATGTGCTGGTGGCTGCAGCGCGATACTGAAGTATAGTCATAGGTGCTGGACCGATACTTTGGAAATGTGAGATTGAGTTTGTGATATGTGCTGACTTTAGCTCACCGAGATTTCACTCCACAGGTGTGCGAACTGGATCTGTGAGTAATCAGCTGTGACATAGGCAGGTCGCATGCTTAGACGTCTTGCAGCATCTTCAACTTTCAGAAAGCATACGGAGCAGGTCCAGCGTTTGTGAAACGACCGCTCAGCTCATGCCGGATCACAGATACTAGATGAGCTCATCATCGCGGGCGAGATGCAAGAGTCTAGCAAGAAAGCCGTGCTCAGATCAGTCAGTGGTTCTTTCGTTTTAGCTTATTTTTGCTTAGCTATCTTCTACCATGACAGATAACGCAATCAGATGCTATAGAAGAGCAAGAAAGTAGCGAAGACAGTCTAGCGCGGATAGGTTCCGGTCATAAGTAGGTTTGTACAGTATTGATTGCATATGTTTCGTTACTTTCGACGCTTCTTATCTGTCTAGTACATACTCCTCTTCTGATTCTCCTTCGTGTTACGGCTGGCTGCGTCTTCTCTCTACATTCTTTTGTTCATATTGACGCATCTTGGCTTTCTCGCCTTTGCGGTGTCTGTGTATGTATTCAGTCCGGAGGTCTCAAGAGCAAACAGCTCACATACAGCTGCGCTTATGCTGTGGCTGTCTCCGGATCATCTACCGCTTGGACTCTCGAAATCTCCTACTCGTCTTCCTCGCAATCGAACAGTCCGTAATCTCTTCACTCTGGTATCGTCGCTCCTTCCCGCAGACGAAGCTGCATCACACCCTTTGCAAAGCTCGGCTCAACAACCTGACCATTCTGCACTACGTCAATCTGCCCTTGATTGGCCAGTCGTCTGGCTGCTTGACGAAACCGTTCTCGCATTTGGGCAGCTTGCATTCCTTGTTCTTGCGTTGAAGCTTCGGTAGAAGGGGCAGGGAAAGTCTCTTGTACCTCTTCGCAGCTGATTGTTGCCTGCGTAGGTCGAGCAGCTAACATTTGCAGCATCGTCTTCTCAATCGACAGGTCGAAGGGTTTGAGTCGCTCCTTCTTGCAACGATCTGAGCAGTATCTGCACAGGTTCAGCATGTTTCAACATGATATGGAGCCAATGTACTTGACAGAATCCCAATTGCGCGCCAGACTCTTGCGATAAGCTGAAAGTGATCGGAATCAGCTAATCTGTACATTTGTCGATCACTCCCCTCTGCGACTGACTAATGACTCTGCCGCACTTCAGACAGTTCTTTGCTGCTTGCTCCATCTCTCTCTGAGGCACAGTTGATTCTCTTAGCGGACTATGAGGTCATGGTAGGTAGTCAACTTGTGAAGGCAGCGATATTCTGAGCTTGTGTGCCTCTCAGGCAATGCAATATATACAAGTATCTATTACAAGCATTAAAAATCATACTGGCATGTTTGCCGGTCCTTCCTTAGCTCGCCAAATCTGCCACAAGAGCTCTATCAACCTCCTGTGAGAACCGAGAGCAGAAGACATACAAAGTTCATGACGATAGCAATGAGCAGGATTACGCAAAGTACAGTAGGGCCGACCAAGTCATCGTAGCGAACAGACTTTCGTTGCCTGTGCTTGAAGTCAGCATTGCTGTTAAGCGCGACTCAGGGACAGACCGAATATTGATGGCACGCCATACAAAGCGTATGCCTGCATAAGCGATAGCCAGAAGTGCGACGATGGTGAATGATATGCCCGCTGCAAGACCCGCTGCGTCATGTTGAGGCGTGAAATTCATGAGACCAATGCCGATAGCAGAAAGCAGCACTGAGAATTCAACCCAAGCCAAGAATGTACGCTCTGCGACGGTTTTATAAGGCTGACGACGAAAGGTTGTCGGCAGACTCACCATTAGCAAAGTACACCTTTGGTTCTATCCGGATAGGAACAGAAACCAGTTTTCCAGACGGTGCACGGAACGAGTTGACATATTCCGGTGTGCGAACAGTCGCACCGCTGCCAGTCGGGTCCACAGCGCCATTTTCCATCTCCTGGTTCGCGGCTTCGGCATCTTGTTTCGCTTTCTGTTCAGACTGGTACTTGGCTTGTAAGAGTCTTTCGAGGTTTTGCGGCGTCAACTTTGCGAATTGAGGCTCTTTCTGTGCGTTCTGTTGCGCTTCATTTGACGCTTCCGCTGTCTTGCTGCTATCGCTCCTCTCCTTTTCCCTCGCCTTCTCCCGAGAAGCTTTCGCTTCTTCAGCTTGACTGGCCATATTGGCAGGAATACCAGTAATCAAAGTCTCATCTTTGCCAACAGCTCGCGGCTGAAGATCATCTTGTTGATCGTCTTCATCATCTGAAAGAGGTTCGGAATAGCCGTGCAGTTGTAGAGCACTCCGACCCTCTTCGGGCGTCTTTGCAGCTGGTGTCGAAGTGGAAGATACAGTCGCAGACTGGTTGTTCGAGCCAGTCGGTCTAGTAATGATAGCCGCTTTCTTGCTCTCGCTTTCGGGTTTGAGAATCGACACATCCATCTGAGGTAGCCAGAAAGGTACCAGAGGTACACGCTCGTTCAGCAAGGTTGCACAGCCATGGATGAATTTGGAGAATTTAGGAACAGCTTCGACCAAATGACTGGACACGAGTTCTTTCGCCCATTCTGGAGGCTGTTGACCCGCTTGAGTCTGTAGCTTGACCTCAAGTACACCGTAAGGGAAACGGTGGACATCTTCTGGTTTCAGCTGATCGAAGGGAAAATCGACGCCAATATCCATTCGACGCCAATTTGTGCCAGACTTGGACCGACCATCCCAATTATCTTCTCGGATGAGAGTCAGGCTAGTGTCGAGCGAAATACGGACGCGAGCATCGCCAGGCAATTGGAAGGCAGTCCGGTTGTAGAATGTACGCATGACTAAGTAAGGTCAGGTCAGCCAACACCAACGAAAAGGGAGACATCACACTCACCAGGTTGCAGCCGCTTCTCACGTACGGTCTGCTGAACCTCTCTCGCCAGTTTGGTATTGTTGTCTATGTCCGACTGCTTCTTACCCTTCTTTTTTCCCTCGCTCTCAAAGATCGGACCCATATCAAGCTCTCCAGCAAGATACTTGTTCACCTGGTCTTCCTTGATTGGGAAACGAGCTTTCACACTTTTTTCGCCCGTCCAATCTTCTCGATGTGTTTTCCGCTCGACAAAGATTTGCTTGACGCCCATACCACCATACCATCGTAGCCGAATAGCCTGAGCACCTTCTGTCTTTTCCAATCGACCGAGGTAGAGATCTAGCTCTTCGTTGTCAAAGTATACAGAGGTGATTGCTGAATCTTCCGATGCCCAATCCTTGTCTGGATCGAAGACAAGCACGGGCAGATGTTTCAATATCGCTAACTTGAGAGCACTGTCAAATCGGAAGTTTCGTTAAGGTTTATTAGCAAGCTAAAGGAGAAGTGCAACTCACATCATATTGTCCGGATGTACCTAGCGAGTCACTTAGGTCAAATGGTTGAATGTCAGCAACGGAAACATACCCAGTATTTGGTAGTTTGCCTGACAAAATCGCTTTGCCCTCCGCCAGCAGCTGAATCTCCCATGACCGGGTTTCCTCTTGTTCGGACCAGATTGTAGAGCTTCGACAGCTCTATAATCAGCTCATCATCTGTCTTCTTGCTTAGCTACAAAGCATTCGTGAGGACCTGGCTACGGACATTGCTCTTTGTGGAAAGGTAGCTTGTCGAGGTAGGTTTGCAGGAATTCAGCTTTGAGCGGGAAGCCAGTGCGTTTCTAGTTGACAGCTCTTAAAGACCCGATGAGAGTACCAGAGAGCAGAACATACGTCATGTTTCTGTCACACCACGTTCGCATATGAGCCAAATTACAGGCAAAGCGAGAACGGACTGACCTTTGTGATCTTGACGAAACCGGTATAGTTCAAATGCGTAAACTTGGACAGGTCATGCACGTCCGCAATAAGAATCTCCAAATCAGCCTCAATCTCTTCAAACTTGGCTTCAATCTCCGGATCAACCTCCTCATCTTCGTCCTCGTCCGAATCCCCATCAGCGTCATGCCTTGACCCACTCGCTTGATGTTCTTCATCTTTAGCAGTCTTCTTATCGTTCATGAGCTCCTGCACGGATTGGTCATTCTCGCTGAGTTGCTGAAAGATGCTCTGAATCTTGGCCTCTTGGAAATTGTAGACTTTGCTCAATTCATCTTGCAAGCGTTTAAGGAAATGCGACTCGTCCACGTCGTCCCACTCTTTCGACTTGTCTGCTCCAGATTGACGAGACTTGAGTTCCTTCTTTAGGCCAGAGTAGTCGATATAGTTCCGTGCCCATTCTGTTACACAGTACTCAATAAATTGTCTATCACAGCTTGCTTGCGACTGACCAGAGTACATGCCATCACTGATTTTACGGCCAAACTTCATGTTTGCTGCGTTTTAGGTATCAAAGGGCAGAGAGAGAGACGCAGCAAGAGGGCGTTAGTCCAGCACAGTAATACACCAATAAGTAGGGTTACGGTAATGCTCAACAGCAGTAATTCATCAAGGGTCGGGACCAGAGTTGCTGTTCAAGAACGTGGCCTCGCTGAAACGAGAGACATGGGACAAACAAATTACTCTATTGATAACAGCATGCATTGGTATGAATATGACCATGGTACTTACAACGACAGAACGACGAAACAGCATATATGCGACAGACCCCCCAAACCGACGACATTCACACTCTGACGACAATAGTTGTGCAGCAGTGTCAACGCTGATCCATCAACTCTCTGGTTTCCTCTGCATCTTCTCCTTGTTCATCATCTGCCGACCTTTCAACATCAACCCGCTTTACATTAAGAAAGAACGCACCATTGAACAGAACACTAGCCCGACCAAGCACCACGACGGTCTGAGGTGTCGAGTCTTCTTTCGCCAGGTGTACATTGCGCATAGCCAGTACGCTGAACAAGCAAGGGGCCAAAGCCAAAAGCGAGACCATATTGAGTGTCCTATGACACCGCATCAGCTCCTTTTTAGCTGTCGTACAAGATTGAACCCACCACTGAACATCAGTATACGCTTGATTGATAGCTATCCTTTCTGGCGAGCCGCGAACGAAGGATAGCGCTTTCGTCAAACTTTCAACAATTTCAGGAACCAATTCTTGCGAAGCTTCAGGTAAATAGCCTCGGAGTCTTGCGGGTAACAGTGTTGTCCATACAGCTCCAGCAACTGCTCCACCAACAGCACCGCCTGTGCCACAAAATCAGTCACGGTCTTTCTACTGACAGCTTGAACATACCCAGAGTTGAACAAGTCAAGAACAAGGCTGTTGCGGTAGCCACATCCGTATGTACCGCAACAGACTGCACACCCGTCTGGGCCGTAGACATGGTCAATTCACCACCAATCCCGGCAATCACTTGACTCATGACCAATTCCCATGTCGGGCTATCAAGCCTCCTGAAACGCACCATCAAGACCGCACCAACAATATGCACCAATACACCAATTACAGCCCAGATCTTGTATCGTTGGCTGAACTTGACTGCTAGACCTGTGCCGAGGGAGAAGACGCATGCAGAGACGATATAGGCTTGAGCGATGTACTGCGCATCTCGGGCAGAGGTGAAGCGAGCTACTTGAATATAAGAGGTGAAGTAGGATTCGTAGATGGCTTGACAACAAAAGTGAAAGAAGCCTAGCAGACAGCCAGATCTGATCGTCTTGTCTTTTAACAGCCGTTCTGGTAAAATAGGGAAGCGAGGTATTCGGCGCTCAAACTCGCGAAAGTAGTAGAAGAGGGCAAGCCCGGTGCAGACTGAGATCCAAACAAGAGGTTCACTCCAGCTTTTCGGTCTTGTTGCAGCGATAGAGAAGGGAACCAACAGAAAGATGCCGGCGAGTGTGAAGAGAAGAATGCCGACCGCATCCAGTTGGAGCCAGACTTCTTTTGCCAGATCTAGAGTACTGCGGGACTCTTTGATCTGTTCATGAATCGAATTCGTCTCGGCGTCATCTTGCTTTGTAGATTTGGTAGAAGCGTCACTGCGTCGTCGCATGAGGGATGGGCGATTCAATAGCTTGTACCGTAGTTCAGAGAAGTTGCGACGCAAAGTGACGATCAAAGGTAGCGTGAGCAGCGGAACCAAAAGACCGAAAATTGCGTATGGGAGCCGGTAGCCTGTTTCTCCGAGGTCGAGAAAGATAGAACCGAGAGCTGGACCAACGAAGACTGTTATTGTCCAAGGCATGAATATCGTGGACGTGATCAGACTGCGATTAGTGAGTGTCGAAGTATCTGCGAGTCATCTCAGGCTGATGGCAAGCATCTCGGACTATATGACCTACCTGCGATTATGACTTGTATAGCCAGCTGCAGGCCTTGCATGCCGAAAGCAGCAACCATCTTTGCGGCCTGTACTGAAAATCAGCTTTGATTCATCCCTGTAATTTGGTTGACATACAGCAAACATGACAACGCTGGTGCAGCTGCCGATCAACAGGTTACCTGTGTAGACAAGATCAATTCTGATGAACGAAAGAGAAGATCGTTCTTACCTAAGGCATACAAGCAGACGCAAAGCGCGATACCTTCCGCTCGACCATACACGTCGAGGACTTTGGCTATAGGTGGCTTGCCGACTGCATATACGAGCTATACCCCGATATGAGCAGAGCTTTCAGTAGCTCGAGCGAGAGCGTACGCTATCCAGTATTGAAACGACAGCCAATTTAGAATGCGCCGAGAAGGAAGACAGCAGGAAAGGTTCGACAGTCATGACTGTTTGCGAGCCAAGAGAAGTGATGGCGCTGAGAAGGTATAGGCTGGACGGTAGCTCAGACGAGACTCTTAGCGATTATTCATGGCTCTTACCAGGCATAGGATATCAGCAAGCCATTCTTTGTCCAGTAGCTGTGGCAATGTGTGAGGTCAAGAAGCTATACGAGCTATACAGAGCCCTTACCGTGTTATTGCTTGCATCTTGAGCACACCATAAGGCCTAGATGGCGCATCACCATCATCCGACAACGAGTACCTGATGTCACTCTGCCCAGCTTCCTCATCCTCCGCCTGTTCCAAGGCATAACCCGACAGCCTCCTAGACTTGAAAACAACTGCTTCTGTCGATTTTGTCCATTCTCGATTCAAGCTGCCACTTCTGGGTGGTGGAAAGCTTCTCGGTATAGGCACTCTTGGATCAAACGGTTCCGCTTCCAGGTAAGGCGATGAAGCACGACTGCCATCAAACGAGCCATAGCCGCTGCTCAGCACAGGTCGCCGGTCTATAGACATCATCGAATTCCAACGAGACACGGCGATCGAACTTGTTGCACTTGATTGAATTCAACGAGCACAGCATCTAAAGTGTTATCGTGCTGTGTTGACAATCATCGAATGAGAGTGGGTATATCGTTGCTCGTCAAGGATTGAAGCGTCTCGTCCAAGCGCCAAAGTAAACAGCGAACCAATCAAATGCTTGCACCGGGTCTGCCCCTAATCGCTTCGCTATAACCTTGAGGCGCTAGATGGTCATGTACGAGAGATCAGCTGCGACGCTTCTGATAGGCTAGCGAGCTTCGGAAGGCGTAAGAGCCAAAGTTGTGCCTCATGCGTAATTACCTTGATCCACTGATCCTGTTTCAATTGTGAGTCAACGACAGAAGAGAGAGACTGTCCATAGAGAAGTGCACACTCTAGATGCACATGGTCAACAGATCAGCTGAGCAGAAGAGGAAAATAATAGCGCATGACCAGAAGAAGCACATCGGAAGAGTCAGAAGCGCAGTCCATGCGGCAGAGGAATCGAGCAGAAGTAATAGAAGGAAAAGAAGACCGAAAGGTAGAGACTGATCCGCTGCACAATGTAAGCAATGCAAAATCGATCTTTGCTGATGCGCTGCCTTCCCGAACAAATTCCATCTATTCCAAAGCGTTTGCACCTGTAGAAAACTTGTGAGTCGATAGCTCCGAAAGAGCATGAACACAAGTAGCCTACCAGTGACAATCTGTACGGTATCCAGATGCGATTAGCAACATAAAGAAGCAGAGCAACGGGCAAACATACGTCGACCAAATCGTTGGCTGTACAGCTGCAATCAAAACAAGCACATCCGCATGTAGATAGATAGACGCACTAATTTGGGATTGACGCATTCTGTTGAACTGCATCTGCAGTTTGCCCACTGTGCGCACGGATCGTTCGAAATCTGAATTAGACAAGCGAATAAACACCACGCACTCATGTCACCAGCGTTCTTGGAGGCGTTGTCCATGGCATTACGACGAGCAGAGATCTGTCAACGTGATAGATCTGCTAAGTCAAATTGACCGACGCGATGGATCCGACCGACCTCAGCAGCGTGACCTTCAACCAGAGCAGCGTAGATGGAGTTGGCCAAAGCAAAGTCAGCCAAATCGGCAGCGTATGTGTCTTCTTCAATCTCATAAGCTGCGATCTTGGGCGCCTTGTTGAGGGCTGCGGCGTTGTAGACTTCCATAACGACGGCTTCGTACGAGATCTGTGAAGCAACGTCAAGCCGTACTCCATGTACTGGAGGAACCAAAGATGCAACTCACGGCTGACATGACCTTGTTGTAGATCAGGTTGACCTAGGCACAGAAAGGTTAGCAAGCTCGCCCATGAGCGCAGCACTGTGCCATACCTTCTCAAACTCGGTCTTGCTGTCTTCGATCAACTCCGCAATGGCGAGGGCATCGTTGAAAGTAGGAATTTGCTTTCCGACCTGGTTGAAGGAGAGAACGATAGATTTTGGCGCGAGCCTTGAAAGCTGAGCCTTGCCCTTGTCTCCAAGAATGACCAAGCTGGTGTCTTGCAAGTCCAAGCCAGCAGTTTCCTTTCTCCACTTCTTTGTAACGGAAGAGTGAATACCACCGCAAAGACCCTTGTCTGAACTAGCAACGATCCAAAGCGTCTTGCCTCCTGGAACAACAGCGGACGCCTCCTCTCCCTCTGCAGATTTGCCAGTCTCTGATTCGGTAAAGATTTGGCCGGTAGTTTCACCGTATAGCTTTGCTGTCTTCATGGCTTCCTGGGCCTTGTTCAATCTGTGACCCCAATAGTCAACCCCTGACAGTATAGTCACTGCCAATGTGCGTATTTACTTTGTAGTTGCAATCATTTTCCTGCGACAACACAACTCAGCGACCTGCATGATTGTGGATTCCTCTTTGAGCTTACATTGATTTGGTGACCTTTTCAATGTTGCGAACTGATTTCAGGCGAGTCTCTGCAGACACAAGAGAGCGTCAGACGGGGGCAGCGAGGCAATATGCGGATGGACTCACCCAATTCTCGCAGAGTGGCTTGAGGCACAGGCGAAGTACTGAATTGCCTGGTCGCATGTTGTTGCCCAACAGCTCTGATAGCAGGTCTCGCTGCAGCTGCCCTTGAGGAAATCATCTTCGTTCGTTGATGCGGTGAGAGCCCAAGTCGAACCCTTCCAGCGTCTGTTGGTCCTCTTCAGCCTGCAACTGCCTCGGTTCACCACTGCTCTGTCTAGTCCCTTCCAGCTTGCTATCTTCACCCGCCAGCAAGCCGATTTATTGGCTTTGTTCCATTTCCCGAAACTCTCCATCACCCAAAAAGTCATGTCAAACACGACAAGCGCAAAGTCGCTATACAGGTCTTTTCTGAAATCTGTGCATCTCCTCTTCTCCTGTGTCATGTCTATTTCATTCTCTTATGCCATTGCCATGCCAGTATACGACGCCTAAAGGGTCAAGAAGCGCCACGGTCCAGCAGCAGGCAAGAGCTATGGCTCAGTCACTACCGCAGAAGGAAGCGGCAAATCTACAAACTTTCTTTCAAGCGGGAAAGCTGCATAAGGTATGTTCTTTCAAGTCTGAGTTGTAAAGGAAACTAATGCTTCTACTCTTATAGGATCTCATAGCGCTCTATAACCCTACATCTACAATGTCGCAAGAAGAAAAGACGAGAGCAACAGCCAGGTAGAGCATTCTTGTCTTCACAACCTTTGAACTTCCAGCTGACGATTAATCACAGAGTCGTCGGGCTGGATGTACCACTAGATCTAGATCAGAGCAAACCAGTACGGGAAGGGACCAAGCTATTCAAAGAGGAACAATAGCCGTACATGCTCTAGAATTTGTAAATACGTTGTCTGTCTATAGCATAATTAACCTCCCTACATCCAATCACTCTACGCCTTTCCACTTTCCTCCTTTAATGCATCCACCTTATCCAACACAGTCTGCACTTCTTTCACAGCCGCTTTCCTTTCCGCTCTCGCTTGAGTAAATTCGCCATTTACTTCAATCCCCTACAAAGCAGTCGCGAATGTATGCATGAGCGAACTAGATTGGCACCGAAGAGGCTACTACTCACATCCAACTTGAGCAACGCCTGAAGCAACGTCTCGCTCAACAGGCTATACGTCTGACCGCTCTCTTCCCCATCTGCCACTTGTCGAGCATACCGTTGTAAATCAGGATGCAGCCTCTTCAAGACGTCCGTCGAGATGCGTTGTATTGAAGCAATCACGTCTGATTCGGCTGTAGGTTGTCTCTGAGCAGGTTTAGCAGGTGCATAAGTAGTAGAAGAAGGTAATCGATCTGAAACATTGGCTGTTGCATCAGGTGAGCAAACGAGAGTAATGTGTTTCGGGGCGGATTTCTTGGGCGTCCAGGTATTGGTGAAGCCTCGCATAAGGTTGGAGAAGGAGGAAGGTTTCTTGCTTTGTTGCCGTGGATTGCCATCACTTGGTTCGTAAAGGCCGTATCGATCTAGCGCTGCGGAATCGTCCTTCATCTTGAAGCCTGATCCTGGGTATCAGCAACAATCCAATGTGCAATGAAAGAGCAGCTGACCATGCATGTAGAGCGTCTGCTGATGAGGTTCTATCCCAGTCTTTTGGGCAATAGCTTGCTTCAGCTTTAAAAGAGGTGTCTTGGGATCCGGCAGCCTGAACAGCATTCTGTACGAAGGGCATGAGCTTTGCATAGCACTTTAAGAGACATGCCCGCTGACCTTTCTGAACCCCATTCGATAATGACTTCGTTCTGGGGGACATCTTCGGGCAGGGTCTTGCTGCTCGTTGAATTGGCGTATGATTCAGGAAAGGCAGAATTGGAAAACATGTTTGACTTGTTGCGACTCGTTCGAACGACAGAATAGAGCAAGATGAGACCGAGTAGAGCAGCAGAGAACAAAGTGTTGGAATTGACGGGCTGGTCCAGCAGAGGCAGTAGTCGCTCAGTGTACAGGCTTCGTAGGCTAGATAGCTTGAAGTCTCTCAAGTAGAATGGAAGAGCCAGCGTGGGTATCTCGGTCTGGTTCAAAGTGAATCGTTCGAAGCAACAGTCGTTAAACGCCGATGATGCGGTTCTTGGTCAACGGGCAACAAGAGCAAGCCAAACATAAGACAACGTGCGCGCAAGCATGTGCTCCAGCGATAAGGAAAGTCAATTGATTGCATAGTCATACGTAGCCCATTGTGCGATTTCTTGCATGTTCCAGTCTCAACATAATACGGTCCTGCTTGCCTATCCATGCCCTAACAGCGCTCATAAGCAGGAGCATATAGAGATGCGACACAAGACTTACTTTGTTCAGTGCCTCGTTCTGTTCAGTGAAACTGCCATCCCTTTGATCTGATCCCCTCCCGTTCCGATAGATTATGCAATGCACTAGCAAAACAGACTTGAGCTCCTGCACAGCACATCTGGATCAAAAACCGCAGAGGATCAAGCTAGAAAATACTCACAATCAGCCAGACCTTCCAAAGTGCTGCTCGTTCATGTGACGATCCTTGTCGTGTTTTCGAGTGAATCGCTCTCCGCATAGCTCGCATAGACTGCAATTTACTCATTAGAGAGGGTAGAAAAGATGGATGGATGCTCACTACAAAGCCTCGCGAGCATGCTTCTTGATGTGTTGGGTCATATTCGACCGACGCTCCATTGGCAGTGTGGTGCATTTGCCTGGATACCAGGGACATCCCCAGAGAGTACGACCGTCCTTCTGGAGCGCGAGAGGTTCTTCCAGGCTAGCTAAAGCGACTTGCGGGTCGACAGCAGAGACAGACGCTTGAGCAGCCGTCACATTGATGTCTGACTGATACGGTCCAGTGATAATGGGGATAATGACACAATCAGTCTCGGTAGCTGATGTCGGAGCGGCTGATGCGAAGACCTTTCGGAAACATTCAGAATCTGGTGTGCAGAGGTTAAACGCGCTACTCACCCGTGAGCCAACCTGATCCGACTGAACGTGTTCTATCTCATACGCCTGTCCGGTTTCAGGAGCATATCCAGGGTAGAGAGAATACGGTGACATGTTGCAGTTCGGATAGTTCGAAGGGGTCTCGAAGTAGACTGATTGCTCGCGGTGCTTTGTATCCAACATCGCTGCAGAAGACCAGAAGCATTCTCTTTTATACTATCGACAGAGCCTTTGCGCTTCTTTGCGCTGATCATGTGAATCTCGTTCTGCTCTTTTGCGCCTTCTTGCGATAGATATAGGTAGATTGAAGCTAACGAAGTGCACGCCGAGAGGCACAAGTCGTCACAAGATCTTCTGAAGCCTAAATTGCGGCGGAACTTTCAATGTGTTCAATACCATCAAACAGGTCGTGTCTTGCGTCGCAAATGTCATGTCATTGCAGCAGCACATTCACGCTGGCCTCGTTCGGCTGAGCACGAAGATTACTTGACAAGATCAGCTGGCTGAGGACTGTACGCTGCAGACCGCGCGAGGCTTTCGTTCTGAAGGCAATTTCTGACACTTGATGAAATGGGCTGAACAGCTCTGAAGGCATGCTAGGCGCAAGATATAGCATAAACAGCTTGCTTGCTGGGATACCAGGCACGAATCGATTATTGACGATGCATTCTTCGCGGTCGTCGCCAAGAGGTAAAGTTACAGCAGCAGAAGTCGAAGGAAATATGAAGGCAGGCAGATAAGGAAGCAATACTATGCACACACTACCGTCCACGCTGCAGACAACCCGTACATCGATTGCGATTGCAAGTGTAGGCCATATCATCGTATAAGCAGACGTCTCTGTTATGATATCCTGTCCTTTGCGGGATCATGCGTCAAGAGCTGCACATCGTCAGCTCGGTCTTGTGAGTGGAGGATGAACCTACTTTCACCCCTTTTGTATGTCCAAAATTGCTTTGCGACATTTGCGTGCTGCTCCTTGAAATGTCGACTCATGTCGCTTTTCCGGCTGGTCTCCTCATTGCAGATGTCGCAGAAACTTAGATCAAGCTATTCCGTCAAATCGAAGGGAACTTTACTTCGCATGGACACTTACAGCGGAGGTCCATGTACGCTTTCTATATGCTGCTCCATATTGAACCTTCTTTTCGTCGCATCTACGCCGCAGTGATGTGGACAGGCGAATCGAGGTGTTCCATCTGCGTGAATGAAGCGAAGCGCAGCGGAGAGCTGTTTGATATTGGGCACTTCTTGGACTTCATCCGCTTGCACCGAGCGTGTTGTATCGGAGCTCCCAACGTTGGCGAGGATAGAGCCATTTTGTTGGAGCCAGTCTCTTTGCGCATTCGAGGTCTGAGCTAATGCAGGATCGACCTTTGTAGTGCGTGAGCCATGACAGTCGACGCTTGTGAAATTGCCTGACCTTTTCATGGTGGTCAGTACTGTCTTCAAAGTAAGCCCCGCGCGCAATGCTTGAGTTCCCAGGGTTGAGCACCGAGCCTGATAGCGCATGCTCTTGCATATTCCAGTAATCTCTGGGCATAGCGAAATTGACCAAATAGTAGCTGCCTTCAGTTCCAATAGGATCCATGTCTGATGTTGAGCGGATAGGCTCTACACAGCGCCATCTTAGGCTTCGGAGAGATCCCGTGCATGTTTGCGCTTTTGCGCACTTCTGCGCATGCGATAGATTGAATGCGCAGATCCGCTGGTCTGCGTTATTATATTGAGACCGATAGCACTTCGAGACATGTCTGTATCATGCTGGACACGTAGGGCAGGAGAAACATTATCGCTCGAGACTTCGGACAGCAGTTCGAAGCACAAGAAAGCAAGCGGACGCCCACGTGTGTAGCGAGCCAGTGCACGACGCTTTGACAGACTGTCTGGATGTACGTACGCAGCTTGAACATGAGAGCGAGAATTTGGCAAGTTCAAGTCGACTTGTTCCTTCTCAACGAAATCACAGCCAATTGCAATGTACAGCCAAGCAATATCTGTAAGGTTAATTCTTTGTACAAGAGTCGTCCTGTAAATGTCTTCGCGGCCAGAGTCAATGTCCAATGTGAAAAGACTCGGAGGCCTGTTGGCCCTGTTACGAGCAGCCCGTGCAGTTTTCCTTTGCCCTTATGATCATCTGCTGTTACTTGCTTTCCATTCAGCATTCAGGCTTCGTTCCTCTATATATGTACTGTTCTGCGCTGCCCGTGCTGCTTTTAACGGACATGCGGCCAAATCTTCTATCGAATTCTGGTCATGCCATGACGTGTGCAAGCTAGAATCCACGCCTGTATGCATCTGAATGGTCTGGTGCTCTTTATCAGACATCCGAATCGCCTGTTACTCCTTTATTCCGCAGCGATTATAATGCTGTTCAATACGGTTATCGTCTCTCTACTTCTGAGCGCTATCAGTGTCGGTGCTTCTGGCAAGCATGGCTCTCTGGCGCGCTCAAATGACCACGCAAAGCGCGAGAAATTGCCGCTCGGTAGGTTGTATCGTTTGTCCAGGTCAAGATTCCGCTTCTGATCAGCAAGCAGGTCTTTCGCCAAACAATCTTCGCTCTGGCCAGCTGTCTCTAGGCTTCTTTCCCGCTTTCAACGAGCCATTGGAGCCTTCCGGTACCACAGAGCTCAACAAGTTGCTACCGAAACCTATGAGCATTGTCGGAACTTAGTGAGTCGCACTACCACAACGTGGACAACACTGACAGCTTTGTGTAGCGTCGACTACTTTAGCGCAGACAACCTGACGGCAATCTCTGTTCTTGATGCCCAAGTCGAAGAAGTGAGTGCTCTCTTTCGTCCAAGGCGAAACAATTTTCATTCAATCGTTACAGCTACTTCGTCAGAAGGGAACCAAGCCAGTCTTTCAGATCACTATGGGCGTCGACTCCCCTCTTGAAGGTGTAGATCAAGTGATGGCCGATTGTATCGCGAAAAAGCTCGCTTCCATCGAAAAACAAGGCATTACGATATGGTTTCGCTGGTTGTGGGAAGCTAACGGATCGTGGTGGGGTCTGAGATACACTCGGGAGCTTGGTTCACGGCGAAAGCAGGTACCCGTGGGGCAACAGGCCTGAAGAGATGATAGCAGCCTGGAAGATTGTCTACAAAGGTCAGTCAGGACTCGACTTCGCAACCTGTCTCCGGTTGAACTAGCTTGAACAAGCTGTGCACAAGCGGACCAAGAAAACTCACATGTTGTGGTCACCCAACACTATCTTTTCTCCTGGCGGAAACATCTCGTGAGCTCTCAGACGATCTGATCCGCCGCAATATACTGAACCCGACTGTACAAGGAATCCAAACGGTGGATGGGAGCCCTACTTCCCAGGAAAGGACTATGTGGACTTGACTGGATTGAGCTTCTACCACTTTGTAAGTGGTGCAGTCTTATCGGAAGCACTTTCTCATGCAAAGATAATAGGGAGGCGGCGACAGAAACAACGTTGATCCGGTTTGTCCTTGTGTTGACAAATGGCTCTCTGACTGACAACAGCAACCACAGGTTAAAAACGAGGCTTTCGACGTCTTGGACAAGTTTGACAAAAATTACGGAAGCAAGATTGTAAGAATTTCTGACCGGTGCGAGTATCCGCTGATTCGTCCTCTAGCGCAAGTACATGGTTCTGTCCGAAACTAGCGCTTCATATACTGTCGACGTTGAGACCGGCGAACCAGCTCCTGGAAATGCAACAGAGTACAGCTTGAAGACCAAGTTAGTGATTTCCCGCTGACAAGCGACACTGCTGACCATTGGGTAGGTGGGTCCAACAAGTCATCTCTGCTCAAAAATCTCTGCCCTGGTATCGCGCTGCCGTGTGAGGCTCTTCGCTTCTGCACACCTTCCAACGCTGACCTTTCGTGTTCAGCTTCTTCGAGATTAGTACGTTGTTTCTAGGCCGGGACGATCATAGCTGATTCTTCTGAACAGTCAAGGATGAGAATGCAGGAGGTGACTCGCCTGTCAAACGCATCGACTTCAGATTGCTACACGACCCAAAGATCCGCAAAAAGGTTCTTTCGCTCATCTGAAAATGGTCTCATCAGTTATTGCGCTGGCGCCTGTAATTAGACTAGAAGTGAAAAGAATGCGGCCATCTGCTGCTGATGCTCGTTGATCCGTTCTTGAGTACTTTGCGGGTCGACAAAGTCAGAAGAATGCTGGTTCCAATGATGCTTCAGGCAGGCACTGATGCCGATGCTACAATGTGAAACGATATGCTACCCTACAGTCCCATTCACAACCAGTACAACTTGCCCTTTCACCGCTGCTGCTTCGCTAATGTTTCCAACCTCTTGATTGCGCTATCGGAGACTTTTGTAGTTAAAGCAGTCGCCAACAATGCATGAGGATCAAGCAGATCTTCAGGCGGCTGCTTGATGATTTGCAGCATATCCGCACCGGGCTCCAACAGCTGATCACGAAGCAGGTCAAACATTGCTAAGCAGACTTGGATGAGGAAGTGCTCTTCTTCCAATAGTAGAATGTCGAAGACTCGGACCATCGTTTGAAAAGGTAGAGCTGACGTGAACAGAGGCAGAACCCATGCTTCGATCCATATTGACGGTTCAATGTTTTGCCTTTTGAGCAATCGCGCTATCTTTGGTTCCGATACAGCTAGCAGGTGTGACAAAATGACGCCAAGACTTCTTATACTTGCAGCCTTTGACTTTTGGAGAAAGGTTATTTTTCTACTGAGCGCGATGAACTAAGTTAGTCGCAAGCCTAGACATGAGCAAAGCAAACCTGATACAATAGAGGCTGGAGACTTACAAGCCAAAATGCATCTTCAGCCGGACTGAACTGCAGTAGGAACGCGATAATGATGCTATGACTTGAATGATATAAATGAGGTGATATAACAGAGTATGCTCTGAGTATAGCAGAGCAGTCGGACCGATATGGCGAAGTCGAGCCTTGGAATAGCGGATGGTGGGAATATAGCTCGTCAAGATCTTTCTCGATGGCGTCTGTTAGGGCGGTATCGTCTCTTGAAGCGAGGTCGTAGTATACGCCATCTTTTTGAAACTCATCGGCGTTTGCAAGAAAGCTCCATGCTTTACCTCGAACAGATGAAGGAATGCCAGACTGAATATACGTCAGCTTGATCTAGGCCTGATTCACGTTCTACTCACCCGAACAAGCTTCTTCAACACCTTGCTCTTTTTACTCGAGCCAATAGCGTTCTTCTTGCTCATCAACTGCAACCACTTGGTCTCCTTCTGCCTATAGCCCGTTGTACTCTTCAAAGCCTTCGGACTACTACTGAAAGAGCTTCTACTGCTCGCCATGCTCGGACGAGGCTTAGACCAAGTATCAGGTCCATGCGACTCCGCTTCGACCATCATGCTCATCCGCAATTGCGCTCGAGATTCCAAAGTGGGCTTCCATACTTCGGGTGAATCGATTTCTTCCATCTCTTCGCTGTCATAGACTGTGATAGCAGGTTGTACCATCTCAAAATTGCCCGCATCTTTGGAACGAACGAGCTCGACGGAAGGTTTGGCAGCCAAAGGTCGAGTGCTGGATGACGATGTGCGAGAAGTAGGACTGATAGGCGACTCTGCATACAGCTCTGCAGGAGGAAGAGAGGAGTAGGATTGCTTCAATTTTAGATGAGACGCCCAGTGCTGAGGCTGCGGATCTGAGTATTTGCGATCTGCAACGGAGGACTTGCGGGATGAGGGCGGATTATATGAGCCTGATCTTGCTGTTTTGAATGACTCATTTGATGAGTGAGATGCAGCTGACCCGGGCGGGAAAGGAAGATGAGGCGATGGCGGGTAGGGTAAATGAGGCGACGGATGCAGGAAAGCTGGACTTGCGCGCTGTGGGGACTGGAAATTCTCGTAAGGTGATGTGGTATGTACTCGAAGCGGTGCAGGTCTGCTCCTTGTATTGGTCTCTGGGGAAGAAACAGAACGAGGTGCTGGAGCGGGAAAGCGGAAACCAGGTTTTAAAGTCGCTGAAGGTGGGGGAGAAGGAATATGAGCGATGTCTTCAGCAGAGCTTGCGTATCGAAGAGGCGACGGTGAAGGAGCAGGGTATGAAGCGTGAAGAGGGAAGTGACGATCCGTGTGATCTCCGGCGTCTTGAGCTCGAGGAGAGTCAGGATCAGCTTCTTTGCGCAGTCGACTAGCTACACCAAGCTGAGGGTGTGGAGGAGCTTTTGAGTATGACAGCTTGCGCGGGATGGAATAGGCGGAAGACTGGCTACTGCTGAGGTCGGCCATAAGTGTTCCCAAATGTTCCGCAGCGGAGTCTTCGTTCATCAAGTCTTTCAGGGAGGTGTTGCCCATGCTTTCCGATTGGTCATATAAATTGTCCGTTTCGTCAACGACTGAGCGTCTATATAGGTCGAGAAAGTCTCCGTAGTCGCTTTGCGGCGAGCCTACAGCGACTGATTGTGCATGCATTGGGGGTGTGGAAGGCTGTATGATGGATACAGGCGTATCTGCAGGCGTGCAGTCGGAAGAATAGTCTAACTGAGGTGTCTTCATGTCTGGAGATTGTGTGCTTCCGCTGCCAGAGCTGTACGAGTTGTCGTGCGAAACTCCTCGGCCGCAGAGGTTATTCTTGAGCACTTCATCCATTGTATCTGCGTCAATTTCAGCTATCATTGGCCATCTGTTGCGCCAAATTCACCTTCTTCCTTTGCATGTAAACTTGCAGATTCAACAACAGGCATATCAAAGCCCAAGCCTATTGGCGCGACTTCCGAAGCAACAGTAAATACCTGCAGGTCTGTTTCTTGGGCATCTGCCTTCTTCGCCTTGGCCCTCTTATTGAACACAGCTCTCTTCAACTTGCCCTGAATCATGACATCCTTACTAGCCAACAGCCCTAGCACACCCTCGCAATACCCAAACAGGTTGCCATCATGCAAATCTTGCAAGACAATGATAACATCTCCTTGCAGAAACATTAAGGAATCTTGCTCCTCAGCGATTTTGTCTGACAAGGCCACACAACGACCAATTCCACCTTTATGGGCAAATCGAGTCCATTTCAATACGTTTGTTGCACTGAGAGGGAAGTGTATTGTAGCCAGAGACCCTGCTGCTGCTCGAGACATGTTGTGACATGAATTGCTCTTCAGACGGAGCTCGTAGCGTTCGGTGACGTGTAGCAGGTATCTTACGCGGTCAGAAAGGTATATTGGAGAGCCAAGGTATCGTGAAAAGAAGCATTCCGGGCGAGATTGAAAGAGACTTGAAGTTGTTATCAGAAGAATGACGAAGGGTCATGAACGCGTGATCTAGATGCATGGCAGCACAGCAGAGCACACGACCGAGTCTGTCAAAAAGGCTCAAGAGTCTGATGGTTGATGCTCGCACTACAGCTATACAATTATTTGATCTATAACGAGTCATTGATCGTGTATCTATGCTAAAACGAAGAGAGTCCTGATTGTAATGCTTTTGTCCGTTGCCTTTGTCCGAGTCCCGCTCTTTCAAAGCACACACAGACCTGCAATCGCCATCAATCCCGCCAGTGCAGAGCTGAACAGTGATGTGGTAGCGCTCGAATCGTCATCTTCGACTGCAGCATTGGCAGAGTCGGCAGCGTTGTCTGATGCCGCTGCTAGTGCGGCAGAATCTGTTGGGGTCGAGCCGATGGAAGCTGGTTCGCCAGAGGCCATAACATCTAGGTGTGCGGTCAGCAAAACGTCAGAAAGAGCGAGAGCAGATGTACCAGCAGCAGTCGCGGTACCAGTCTGGTTAAGGAGGAAGTAGAAGAGCTCGGCTTCGAAAGGCGCTTGCTGCATATCTCCGTGCTGTGCTCCGAGCATAATCTCTAATTGGACGTTCGTGAAGCCGAGACCTTCCAGGTGTTCTTGTACGCTGTCATCACAATGTAATCAGCCCATCTTCCGCTGCGACGATCAGCGGCACTCACGCTTGGTGTTCCCAAGTCTGCGAAGCATTCTCATAATCCATCTCACCAGCGTATTGCATGATAGGGATCTGGCCAAGCAAGTCCATGCCGGTAAAGTTAATGTCTGGCGTCCGGCTCTCGACGTCCAATACTGGTACACCAGCAGCGATAGTTGCAGCTGCAAACATGGTCGAGTTGGCGATCAACATAGGCCAGGCTGTTCTAGCTCCCTGGGGATGGATAGTCGGCTTCAGTGACAAAGTCACAGACAGCTCAATCTCCACGCACCATTGAGTAAGTACTCAAGTATAACCGTGAATCATCCCAGGCGAATTTCGACCGAGCATTCTCCAGAACAGCTTGGACACCAGGAATATCCCATTCATGGCTGCAATAACATTAACTTGTGAAGAATGCTTGAGACACTGAGACGCACTCTGGTCTCTCTTCCTCGTATACAGGGATAATAGCCAAGAACCTGGGCGCCAATTCCTCCATGAGCACGACTCTCCCCAGCGACAAAGATGGACAACGCACTGTTCAGCAGCTAGGACATCGGCTTCCTCCCTTGATCCGTTGTTGTACCGATCAATGCGCCAACCTGGTCCGCCGAAGGACTGGACCGAACATACTCAGACACCATTGACACAAGATGATTTCAATGCTCACCACGACTCTTTCAAAGGCCTGAGTCTGTCCCTCAATGTATTTTGATCCGGTGCCACCCAAGAATAAGATGGCCGGTGGTGCTATAGTCTCGTCTGTCCAATTGCTTGGTTGATGCACAGCATATCTAACAAGCACCACAAATCGATTTGAGCATCCCATACAAAGCCGAATAGATGCGCGCTGACCGGTATGTCGCGCCCAGTTCTTCTTCAAAGATGTATTCTGTTTGCGCAATGACAGCAGAAGCGAGAGCGAGGCAGCCAGCTGCAGCAGATAATAGCTTGACCATGTTGTATAGTTGACCGTTTAGATGACAGAAGCAATGCTAGCCTCGGAAGGAAAGCGTTGGAAGCTCGGTTCTGCCTTTGTTTTCAAAAAACTCTTGGTCTTTTCGGTCACTTGGCGACAAATTATCTCTCAGACCAAGTAGGTATAGCAGACAAGAGTCGTAAGCGGCTGTACAACTTGAGAGGTTCAAGGCGGTGTGCGAAAAACAAGAGTAGGCAGGCACACGAGCGGCATCT
Source organism: Kondoa malvinella (assembly GCA_039545315.1). NCBI lineage: Eukaryota > Fungi > Basidiomycota > Agaricostilbomycetes > Agaricostilbales > Kondoaceae > Kondoa > Kondoa malvinella. Next base: position 1,509,077 of record BCIM01000003.1, on the reverse strand, counting down.
CTGCTGCCGAGAAGGCAATGCCAACCCCGCTCGTCAAATGATGTCGCGCTCAAACTGTTGTCACTGCTTCAGTTCAATGCCTTCTGGACCTATCCCAGTACTAGTTCAGTGCGATGGTCAACCCACTTTCATCTGGTGCTACACATTTTCTGGTCTCGCGCCTCATTTCTCATGCCTGCGTTGTTCCGATATCTAGTCAAATCTGCAGCTGTGATCTAGCACTGCGAGTCTCTTTTCCTTGAATTTACAAGCTTTGAAGCTTATCGTCCTCTCGTAGGCAAGATGAACTCATCTCAAAGTCATTCTCTGGTCGAGATGGACCTGCCTATCTACTCAGATCAGCGTTCGCTCTCTGTCTTGAATGCTCGGCTATGCTTATACTTTCTACAAGTGTCAATGTCACATTAGGCAAAGAGGAAAACAAGCTCTTGCTGTGCGGACTTCTCCTCTTCTCAAAGCAGCGCGGCTGATCTTACTATGAAGTACTGGGATGCACACGATCGCGGAACTGTCCTGTCAAGGCTGTGATACCCGATTAGGCTGGTGATGCTCTTCCCTCTTTCGCTTAATCATGCTGACTGACTAACAATAGGACATATGCAAGTTTGACCTTGACACCACTTCCATTGCACTAATCATGTTGTGCAGCTCAAAGCGTATCATACATCGCAGCGATACAAAGAAGGTGTACCTTTCAGCTCAACAATCAATGCAAGAGCTAACGAATTCTTCAGGCAAATTCATCATTGAGAAGGACAAGCTGGCAAAGGTGAGCGATTCTCTTCTTTCTTTACGAGCACCAGGAAGTTAAAACGCTCTCCTGAAGAACAACGCATGGACTCCGTCGGCATAGCACGCTGGCACAACTCTATATCTGTAAAACTCCACTTATACCTTGCATTTGAACACTCTACTGCAAACAGCCCCGTCTTTGTGAAAGTCTCGGTAAGAGGTGAGACTTTAGCTACATACACGTATACTTTACTCACGTATACTTTACTCATCCTGAAATAGTTCGGCAGACGATATCTCAAGCTATCGATGTAGACATCAAAGCCTCTTTCTATCAATCCTGCAGCACGTTGACTCTCTTTAGATGTTGAGAGCTCTATATCGCTTATCTGCTCCGGTTCGGTCTGTCCTTTGTCTCTCGAAGTCTTCTTCTGGAAGCCTCATTCCAGACCTGTCGTTCTTATCGTTCTTACCTTGCTCTTATCTTCGTACCATGACTGCTGCTACTCTCGTCAGATCTGCTGCTCCCAGTCCGATCGACGCAAGATCGATGCGCGATGCCCAATTAACTACGCTTGCTTCTCCGGAAGCCTTTGGTCTAACCAAGTCTGCCTTCCCCCTTAGTCCTTCTGTCAAAGATGATCAGATGGCTTCGTTCGAAGAGCATACAAGCATCGCTGCCCAGGAGATTTCTGCGTTGATCAAGCAGATGAAGGAAATCAAGATGGCCAAGGGCCAGTCGGATCATTTCAATCGTGTTTGTCTTCTTCGTCCGGTCTTCTGACGATGAAGCTCATAATATGCATACAGATGATACGCAAGCTCGGATCAGCGGAGATTGTTTTTGTGCGCAATTGCCGGAAGGAGATAGCGTTATTCGATAAATGGGCACAAGAAGCCGAACCCGGACAGGTCTTTGATGTAAGTCCGCTGTATGCGCCTCATATAGAGCTGACCATGTAGTAGACCTATCACAAGAACTTTCGTCAAAGAATTTGTACTTTCATCCAACTGATCAAAGATTGGCAACAAGAAGACGAAGCAGCAAACCTACAGGTAAGCCATCTCTCCGGTAGTCAAAGAATATGCTGATTCTCTCGCTTTTAGGAGTTGCACCTGCTCTTGACCAATCTCGACAAAGAGCTCAAGCGAGAAGACACTCTGGCGACTTTGAAAGCTTTGACCGGTTTCCACGTCGATGCTCGGGCATACAATATCACACGATCGCTCTTTGAGATTGATGACCTGGAAGCTGGATCGGCGCATTTCGAAGAGATCATCATGAAGCGGTTCCATTGTCTGGAAGACATGCTTCACTGCCAGGTATGCTGTCCTCTTCCTCCACACGTGCAGGACTCACATCATTCAGGATACTCATGGTGATCGATACAAAGGCTGTCTCAAAGATCAAATGCGCGACATTGCTAAATGGTACAATCTCCCAATCGGCGAAGACGACGATAGCGAGACTCCTTTGCGCAAGAAAGGTTTCACTTTCAGACAGGTGCGAATGCTGTCTAATGTAGTCTTCAAGCGCTCAAAGTATGATAGACCATCCTCGACCGTCTCGTCCCATGCCTCGATCTCAGTGTGCAAGGGGATAAATCGAACACTCGGTGAGACCATCTGTCTCTGGAGGGAATCGCTGCTCATGTGGTTGGTAGCCTGCTTAGTGAGCTTCGAGACGCCATCTCCAGCAAAGAAGATGGAGCAGAGGCGATAATGACGAAGCTCGCTCGCCTTGGGAGCTGAGTACTTGTATATCCTAAGCGGCTGTCGGACATTTATTGTACATTGCATCCATTACATGTGTTTCATCTTCCCATCCTTAACATTATCTGTTCTTCTCTCCGTCCGAGCATCACAATGGGCCAACATTGCAGATCGCCAGCGCATCAGAGAAGCAGCTGGTCAGGTATAGCTTTTCCTTGTAGTACTGCGCGTTAGTCGCCGTTTGTAGTCCAGAATCCTTGCCAGGGTCTAAGAAGACAGTATCCTTGTGATAGCTGTCACCGCAAATTAGCGTTGTCGGAATGCGTGTGAGGCAGACGTACTGAACACCAGCAGTGTATTGCAGGACTGCGCTCTGGTTGGAAATACGTATGACTTGGACAGGTTGTTCAACTGTTCTTCTGAGATGATCGCTGTGTGCTGCTAGACCAAAGTTCTTCACTCTGTATTGATCTGTCAATCTAGTTATGTGCGTCGAGCTCGCGGCACGTACTTTGTAATGATCGCACTGGTTATCTCATTAGCTTTGCCAATTGACAGAAGAAGAAGCCGGCTCACGCGTAGATATCTCCCTCTTCAGTGACATGCAAATTATCGGGCACTTTGCCGATGTTGATCGTGTCTTGTTTGACAAGTCGATGATCCAGATCTTGATGGTACATGTAGACTTCTCCTCTGCTAGACGAAGCGACGTAGAGCGATCGACCTGGTCCTCTGCGCTATCGTTAGCAAAAGCCCACCAGTGTTCAAACATGATACATACTTAGCTAAGCCGTTAGGGTATTGCAGACCTTCCGCTGCAGTGTAGCAGTTGTCTCGATCGACTTGACAGAATTGAATATCGGAAGTAGGCAAGAGTGCAGTGTTGAAGTTCCTTCTCGCAAATGAAGTCTTGTCCGCATGATCGTTAGAGATATAGAAATGCTCTGCATCAATAGCGACAATGTTATTGGGTGTTTTGATCTGCGGGTGTCTATTCGATTCCGTCAATCGCCGTGAAGTTGAGCTTAAAAGAGCTTACGAGAAGGTCCGTTTCCAAGTAAGGACATCGCTACCCAATTCCGTCTCAAAGATTTCCACTACAGAGTCTGCACCTGCCTTTGCCGCATGCACATCGCCCTGCACAGCGCCCATTGGTGGCTTATGATTGACGACAAAGACAGTTGCTCGTGGTGGATCCACACTTCGATCCAAGACCAGATCCAAACTGTGCAAGATCTGCAAACCGAGTGAATCATCCGGTAGACCTTCTAAGCGGAGTTTCGTAATCTTCTCTGTAGCAGTATCAAACAGAGCAATGTAGCTGCCGAAAGTGTCTCTCGTCCATGGCAGTGGGATACGAGAGGTGTTGAGATGGTGTAGGGGAGGGAAGAAGTCGTGCTTCAAGGGGGAAGTAGGTGTGCAAGCGAGGTAAGAAAGGCCGCTTGCTCTGTCAATCCATTGATCTTCGCAGCCGGTGAGTTCTTTGACGAGATGACAGTCCTGCATTTACATCAGCCCTAGCCTCTGTATTAGCACGATTACTGACCTGGTTGTTGAGATTGCCTATAGTCTCGTTTGACCCGAGCAAAGTCAAAGTAGGTTTGACGTGCATCTGATAGACATAACCAGCCAGAATAGCAGCAACGCCGACAAAGAGACCGAGGTAAGATGTTCCAGAGGGCTTTGCTTGTGCTGCAGAGCTGCGAGAAGCTGTTGCCTCAGACTTGCTATTCTTGATCTCGGGCTCGGACGTTCGAGCAGGTCGAGCGATTGCTTCTGGTTGGTTCTGCACCATGGTACTGTCTTGCTAAAGGTGTCAGAGAGTCACGACAGAGAGCAAGAGATGTTAATAAGTGCATAGCTCCGCAATGCGGGGTCGGTAGAAATTCGCCTGTCATGTTGTCGTCACCATCATAGCGAGACATTGCTGAGTATAACAAGACAATACGTGTACTAGTGAGGAAGCAACAGATCATTGCATTTCCATTTTATGGCTCAACACAGTCAATCCGCTACCTGATCCATAGCATCTCAACCTTTCTGTTTGAACATTTAAGCCTTCTTGCCAGTGAGCTGCAAACAAGTCGTTAGCATCATTAAGTCAAAGGTTAGCAGAAGCAGCTCACCTGGAGGTGGCTAGAGTGCTCAGCCAAAGGAAGCTCAGGAGGAGGAATTTGAGGCCACAAGTCTGCGCGACGCAAAACCGCACTCAGTATGAAACAATACAGAGTCTCGATTAGACGCACCAGGAGTAAGAATCGAGTAGGTCTGCGAGATGGCAACGAAGCAAGACTTGATAAAGTTACCCATGGTGGACGTGTTTCCTCTCGATTGAGTGTAGACGTCAGAAATACCGGCCAATTGCAGCATGCGCTTGGAAGCTGGGGCAGCGACGATACCGGTACCACGAGGGCTGTAAAAAGGTATAAGCCAGGAAGTAATGCGAGCGAAAGTAGACGCACGCAGGGATGAGCTTGACGTAGACGGAAGCGCACTTGCCCTCGACCTTTGATGGGACAGTGTGAGGTTCACCAAGTTTGGCACCCCAGTAACCTCTTCTGACGGGAACGACAGAGAGTTTGGCCAAGATGATGGCACCACGAATGGCGGTAGCGACTTCTTTGGCACACTTGACACCGAGACCGAGATGACCGTCAGAGTCACCAATGGCGACGAAAGCCTTGAAACGAGTACGTTGACCAGCTTGGGTCTGTTTCTGAACTGGCATAATCTTCATGACCTCGTCTATTGTCACTCTGTCAGCGATGTCAATCAGCATAGAGTCTAATGGACTGACCCTTGAGCTTGGGCAAGAGAATGTCGATGATTTGGTACTCCTTGACGGGCATGGAGAAGAGGTAGATTTCCTCGATAGAGCGAATCTTGCCATCCTTTACCAGACGACCGAGCTTGGTGACGGGTACCCACTCCTTCTCTTCATCCTTGCGAGCTCCACGACGTCCACGTCCTCGTGGTCTGCCAAACTACCTCTGAGCATGATATTCATGCAATGACTTTTCAAGCAACTGACCCTCCACGTCCACGTCCCTATAGAGCAGTCAGCAATTACCCTGACAGCTAACAGGTGATGTGGCTCACACGACCGAATCCTCCACGGTCACCTCTGGGTGCAGCTTCAGTTGACATTTTATGTTTAAGATAGGTGGGGGTTCAGCGCAACACCTGTTTTAGAGAAGCTAGAATCGTCGAAAGTCAGAGGCCGTCGTCAACTTGGTGTCCATGCAGGAACTGACAATGCTTGAAATGCTTCCTTGCTGAAAAAGAGACTATCGCTCGAATTTGCATGCAATAGGCGGTAAGGCTTCCGGTGAACCCGATGTATTTGAATTTTAAGTCTTTTACTTAAGCTTATGTCGCTAAGGCAGCCTCGAACGTTTTCCCCTTTGACGACCACAACACTTCTCTCCAAGGAATCTTCTCACTCTACTCGCTTGCACCCAGTTGCTTTCAGCTTAAATCGCTGGCTGTTGTAAGTCCCAAGCAACGATAATTCGGACATGGCCGAGAACGCTGAACCTCGCCCTGGGCAATGCAGACATCAATACCATATGGCAGTCAATACAAACAATATCTCTAATATGCGCCCCTTGAGCAAGCACTGCGCCGGCTTCGCTCTTGATGGGTTCGTCCTTTTTTTCGAAAGGAGAATTGCCTTGGCTGACCAAAGTGGCAATTCGAATAATAGGGCTTCCCAATCTCGCGCTACCTTGGATGCTGCAAACACCAATTTCAGCACCTTGGACGTCGGGGGAGAGTGGTGTCCCTGAGTAAGTTCCCATCTTCTAATCTCCATGATATAGTCATGCTGATAAGAGCGCCTAGCATCGGCAATGAGAAAATGCCTTCAATCTCTGCGTTGAAGGTCGGCAAGTGGGTGAAAGACACGAACCGTTCTCTATTGGCTCCTTCTCTCGACTCTGTATCATCAATGGCTGTAATCGATACCCTATCCTCGGATCTATCTGAATCACCGCTCTCAACCCCGTCTACGTCCCCTGCCTCGTCCTTTGGCAGTTCCAACACTGGCTCTTCATTCGCCAGCATGCTCAACAAGGCTGGCAAGTCTTCTTTTGCCGCCCCTATGCTCAGCCCTGCTTCGTCCACCGACTCGCTCGACTTCTTTGGTCCAGCTGGCGTCACGTTCCTCGACCGCGTCTTTCCAACTTCAGACATTGGTCGAACGGCCTTTAACGTCGACTCCAAGCTCACCGGCTGGTCTTTGGCTTTGGTCGAAGCTCAAGATGGTTCCCGCACCGTCTATGCAAAGGCAAACAATTCGGTCGATGTTCGCTCAAGGGAAAACGTGATTGCTCTTTTGGATCACGCAGATGAAGAGTTGGCTTGTGATCAAGTTGTTGTCGTCTTGGAAAAGAAGGACTCTGACTTGGGTGAGTAACTCCCATAATCTTGCTTTGCATTTCACTAACGCTTCTCTTACCAGCCCAAACTCTTCATTCACTCCTCTACATTGGCGGCAGCGTCATTCCTGCTTCAGCCGGTCACAGCGAAGCGAATGTCCTTGTTGGTCTGGAATTGTAAGACGGCGGATTGGAACAGGATGCGAGCAGCGATTTAGATTTTTGATTCCTTGGATAGTCATTTCTTCTTTAGTGCACATGTCTTTTTTACTTTCGCAACCAGTCTGCTGTCTGTACTCTTCCCGTGTGTTCATCTGCACAATCTGATCGAAAATTTTAACCTCTTGTCTGCTGCCATGAACTTGTCTGCGTACCAAGCCAGTCGATTGCTCTAATCAATCTTGACATGCATGGGTAATGCCTGCAAGTTGCTATGACAGCATGCAATTAGCAGACATTTGACTCAAAGTCTCAAGTTTCCGAAAGCTGGGAGAGCCGCTGCCCATGCCTTCGCTGTCTGTCTGATTACCCGAAGCTGTCATGCTGCCTTCTCCCTCTGCCTATCACGAGATACTCTGTTCATTGATTGAACGGAAGATGCCTTCCAATCCCAGATCATCTCGTCGAGATGCTCAACTCCAGTCCGAGAATTGACTGGAAGTCCCGTCTCAGTGTCATGCACCGTTGTCACTGTATTCCCTCTTGACCTTCATTCAATACATCGACAATGGAATCAAGTGTTATGGAAAGAAGAAGACCTGCAAAGCGAACGCAGAGACCGTGCGTACATCCCCACATGTACCAGTACCAGGCTAATTGCTTCCAGTCGTCGCTCTTTTGGGCCACGCAGTAAGCCAGCAATTGCTTGAAACAGACAAGAAGCTGAGCTATGACCGCAGCAGGCGGATTATGGGATCTCGAGAACGAAGCGATACCCTCAACACCACTCACCGGCATGTCAGAAGATGAAGCCAGAAGCTACTTTGCCTCGAGCTCCGCTGAGACTAGCTCGACTGAAGATGATCATCCCACTATCGTCATTGCGAAAAGACAAACCTTCAGAGAAAGCGCTCGGATCGATAGCTATGGCGCTGCTCCGTCGCCTACTAGAGCAATGGAAGAGATCAGGCATGAAGTTCATCATCCATCTTTGCCTGTCAAGAAGAGGTCAACAGAAGAGGCAGTCGACTCTTCTCGCTTTTCGCTTGATAGTTGGGTCGCTGGAGAACAGGGCAAGAAGCCAACCCCAGTAGCAAAGAGCTTCATGTCTTTGGCGCCGCTACCAAGACCTACTCGATCGTCTAGCTCGCGTCGGACTTCAATGGCAAAGCAAAGTCCTTCCAGACCTACTTCAGCTCGAAAGACTTCTTCTTCCTCTCGACCTGGATCAAGGCCATCATCAGGGCACAAGCAGACGGACTCTATCTCAGAAGCTATCGTTCGTGAGTTGTTCTGTTGATATCTTTTTTGGGACTGCACTCATAGACATGTCATATTCAGCCCTTCCCGCTACTATGCTCTTTCCCACTACTCCTACTCGATCCAGTTTCAAGACAAAGCCTACTCAAGCGCCAAAGTCGCCAGTCCTTTCGCCAATTGTATATCCCATAAAAGATTCCGATCTCCCACCGTTGCCCGTAATACTACCTTCTCCTCCTCCCAATGTTCGAGAATTGCGCTTGTCGTCTGGAAGTTCCAGGAAACCCGTTTCCCGCAGTCAGTCTCATGCCTCAAGAGACTTGCACAAAGAGAGCGCGCACAATAGTCGTGTACCATCGGACGTCGCTTCAATCAGTACCGTTGCACAGTCTCTGCAGATCCCAGCCGAAGTCTACAATCGAGACTCGCCTTCACCTCAATCTCTGGTCCGCAAGAATTCCACCTCGAGTTTACAACAGTGAGCCTTACTTCGCTTATGAATGGGAAAGATCTAATTGGAAGACAGATACTGGGATCAAGAGAAACTGCGCAACTTCAACGAGTACAATCCTTTCGTTGAAAATACGTCTCGATTCAGCGATGAAAAGTCAAGAGCTGGTCTTCCGACCCCTGTCACAGCTAGACGAAAAAAGAGTGTCAGAGAGGAAGACAAGACAAGCTGGTGGACTAGGCGGAAAGTTATCATTTTGGCGCTCATTCTGCTGCTGGTCGCCGTGCTGGGAGCAACAGGCGCAGTTCTTGCCACTGTTGTATTCTGAATGTGGAAGTATCATGGACATTGTAGCATGTTGTACGAGGAAGGGTGTGCTGCAATGTAAAGAACACCAGGATTGTGTAGCCGAACCCAACGCATTTGATTTTACACTCGTCTACTTTTACAATATGTCATCACAGTACACCGGTGGCATGGTAGAAGGCTTTGGCTTGCATGGAGATTTGATGTCTGGGAGGTCTGGAGCAGGCTGAGCTTGTACCACTTGTACAGGCTGGATCACGACCTGTTCGACTTTGACGTTCACGAACTGCTCGATGGGAGCAGCTTGCTCAAGCGTGGGCTTGATGTCAGGCTTGATATCCGGTTTGACGTCTTCTTCCTTCTTAATTCGTCTATCGACCCGTTCACGTTTCACCCTTTCTTTCTGTTGTAGCCAGATGTGGAGCTACAACCTAATGAGTTCCTGTTCTCTGTTGTACAGAGCAAAATACTCACAGGCTCTTTGGTGCTCAAGGCTGCCAACTTCAAGTGACTCCACGTGTACAGGCTGTCAAGATCATTTATCAAGCCGTCGTCCTATTACCAGGCTTCAATTCAGTCGCCCAAGGGATTGCACAGACGCTCACATCATACTGGAAGTCAAATGCTTTTGGCCGGTAGCCAAATCGCAGTCGCTTTTTGAACGATTTCAAGTCTTCTGTCGGTGTTGTTAGCTGTCCGGACCAGTTCAGCAGATTCGGATAAACAGTTGCAGCAACTGACATGATTCGCTAAAGACACAGGTCCGCCATCCGATCGCCATCTACCCTCGAAATGCACTATCACCTTCAGCCGATTCTCATCTGTCAAGCCAGTTGGATCTGGTGTTGCAGCTCGAGCCAATTCCATCCAATCCACTTGCTCTTCCGCCTCTTCTTCATCTTCTTCCGGTGGCACGCTAGATTGCAGGTGGAGGTTCGCAAAAGGCGTATTGGGGGCATTTGACGTGGAGGCAACAGGTGACTGAGGTAATGAACGACATTGAGATGGACGCGGCGACAAATTGGGAGACATATCTTCCATGCCTGAATCGTTTGCAACCGGTCTTTTACGTTTTCGAGGGGAGGTGGGTGGTATGGGTGTGATTTCAATCTCTATTGGATTGACAGCTGGATCAAGACGAGGCTTTTGACGCCTTCGGCGAAGAGATGGGGTTGTTGTGTTTGGTTTGATGTCTTCTTCTTCGGATGGCAAAGGGCTCAGTCCATACAATCCAGGCCCGACATCTTCATCTTTAGAAGTGTCCGGCTCGTCATCTTCTGCTTCCTCTTCAGCTTCCTTCTCCTCGTCTGATAGAGTGAGGTTCACTATATCCCTTTTCACACCGCACTGAACGAGAGCATTCCTATTCTTGTAGTATGCCTTGAAGACCAGGAAAGGAACAGGTTCAAGGTTCTCGACTGTTTCGATGAGTTCTCTGGCGTTGAGTTTCGTTTCGCGTTTCGGCAAGAGCTTTTGTCGTCCCCAAGCAATGTACTCGGACAGTCGAGGATGATGCCCGTGCGAGCGCAACCGGTCTTCTGCTTCATCGTCTGACTCTGACGAATCTCCTTCAAGTCGTTTGTCATGCCGCGAGCTAACGCATGGCAATGTCAGATAGTACAGACAAGGACGAGTATCGGAACTTACACATATACCTCCGTCTTAAGGGTGCAGCGATGTAATTCTAGCCTCAACGATCCTAGATCATCTATCTTTTCGACCGGCAAGCTAGCCAATTGCGCATTGTCTTGAGCATTGCCAATTTCGCGAGGGAGCAATTTGAGCATTCTGACTTTTCTTCCATCGGCAGTCATCTCTTCATGTACATCAAGCCCTACATTCTTGCCTTTTTGACTAAAAGATTTCGTCACGTTCTGCTCTTCAATAGGCACGGTCTCGCCATTGACATAAGTACGTAGCAGGTAGTCGCTTGGCTGCCTCCAGCTATCGAGTTTTATCCCCGTGTTCCGGTGCAGCTGAAACAGATGTAGTCTGAGCCAGTTGTAGCCGCGAGACTGAACATAGCCAGTCACTTGCATCGTCTGGCCATTGTTGATCCACATTCTGCTAATCTTGTGAAATGGCTTTGCATGCCATGTATCTGGCCTAACGCGAGGATCGTTTTCGGTTGTAGAGACTTGGAACTTGAGCTGGATATTGTTGGATGCCATAACTCTGCTTTCGGACGCGTCGAGCATACTTTGCGACGGTGTAAACATGTCTTGCTTGTGATAAGGAGGCATTGACCGGGAGGGAGAGCGAGCAGAATCACGCTGGCTTGCGCTCAGATTCCTCTTCGGCCGGCTGCTGCTGCTGCCTTCGCTTGGCTGCGTTGACATGATTCGAGTACGAGATTCGAAAACAAGGCGCATCAACCGGGGATATCAAAGCAAATGCGGGTATTCTGAAGCACACAGGGCTGCACGCTCGCTTCTCCAAGCAGGTATAACGCGCTTCAAAGAGGTATTTCACTGCAAGGCTGTTTGACCACAACCAACGAACGCATGAATTCCTGACCTTGCTCATCTCTCTCAGACTCTGCCTTACGGTAGTGCATCTGCCAGTCAGGAGCAATTGAGTTGCCTCATCAATCTCTACCTCATCAATCTCGCTACAGTATTCCATTGCATGCCTGTTTTCTCATTTCCGATGTGTATTCTTGTCCCTATGCAGTCTTCGCGTGACCTGCTATTCGTACGCTTTCTGCTGGCAGAAACCTCTAGCCCTTTCTAAGACGTTCAGGAACCTGTTCATCTCGTTCAGAAGGCACCTTCCAGCCATTGACCTTCGACGGAGTCTTCTGTGCTGCATGATCAGTCTTGGGTTCCATTGATGTCTAAGGGTTCCGCTCATTCAGAACATGACTTTGCATTCCAAGCCTGCGCTTGTCTAGAAATCAAGCCTTTCTTTCCTTGTCTCCATACACTATTCACCATGCCACCTCGCCCTCCTGCTTCAGATGTGCCTTCAGACATTACTGCTGTCACTGGCCTCACTCCAACGCCCACTTTGCGGAAGCCATCTCACTCCAGCAAACCAACCAGGTCAAAATCACACAGATCTACAAAGTCTAAACGAACTGAACGACAAACTGCTAAATCACTACCTCGAACCATTTCAGTCCATTCTTTCGACACTTCGGATGCATACTCTATCGATATGCCAACTTCACTAATCCCAACTATGCCTTCTCGACCCACTAGCATGCCTTACACTATCGCACAAGCACATGCGATAGACATCGATAACCTCACTTTGGCCGGCGGGCTTTCCCGACCACCTTCTCGGAACGCTTCACGACCGCAATCTTCTCATAGCTCAGGTCAGTCCAATTGATTCTGAACGTTAGAACTGTCTCATGCTTTAGTCTAGTCTGGCAAGCAAACTTTCAGACTTGGAGCAGGAAGAGCAGCGTGACTACTCTAGCTAGCTCTTGGAATGCACCCGAAGTTCCAGCTCTGCCAATATCACACGCAGGTGAGCGGACATTCTCTTTTCCAGTATCGAATCTGATCCCGTCTACAGTAGCAATAGCTCTACCGAAGAGAATAGTACCACGACCGGTACAAAGTCATTCCTCAGCTGGGCTACTGCTTCCTCCTCCAACACCTACGCAATCTGTCTTCTCCTTCGGCTCGAGCAACGCATGTCGCAGGTAAGTCCCATATTGCTTGCTGTGAACTATTCTCATGGCCGTCAACAGCACCAAAGCACCTCCCCCTACAGTCGCTAGCGATCTACACCGCTTTTCCTGCGCTTCTTCCCTGTTAGACCCAGAAATGGGCGGCTATCACTTACCTGAAGCAGAAGATGGCTACAAAGAATACAAAAGCGCTCTTTCCATGCCTGTCGACGGGACCACCATCACTTCGGAGAAACCAAGACGGACGCATCGTTCTCGCTCATCGCCTTCATCTCGTCATGGTGGACCTTCAAGCTGGTGTCACAACTACTGGCACCATGCGAGAAAGAACAAGCGCTGGTTGATACTAGACGCTGCTTTACTATTTGTCATCGTGAGCATGCTTCATGCTTAGGTGTTCGGACTAATGCGATGGTCAGATTGGGTTGATTGTCGCTGCATGCGTTGTTGCGAAGGGCATCTGATCCGAAAGGGAACTGTAAAGAAAGCGCAGGAACGCTACTTGGGTCAATGCGAAGTGGTAACAGTAAAATTAGCCGTGTAAATTCAGGGTGGTGTACAATATGCGAAGCGAACAAAGGCACCGAATACATCAGTTCAAGACAATTGTGCTCCCTTCCGTGACCATCTCCTGCTTCAGCGCGGATGCGAGCACGAGTTCTGGGTGGTAAATCGTCACTGGAGGATCCTTGTCTACAATTGACTTCCAGGCAGACTTGTCTTTCGAGCAGGAGATCATGAAATGCGTGTCTGGATGACCGGACAAAAGGCGATGACTGGGACTTCCCGCGATCTATTGGAGCTTGTCAGCACAGGCAGGCAGAACAGATTCTCACTGGACGCTCACCTCTCCTCCATTGGCCGTAATGATTCGCTTCAAGAGGTCTTGAGGTGGGTCAATCTTGTTTGTGAGATAGAAAGTCTTGCCATCGAAAACTTTGCCTTTCCGAGCTCTTTCTAGAGCTTCATTGAATTTGAAGTTCCATTTCATTTCGCCTGCCTTATCATTGAGGAGGTATGGCTCTTCAGCTGTACGGAGAATCAGCTCAATTCTTGCATGAGGAATTGAGCTTGCCCGTTAATTCGCCAGTATTGATGCTGTCGTGCAGCCACTTGTCCGTCACAAAAAGAGGAGCATGAGGAAGAGCCCGAAGGAACTTTTCCGTCCTTGAGATTCCTTTCGAGATGACATGCGTCGCTTCTTCTGGATCTGAGGTGAATTTTGCCCCAAGAGCCAAAATTTGCTTGAAGCGAAACAGGGTAAGCCAGAAAAATGACACTGGATGGATGATTTCACCTTCTCCTGACTCGTCTCAATAGTGATCCCAGTAGACATGATCCGCACGACTCCGCCTGAAGCGATCAAAGAAGATTTCGCAGACTTGTGATGTTTCGCGCTGCATGGCACGATCAGTGAGGTGCATCGCAGAACAGGCCAACATACCCCGGCGGAGCATCAAAGCTCGTGATGTCATCTTGTGACGGTCCTCGAGTGGAGTCTTGCCCGACCGGTGGCGGCAAACGCACCAACTTGTTGGGCATTGATTTCGCTTTCTCGCGATCCTTGTTAGCCTTCTTTTGCGCTTTCGATCCAGCAGCACTATCCTCCGATAGCATCTCCTCATCCTCGTCTGGAGTTGCTCTTGCTTTTCCCTTCTCTGATGAAGCTCTCCTCTTCTTTTTAGTGCTACTGCTGGCGTCCATCTGCGCTTCGACTGCATCTGACAATCGCTTGTTTGATTGCTTTTTCTCCTTTGCATACACATTCATGTCTTCAGCATTCCGTTTGACCTTGTCGGACGCGGCCGTTGCTGCTTTTCGTCTAGGATAACCAGACAAGCTAAGATCCGCGTCTGTATCAGGCGGTGGTACTGATCTATTGCTACGATTCGATTCAGGTGCAGATGTGCTCGATTGTCTTCTCTCGGCCTGCGGTTTCTTGACCTTTTTCGGTTTGACTTTCGGTGCTGGTGTTTCACAAGACTTGGTAGCTTCTGCATCAATGGCACTATCTTCCGCTGGTCGGGTGACGACGGCATCGGTCGACTTGTTGCTTTCTGGGACAAGTGCTGCAGCTATACGGCCAGGTGTAGACTTTGAGGTAGATGGTTCAGGCTCGAGCGATGCTTGCATATCCATTTCATCGTTCTCGTCACCAGATTCGCGCATTGGTATATCGAGGATGCCATGATCATCCAGATCCATGTCAGTCGGAGGTTTGCCCGCTTCTTTGCGTTGTTTAGCAGAGTTGAGCTGTCTGAAAGAGACCATCTTGTCTTTCTTTGCAGCATCTTCTTCTTTCCATTGCTTGATCGAGTGAATTTCGTACTTGGCCTGGCCGATGGTCGACATCTGCTCAACGCCAGGTGTCATGATCGAGTATGCTGCACTAGCGTTTGGGGCAATGTAGGTCCATTTCTTGAAGCACTCTTC
Organism: Kondoa malvinella; assembly: GCA_039545315.1. Classification (NCBI taxonomy): domain Eukaryota; kingdom Fungi; phylum Basidiomycota; class Agaricostilbomycetes; order Agaricostilbales; family Kondoaceae; genus Kondoa; species Kondoa malvinella. The sequence continues at coordinate 1,494,001 of BCIM01000003.1, read as the reverse complement.
AATCCAATGGTGGTTCAGTATGGGAATGCCCCATGTTTGTGCAGATGAGACTTTCTTGCCGGTCAAGCTGACAGACTATCAGCTGTAGATGCAGCTTCGAAGCGAAATAAGTCACCTGGCAGCAATGACGCATGTAGTGGTTTTATCCATCGACCCAGCCACTGTTCCGCCCATGAGCTCGATCATTGTCTTGATCAAGTCTCGGGCAGGTCCAGCTGAGGAAATTGTCAGATAGCTGCTCAACGCGCTGGAATGTTAGATCAGCTTACTGTAATTGGAAATAGTGAATTTCTGTCCTTCCATATTTTGAGCCTTGTACTGCGGCGGCGGATAATGCAAGAGGCGGTCTTGCGGACTGTCGAGCTTGCCTTGTGACAAAACATAAAGCAGCCAAGGCAGATTTCCTATTGTCTTTGTGCCCGAGATGGTAGACTGCAGACAGATTAGCTAATCATTCGCGACATCATTGACAATCGTACCTTCCAGTACTCCCAACCTGACCTTTCATAGCCAACAACAATGTCGGATTGCAGCAATTCCTTCTCCCAAACAGCTACATCGCCATCGTCCTCATCTTGATCTTCGCTTGTCCCTGCAATGAAGCACTTTTTGGCACCTGCGCCCAGGATGCGCTTCTGCAAGGCACCGGCGAGATTTGTATGGACTTTCAGGGTGCTGCATACGTAGACTTTCTGGTCAGCGAAGATTTGTGGCTCGGAGACATTCCCGGTCGAGTTGGACTTGGTTAGAGGCTTCTTTGTGCCAGCGACATTCCCATCTTTCTCGGCAAGAACAGAAACAGCCTTCTCAGCACTGGATTCATAGCTTGTTTTGCTGTACGTTTCCAGAGAAGCAGAATTCGCCTCTTCGCCTAGAACCGCGTGTGTCAAGGTTGAAGGTACTTCTTTAGCAGCCGCAGAAGTCGCTCCTCGCGATTGCTCTGGCAAAGTCTCGGAATTGCTATCGTAATTTCGCAAAAGAGGCGGATCTGGGAAAGCGTAATAATCTTCACGAACGAGTGTTCTGGCTTCAAAGACGTCGAAGAGCCTGCAACGGTTCCGTCAGACCCGTGCAATGGGCCACAAGCAGGACATCTACCAATGCGGAAGCACTACTTGCATGCCTATCTTGCGACCATTGGTGATTGCTTGCTGGTATTTTTGCTACGCTGATAATCAGCCTGGAACCTCACAAGCTCCAATTGACTTACACCTTGTGTAGTTTTCACGATCAGATGAGTGACTTCGCGCGTCAAACCTGCTCGAAACGTCAGAGTGACCGAAAGATTGCGACTCGCCGAAAGAACTATACCTTTTCTGAATTGTCCGCCTAGGCTGGCGACCATGACAGCTATTGCTGCGTCATCCGCTGTAGGCAGCTCGGAAGTACAGATACCTGTTTCTTGCTGTGAGCCTAGAACGGCAAGGCACTCGAAGGAGACTTACAGAGACCGGACAGCACGTATCTGGGATCTGGACTGTAGAAGCGAGCCTCTTGCTTGAGCCCCAAGTCATATGAACGCGTCACCCAGAAAGGTGTCTGTAGTTCCAAATCATTACGGCTTGTACTTCTTATGGAATTACTCACGACTATAGCAATATCTGTAGCTGCAATGCTAGAAGCTTGTGGAAAGTCCATGGTATCGCTGATGATGTGCGTGAGCTCTGGATTCTCGTCGGTCCATTGCGCTGTGTTTGGTGCTTCCTCTGCTGCTAGGTGAAGTAGGATAATTTTGAGCTGTACCAGACATCAACGTGCGCTCTGCGCTGTTACGGCCGCCTCACTCTTTCTGCAGTAGTCTCTGCTAGACTCGCATGAAGTCGAAATTTGACTCCTATTCAAGCTCGTCGGCATGCAGCAGAGGGAGATCGCGCGACATGGTGCAGACCTTTGAGCAGCGGACCCTTCGAATCCTGCAAAGCCGGCATTGCCATAGCGATCATTGGGACAATCTGAGCTGGTGGATGAAAATAAACAGCCAAAGGACGCGTCGAATTGGATAGTCACAAGAGGGGATGTCTAAGTTACAAGCAATACGACAGCTGTACAAGCCCTATATCGGCGGCTTCAGAAATGAAGGGGACGCATACTCTTCCTCCTCATCGTCTTCGAACACTTTTGGCTGATTTACAGCTGAGAGGATCTGAGCTGCAAGGCGAGTATCGTCTGACATGTCGTTGACTTCAGAAGTCGAGGAAAGCTGCCTAGTCGTTTTTGTCTTTGCTCGCGCCTTTTCCAATGCATCACCGCGACCATTTAGTCGAAGTGCCAAAGCGGGGTTACTGCCAATTAAGTATGATGAGCAACATACGCTGGACAGAATTAGCGAAGCCTACATGGCATAGAGATCATCATAAAGCATTGGCTTCTCGTGTCCAGTCCCTCGCACGAGATGATAGCGTAATCCAGACAACTGCTTGTATCGCTGTTTTGGCTCGTCAACACAGAGCCGAGAATTCTATCAAATGGTCACGTACTTTCGTACATCCTTTCAAAGGACAAGGGAAGCACTCTCGCACTTCATCGCTTGCGAAAGGATTTCGAGATTCTGCTGGAACTTCGTCTGATGTCTTTGAAGGTCGTCCACGAGTCGGTGCTGAACTTGTGTGCTTTCCACTGCCGATTTATGTCAGCTTGAAGTATAATGCGCGAGGTGTTGCGCTGACTCGGTAATACTCGTCGTGATGTGGTACTACAAAATTGTCTTTGAACATGTTCTTGATACGCAAGTGGTAAATCTCACCTTCAGACCATTTGCATTCTACTTGATAGATCAGAACGCCTCATATTGTTCACCAAGGTGCGCACCTTGTACGTCCGCTTGCAGATAGTGCATTTGTACCTGTCACATGGATGAGCTTCGTACAAGTGTCGAAGAGCAGACATACGGCCTGTCATCTGCTGTCTTGTGTCCTGGCTGATCCCCTACTGTCCTCACATGTTCCCTCAAAGCAGCCAATGCCTCAAACTTCTCATCACACCCGCAGCACCCATATACCGCTTGTTCATCCTCTGACACATCTGGTTCTGCCTTTACCTCTAGCGGTGGGTCGCATAGAGCTGGGTCTATTTCCATGCACTGGTTGTAACTGCTGCTGATCTAGAACAACCCTGGGGTATTCCAAATCAAAGGTTCCAAGATATCTAAAGCTTTGCTTGCGGGTATATCGACTTGCTGCAGGCGTTAGAGCGTCTTGATCTTGCAGCGGTTTGGGGAAGAGACGGAAATTGAAAAAGAAAGAAAACTTTTCCGCGGTAAACATTGCTTAGTCATCAAGAGCGGTAGTGATGTATCGCGTCCACATCTGAGCCGGAATCCTCAAGAGTGTGTACTATACATCATGGCCATCGCTTCGCTATCCAGGGAGTAGATCGCCAGCTTGCAGTCTTCCTCTTCCACAACCGCAGTTTCTCTCGCCATTGCTGGCCAGCAGCTTGTCCACGATCTCCAGCCAGAGCGAGCGCCCTACAGGGAAGCGAACCGATGATGAAGTATAAGAGCGATTCCATCGGAGGTAGAGGCGTGTCTTCATCCTGTCTTGGCGAGAAATATCGAACCATCCTTAGGCGTTCGAGGTTGGCTGCGACTTGGACGTCCAGCTCTCTATCCACATCTTGTTGCGCATCCCCAATGAACCAGCCAAGTAACAACACTGCAAGTATGCTGACAGCCAGACTTGTTCTAGCTTCTATCGGAGCGACAACATTGGCGAGAGAAGGTTGAGTGAAGAGAGAATGTGGGTCCCATGATTCCACTTCTCCATTGACAGCCCAGAAGAGAATGAAGAGGGATATCAGCAGGAATGGCAGTAGAGGTAGGTATGCTGCAAGTCGTTCGTTCAGGACGCGGAGACTTCTGAATCGTGATGGAGCGAGTCTTGGACCGAAAGGATTAAGTGAAGGGAGGCCGATAGGAAAGACGAAAAGGCTGAGCAGAAAGAGTGGCATAGCCCAAGCTAAGAGCGGATAGGATATCGAGATGATGATATATCGTCCATGCGAAAGAGTGCGTAGTAGGATTGCGAGGAATACCATGCTGTGCGCTAGAAGTACGAAGAAAGATCCAGGTGGTAGCACTTGTAAGCGCTTGAGGTGTGTTGAGGGTATCGGACCGCGAACCTGTAGCGACGTGAGCGCGCCGCTGCGCTGCAGCTTCTTGAAGACGTACCATACATTTGCACAGCTCGACAAAATATCCCAAGGTAGACAGCAGCCAGATGTAGAACAGGATGGCCAATATTGGATTGTTCAGAGAATTGCTACGAGGTTGTAAAGGGTTGAAGCGGTAGTAGTGTGCACTTTCTGGTGTCAGAGCGATTGCAGTCGTCAAACAGACGTAGAAGAAATAGTTCGTAGAGTTCAGGCAATACAAACATCTGACAGCAACGTTAGCGGAGAGCAGCGGTAAAGCGTGGAGCATACTGCGGTGACAAAGCAACATCCGTCTCATGCGTCCAAGCAGAGTCGACAGCAGCTGCTAGAACCGGGTGCAGGATAATAGCTTTCATTGCGGATGTTCTTGGCATAGAAGTGAGGCGCAGAATCAGGTCGGCGACTGAGCAAGCAGCGAATAACCCAGTCAGAGCGAGCTGGCTAAAGCTGTACGAGCATACCAGAAGCGACACGGCCCTCGTCATCCAGAGGCAGAGGTCGGAACAGCATTTCGACGATAGCATCCTTCCCTTGAGTTTCCACTTCATTTAATATAGGCATCATTGAAGCAGCAGCATCCAGTATCAATGTAACAGCAATGACGTAGACTTCGGAACTCTGCTGTGCAAGAACTTCGACCTTTAATGCTTGCGTGACACTTTGAGCCGGTTCGAGCTTCTTGGCTGGTACATTGGCCAATATAAGCCAAAGCAGTCCGGCCAGCACTAACGCATCTTGCTGAGGACGTGCGAAACTTGTCGCATTGGCTTCGAGCGCGATTGGCTTTCTGTGCTGTTTTGCAGCGTCGACCGAGCGATCCAGCGCTTCTCCGCCGCAAGACGCCAGTAGTACATCTCCTGCGTGATCATTCTCTGGTAGACTTGCAGCTTCAGAAGACAGTGCGCGGAATTCGTTGTGTATCGAGAGTCGGGCTTTTATGCGACTGGCGACTGCGCGAATGCTAGGCTCAAGAGCTGGTGTTGGCGGTTTGGCAGCTTCCAAAGACTCTTCATCTGGCCGCTTGAGCAGCGGAGTGCGTTCATTCATCGCCGCTTGTTGAAAACAAATGCCATTGTTTCACCAACTCGATTACACACCATGCCCTACACAGGTCAGCTGAGTCTATCGAGGCCGTGAGGCTGATGCTGAGAGACCTCTGCAGACTATCATGGCTCGTGCTTGTGCAAAGCTGTCACATTCGACGCAAAGATTGATCTCGAACAAGGTACACGAAAGTGTAATTGCACAGTAAGCTTACCGCGCTGCCAACTTGGGTCTATGCTGATCCTATACTGTTTGTAGAGCTGCATAAAGAGGGACGGCGCAAGCATCGCGCTCTGACCTCTTGGCTGAACAAGTTAAGCAGGTGCTTCTGGAACTCGGGCGGCATAGATCCCTCAATCATCAGCTTCACAAAGGGCAAAGATAGTCTCAAGAGCTACTCCTTCTCAAATACGGGCACGCTACGAAGCTACTTCTGTCCAGAATGCGGCACTTTCATCCACATCCAAGGCGACATACCTGGAGTCGGCTCCTTCACCTCATTCAACGTCGCTGCTCTTGATGATTTGGACGAGAAGCTCATCAACGCGCCTGTCACGTATCTGGATGGCAAGGCGGGCAATTGGGCTGCGATACCGGAAATCAAACACCTTTAGAGGGTTATGCCATACCAAGCCGAATTCAAAGTGAGCTGCGCTTTGCACCGCAGTGCATTCGCATAGCAGCCGTTGTTACAGACGAAGCTTTCTACCCCGAGTTCTGTTACGCGAGCTGAGTCACTAAACACGACAGAACCTCTTCCTCCTTCACAGTCAGATGGTCCCCCCGCTTTATCTTTCAAGGACCCTTCGACCACTTTATGACCGAGCCTTTCCTCGCGCCTGCCGAAGTTGGACCGCCGAAATGCATTCGCTTTGATGTCATCGCTCTGTTGAGGGCGCTCTTCTGGCATCACGCCTCTGTAGCGTACCAGACTTCCTGTGACTTGTCTTAAATCAAGGCGACAGCTGTAATCGCTGGACTCAAAGGCAGATCTCGTATTTCTTGCTGAAGCCCTAGAGCGCGTCGACAGCCAGAGCATTCCTTTATTCCTGTCTGGGCGCATGTACGAAACTCTACGACCTTGTGTACTATGGCTAGCTAGGGATTATTGTAGTCTATCATTTGGGTGGGTAGGTAATACATAGTTGTCGAGTATATGAGCAAAGCTTGCAGAAGATATCAATCGATAGCATGATCTATGCCAGCTTGAAATCCCATTCGCTCAAGCCAACCTTAGCTCCTAGCTCTTTCCACTTGTCGAAAGCCGCTCGTTTCCTCTCATAAGCGAGCGAGATGATCCCATCTTCACCCTGCCAATAAGCCTCATGATCATAAACCGAAAAGTCACTGTTCCCGCCGTATTGCGTCTCCAACTGGTCTTTAGACACCACCGGCGAGATTTCAGTTGTGCCAAACTTGAGCTTTTCTCGCGTAACGGGGTCGAGCAACGGCTTGATGATGGTAAAGAAGCCTGAATTCAGATCAGCATACGGCGCTTGACGAGAAGGTAAAACCATGTAGGACATACCAGTAGCGAGCCAGGGTAAATTTATGACCGCGGCGAAACCAAGCCTTTCAGGGTAATGGTTCTGCAAGATAGACAGTGCATCTTTTGCCTGTCGAATGTTTGGAGGCCCTCGCTCCTACAGGGGTACATCAGCATACATTGTTTGTGCATGACTAGACGAACTTTGAAATTGATCATCAGGCCGACCTTCTCCACACCGCGTGGCATAAGCCATTCTGCTAAAGACATGAAGTAGAACCTGTGAGTATTCTGCAGTCAGACATTTGACGAAAAAGATCAAGAACAAAGCATACATATGACTGAGCAAGTCGCGCACAAGTATGAGATTGAATCTGCCACTGAAGAGGTTGTAGACTTACTGTAACTGCCTCGGCGAGTATTCAGTATTCTGCAAAGCAGGTCTCAAGTACCATATGGGCCGTCCTTTCAGATCGTAGCCATATCTTGGGAACAGTCAGCGAGAGTGCAGCTAGGCGCAGTGTACTCACAATAGCTGCTTGCCCGTTTCCTGCTCTGGAGAGATATACTCGGGCGTCCAGGTGTCTACTTTCCATTCTCTTCTCCCTATGAATTCATTAGCAATATAAGGTCGAGCAGACATTTCGACGCACATGCTACAGTCGCTTGGAGCCGTTTGATTGCTTCAGTCGCGTTCCATTTTGTTGCTCGCAGGAACCGCAAGAGCGTCCCCAAAGTAAGGTAGAACCGCTCCTCTTCCGTCAAGTCTTCTACTTTTTGCCAATGCGCCAGAACTTGATCGAGGAGAGCCTTTTGTTTCGCATCGAGTACTGGTAATAGTATCAGCATGGATTAAGAATAAGCTATCTGGTGCGCTTTGGCCTTACCTGTTGGCTCGGTAGGCAGGTTTGCGCCTTGCGGTATATCCTTCGGAGGTAGGATCTGAAATAGACTGCATATAAGCCAGGAGCATGGCAACGCAGATAGAGCAACTCGCAGGCAGAGACATTTTGATCAATGCAACGCGTCGTAGCGAGACGCGTGCAGAAAAGTGGAAATGAAGAGCGCAGAGAGCACAAGCGGTACAGAAAGCGGCAGCGCAGGGAACAGCACACCGCTTTCAAGACGGGCCGGAAGGGAAAGCAGGATAGAAGCAAGAGATTCAGAATCTTCGAAGTTGTAAGTTGACATCACCCAGCCAACGAATTACGGATACCTCAGCTGAAAAGATACCAAGCGCTGTGAAGGAGTATACCTTGCCCTGTCTTGCTGCTTTCAAGACTTGACGACATTTCACGAAGGGTCAACTCGTGTGCTTTCGGTTGCCCGCCCTGTCCTTGTGCCTTTGCAAACGTTCCTTGGTCCGACCTGCAGCTTTGTGTGAACTGGAAACGCTCTTCATGATTGCTGGTCAACGTCCGAGCTACTCAAATGGCCTACGACAGCACAAAACCAATTCCCCGCGAGAACAGCAACATGCTGGGTGTAAAGAGACCAAGGAAGGCTGTCAGCATGCTGGAAATGAATATCGACAAGCCTTTGCCTGATATCAGCACCCCTCAAGCACCAGAATGGCACCATGCCTCCAGCTCGGACCTCACAACAACGCGACCCAAAACATCCTATGCTGAATCTAGCTCGCAAGCCTCTACATCCAAATATCCATTGCTTTTGGACTCGCCAGAAGATGAAATAGCAGAACCGTCAATAGACGCTTCAACAAGACGTCCGCGCAAAAGACCATCGTTTCTCGGCTTGCGACTACCGTCATCTGGCCCTTCTAATTCTGAAAACGACCCAGAAGGGAAAAGGCCATCGGCTAGAAAATCTCGCAGCTTCTCTGCTGAACCGAAAGTTTCACCTACATTGTCTCGCCGCAAGACTCAAGAAACGCTAGGCACCTCGAGCGTAGAACAGCAAGCGACAGTGCAAGGCGATGGTCAAACAGATGGCTTGGGAATAGATTTGCCGGTGTCGGCGCCTGATAAGGGCAAGCGAAGGGCAACTTTGGAACCTCCAACGAATAGCAAGAAGAGATCCGCTTCTACAGAAAGACAGAAAGATGCAGCACCTCGCAAAGGCCCGTTCTCGTCGTTCTTCCGCAAATCCAGCGCCCAATCTTCTGCTCCTCCTCCTACGACATCAGCGACTACAGCTGAAGCGGAAGCGCAAATCCCTCAATTACCCAAATTGGGCTCCTTTGGCGGCAGTCTCTCCATGGACAGAGCCTTCAGCGAAGGGTCGAGCAGCCTCACGGGCAAACGAAATCGTTCAGGCTCGGCCAGCAAATGGGGATTCTCTTTGCCTTCGTCTTCTTCACAGAACTCGCAAGACGGCTTTGGTGCTTCGCGCGATTCTGCCTCGAGACTCAGAAGAAGCTTGTCGTCGTCTTCAGCTGCTGGAAGTGTTGTGAGCAAAGTGCCAACTACAGACAGGCCGCCATCCCCTATCACCTCAACACATTCACCTCAAACTGCATCACCACTCCATTCGCCGCTTCTTGGGTCTTTCCAATCTGGCTCACCAAGTCCGACTCCTCAACTGGGCAGCAGCACCACTACTACCAAATCATTGACCTTTGCCTTACCTCAGCCCGAAGAGAAACCTTCAGCTCAAGCAAGCGCTCCGACACCACGAATGCGTCGCCGAAGCTCCGTCTCTTCTGCTTCAAGCACGCTTACTGCTTCAGTGCTTCATGCCGTCAACCCATTCTCTTCTTCCAAGACTTCAGCTAAGGAGAGCTCTGAGGAGACAAGACCGCCATCGCGATCCTCCATCTTATCTCACCCTCGAGGCTCAGAACCGACTCTTATGGATCTGGCCAATGAAGATCTGGCTCAAACAGAAATGGAGTCCATAGCAGATCCAATCCCAATAACGGATCCGGAACATGGCACCAAGCGCGCTAGATCAGCAAGCAGCCCTCTAGCGATTGCCTCCGACGCTATCAATGGCTTCTTCTTTGGACGAAACCGCTCACCGTCATCTACCTCCCTCTTTGCTTCTTCACCCATCAAATCATCTCCCGTATCAACGTTATCTGTTCCGCGGCCACCTTACGCAAGATCACTGTCTAACCGCTCTGCTGCTTCCTCCACGACTTCTGTAAATGAGTTCGGAACGTCAGGAGATGGGACGATCAGCACCACTCCGACATCCATCGATCCGGACGAGATGGGCAAGCAAATGGAGAGATCCTTCTCGGCTGTCAGCAGTCCCTCTAAATCGACCTTACCACCTATCGAAGAAGACGATACACCACAATCTTATCTGAGCAAGCTGCTCGACATTTGCAGTCGCGCAACTATCGCTACGATGCTGTCGTCCAGGTAGGTCCTTGTTGAAGTACATTAGGCGGGAAACTCACTCTAGATGTACAGGAAAGAGCCATTCTACGCGGAAGCGCTCGGCATCTATATGGAGTCTTTCGACTTTGAGCGTCTACCTATCGATATTGCGCTTCGAAAACTCTTATCTGAGCTGTACCTGCCACCCGAGACGCAGCAGATCGATCGAGTCATGGAAGCTTTCGCTCAGCGGTATCATGGCCAGAATCCGAATGTGTTCTCCAACAGCGGTAAGTCACCTGACAGGATCTTTAGAATAGCTCTGATTCCTTTCCTGCAGATCAAGCCTATGTGTTGAGCTTTTCGCTCATCATGCTGCATACCGACCATTTCAACAAGAACAACAAGAACCGGATGACGAAAGCCGATTACCTGCGCAATACCAAGATAGAAGGCGTCTCGGACTTGCTGCTTTCTGTACGTGGAGAGATATAAGATGGACCGATAGCTGAGGTTGATACAGTATCTGTACGACAACATTACCTACTCGACATTTATCTTTGTAGAAGATGGAATGGACGTCAATGGTCAGCGGTTGATCACGAAGCAGCAAAGCTTGGCGACTCCAAGTAAAGCGAAAGCCAAATTGAATCCGTATGCTCTCATAGCGCAGGGATCGATCAAAGATTTGCAAGTGGATGTAGAGCTGTATGTGCCCAAGAAGAGTCGGTGCTATCTTTGCCTTATCTTGACCTGATCTGACAATTGGCAAAGATCCGTTCAGCTACTGCGGAACAACACCCTTTTTCAATCAGACGGTAGGCCATATCGTATTGCTGTCGTTATGAGAGCTCACTCTCGGTATGCTTCCAGGACCTTCATCGAGCCCTACTTGATGCGCCTTCGATGGACATTCCTCGCCAAACCGCTTCAACCATCACGTCAGCTCCAGTCGGATTGGCTGACCAGCTTGTTTCCGCTACCACTCTACCGGGCATCAGCTGGAGCCCGATGATAGTTTTTCCGGCCGAGCGAGAAGAGGCAGCCAGTATTAAAGTCACCAAAGTAGGCCCATTGTCTAGGCAAAATGAGAAAGGAAGGTGGAAGCCGTTCAGCGTCATTCTGACCGGAAGCCAGTTACTCCTGTTTGTGAGTAATGCAACCAAGCGTGAGCAAGCGAGCTGACAGCTACCTACAGAAATCGTCCATCTGGGCGGAAAGCTTGTCGAGGCAAATCGATGCTGGTGACAAGACTTTGAAGATGCCTTACATCGATTTCAAGCCAGACGAAATCATATCACTAGACTCCAAAGTCGCTCTGTATGACTGGACCTATATCAGCACTCACCATACTTTCTCTCTTGCGTCAATGTCTGGCTCAAGTCAGCTCTATCAAACATCCGATGCCTCAGAGACGAACGACTGGATCGCTGCTATCAACTATGCTGCGGCTTTCAAGACAGCTGGAGTCAGGATGCGTACGGAATCTGGCGGATTGCGAAGAGCTTCTCGGCCTCCGACAAGCAGGGCCAACAGCTTCCATGGCACAGAAGAGACACGCAACATCGTACCGCCTTCTACAGGTGAAGCATCTGAGGCGGCCAACTCCAAGATGGATCGACTCGTCTACTCATCAGCTGGTCAAGTCATCGGTCGCGCAGCTGGAGCTGATGCGAATTGGGAGGATGAGACCGTTTTCGAGCAATTCTCTCAAGCGAACTTTGCCCACATGGGTGTCAGTGATCGAAAGGCAACCCGTTCGCAAATCATTAGAGTGGGTGAATTCGCTTGATGTTTCACAAGCACTGATGTCCGTGTACAGCTAAAGATCGCCGACCTGGAGACGAAGATAGCAACAGACAAAGCAACCTTACAGTCTTCACTTAAGCAAGCAGAAGCTCTGAGTTTGCTTACGCCTTTTCGGTCGGCGACACGGAAACATATTCAAGAGGCAGTCGTTGCGCTCGGCCATAATGTTCGACACAATCGGAAGCAGATTGCGGCTCGTGTAGTCAGCCGCGAGGTGCTCGCTCGTGATCTACTGGCGGAAGAGAGGGAATCGTCTCGCATGTCACAGCGTCCTAGGCTGACATCGCAACGAAGCGACTTTGGTGTATTTAATCAGGGCTGATCAGGAGATTTAGAAGTGTAACAGTAGGCATGGCACTGCATTGTATTTGATAGCGTGAATCGCTTGATAGCAAACATCGACTCGGTCATGGCAGCTCGCCTGTTTAAATCTCTTCGAACGGAAGAAAGCAGCGTAGCAATTGGATTAGCACAAGAAGCGCTGCTTGACGATGACCTGCGCTTCCCCAGAAAGGCAGATTTCCTGTTGGAATGGTGTCTCGACAAAATGTTGAAATGCAAAGATGCAGAGTGCGTCAGAATCCTCAAGAGCTGTATTGCGAGCTCAAGGTCTTGTCGCGTATCCAGTCAAGCTGCCCTTCTCAGCTCGCTGGACACTTGGGCGTTGCTGCTTCAGCTGTTGCAAAAATCTACAGCAAACAGCAGAACTTTCTTGGATGCCCTTCTGGCTCGTATACCCACTGTACCCGTCTTGAATACCTTTCTTCGGTTGCTACCAAATGTCAGGCAAGCTGGTGTGGAACAGGCAACTGCATGCTTTGCTATCGTCCTGCCCATTGCTGTTCGCAAAATTACGATAGATCTGCTATTGGAGAGCTTCACGTGGTGCTATACTTCATGTACAAAGGATGAACATGTAGTGTTCAAGAGCAGACAGTTGGTGGATCTGGTTCTGGGTGAATGTAGGACGGCTTTGGTAGCTGCTGGACCGGCTGCTCGCAAGAAGGTTAGTCAGACAGGCATGGGCTTAGCAGTGACTCATCCATATCTCAAGGCAACATCACACTTCTTATCCAACTGCTTATCTTCGTACATCATCTATTCATCTGATCGGCATGCAGCAAACACTGAAGTGAACCGCTTTGCCAACGAACTTCTCTGGGATCCAGCACATTTGTTCAAGATACTTGACCACCCGACGCAGCTACAAGACTCTGACCTGTTTCAACAACTCAAGGACGCACAAAGTCAAAATCAAAGTCAAATCCCCCTGTTCCTGCCAAAGCTATTCGCTAGCTTCGTCGACGGCGTTCGCAAGCACAGCGGCTCTATATTATCCGGCTCTGCATCTACATCGAAATCCATTCTCGAGCATCAATCAGCAGCTCTTCTGCGCACTTCGGCAGCCCACTTCTTCCGCTGTTGTCTCATTATTAGTAGACATCCCGACACACTGCTCGGTTTATGCAAGATCGTCCAGTCGGATGGACTATACACTACCGATCCCAGCTGCAGCTGGATCTCTATCATTGGTCAAGCGCTATCTGAGCAAGCTGGCGGCGTGCAATCAACGAGCAGCGAACTATTCTCTCTCATAGCTTCTATTGATTTCACTATACTCGAGCCCTTCTTGAACCAAATCTGCGAGAAGGTAGATGTCACTAGCGCCGACGCTCAAGCCATCCTTTCGACATTGCGTGAACATCTCAGCCAGCAAAGAAAGCTTCCCAAATATCTCACCCTGCTGGTCACCTGCTTCTCGAAAAGTGTATTACCGTCCAGCGAACGTCGTCTACTTGGCACTCAAATTGCTCAGACCTTGGACTACCCACAATTGCTCGAACTCGTGACCAGCTACCTCGACACCATCTCAGACCTTGTCGAAGGCGCTCCTCCGCCAGCAAAGAAGCGCAAGACCGACAGGAAGCAGGCGCCCTCTCCACTAGCTGCGCAACAATGTATGCTGGATCTCTTGTGTCTGCTATTGAAGAAAGGCAAAGTGCCACACAGCGATAAAGTAGCTTTCAGAGAATTACTGCTCGCTAGTCAACAAGCTATCTTGACCGATTGCGATCCGCAAGATCCGCTACTACTTAGATTGGTTGCTGTCTTGCATGCAACCATCGAGCGGTTGTCTCTCGAGACGGACAATCATCAGGGAGATGTACTCAAGTCGGGCATGGACTTGGATGTCGGCTCGCTTGCCGAGAAGGATACAGCTAAAGCAGCAGCATATCAAGCGGTCAGTCTTCTCATTCCATCCAGCCTGTCGTACTCAAATATTGAGTAGGCTTGTATCATGTTGGACCGACTACCAGCAGAGATCGATAGCGTGGCGCTCGACCATATTCTGGCCCTAGCTGAAAAGCAAGGCGCAGAAGGCAGAAACTATCGAGACTTGCTGGTGCAGTATGCAGCCGGCGTGGAGTGCGTTTCCGATCTAAAAGGAAGCTCACAACTTAATGCTTTGTGTAGAGGAGCAGCGGATGAAGCACAGATCGGAAGGCTTGCGGTCGTCTGCTTGGACACGTCTTCAGCTCTGCAATCTGCTCCTATCTTGGAATTGGCCAGATTGAGGGGTATGTTGTTGTCAAAACAGGTCAAGAGCGTCATCATTGATGTTATTGAATGGCAGTCGCCATCTCTGCTGAACTTGCTCGTCGCGCAGTCGCAAGCTCAACAATCCCAGAGCAAGTGTCATTGCTGCCTGTCAATTACCTTCTACCGAGCGATATGCAAGCATTAGTGGATCTGCTTCGAAACTCTCACCAGTCTACGCTAGCGAACAGAGACTCTGCCCAGGCTAAACTCGTGCGACGACTTCTCGAATCCTCTTCGGCAGACCTGCTGTCCGATGCCGACTACGTCAAAGAGCTCGTCAAGGCTGCTGCGTCTTTGCAGCAATTTGATCGAGCTCTGTTCAAAGACCTCGTCGAGTAAGTCAGACTGAATCACTGCCTTACTATCACTGATCGCTTCATGCAGGAACTTTGTGAAAGCTGCAAAAGCCAACTCTATACTTCTACGAACACTGCCAGAGCTGTATGAGATTGCTGTCAAGATGGCCAAATCATCTACTCGACCTTCAGAATGGGACGTCGCCATCATCGTTTCTAATATTCTCGCCGAGCAGCTGGGCAATGCAACTTTATCCGCAGACGATCTCGAGAAGATCAAGGCGACTGCTCAGCACTTCATCGAGACAGCGGCTCAGAAGGTCTCGCAGGCGTCGGACGCATCCGAACTTGGCGCACAAATATGTCGAGCTTGCTTTGTCGTCGCATCGTGGCTCGGGCTTGACGTCCCGCAGCAAGTCTCATCAGCAGCTTCCACGCTCTTGCAGCATGCTCTCAAAAATCCCAATGCTGCCCGCGAAACAAATTGCGTAGAAAACCTGCGACTGCTTTCCTTCCAGCTGTCGCAAGCTGCACAAACGAAGGCAGTCTCATACACTATTCTACTTGCTGTCTTCTTGGAGTTTGCCAAGAGACATACTGGGGAAGGTGAGCTTCTTCTTCCCAAGTCTGAGCCAGGGTGTTGAGAAACAGTCGCAGAGTTGCAACAGGCTTTTGCCGAAGCTCTAACCAAGATCTCGGCTGATGACTTTGTCTCCTTGCAAGCATCCTTCGACATGACTCTTGCCGACAGAAGTGATCTAGGACATGTAGCGGGCCTGCTTCAAGCATCTATGGCTATGCTCAACAGCGCGCCAGAAGGTGAGCCTTCTTCATCTCCTTGCGACCTACACTCACATTGTTGCAGGATCCTCGCAAGCCTGTAGAGAACACCTGTCACACGTCATGACCTGGCTGCGAAGTATTCTGGTGCCAACAGAAACTTCGCCTCATCGGATAGCAGTCACTGTTGCGGTCGCTCGCTGGCTCAACCAGACTATTGTCTCAAAGGTGAACAATGCGTATCAATATTGTCTTAGCGTCACTCAGTATTGATGGCAGGCGTCCATCTTGGACCGGCCGACGGTAGCCGAATTGCTCAGCTTGGCTTTACAAGTCAGCTCCGGACCGTCTGATAGCTCACTCAAGCCATCTTCGACATCAGCGCATGATTGTTTAGAGATTTACACCAATCTGATCGACGCTTTATCGCATCTCACTCGGCACCGGAAAGACTGTCTTTCGTCCATCTTTCCACAGCTCACACGGGTCACTTCTCAGCTGATCTACCTTCTCGCTCGTTCTTCCCTACCACAAACAGCGCGCAACAAGAGCGAAGAAGACCGACTATCGACCTACCCTTCTTGGCTGGTTGTGGCATCACCAGACACGCTCGACCGAGATGCAGCTCGTCGACTGTCGCGCTACCTTACTACCTTCACCTCTAAATCGGCTTCCAGCCACATCAGAAAGAAATCCAATCAGCCTGTTACGCTCTTGGGTCCATTATCGAAACACGCCCCTTTCTTCTTATATGGGTATCTGAAGTATTGCACCGATGTGTATCCTCTTCCAGCGCACATTAGAGCAGAACTAGCTCCTGGGCTGTACGAGTGGATGGAAGTGATGGGCAAGCACGAGAGGGAAGCGCTGATAGGCGGGATGCTAAGCCATGAGGAAGTCGCTGAAAGGGCTCTGTTGAAGAGCATGTGGAAGGTGACAGATGCAAGGCGATACAAGGGTCAATGATGCAAGAAGATGGGAGGAGAGCTTTGCAACAGAACATCACTGTAGTCCTCGCTGTTATTACCTAGGCTGATTGCAAAGAGATACAAGGGTCAAGCTTAGCTGCTGTGTTGGTCTATGTAGAACCGTATATTTATTAGGAGTGCATCATCACGAAGCTTGACCCAATTTCGAAAGCTTGTTCTCGTTCCGTCACTGTGACTGCGGCTTGTACAAGATGCCTTCGTTCGACAACATCTTTCTGGTAGCCTCGCCGAGAGACAGCAACTCTGATGAGGAGCAAATGTCAGACTTGGCCGCCAAACTATCTCCTGGGACACAACTGCCAGGGACTTCCACCACTGTACCAGGGACCAAACACCACAGCGCTGCATCAGCAACAGGCGAAGCACGCACCTTACCAGCTCTAGGCAGCGTCAAGACTCCTGACTTCAAGACGGGTACTCTGGCAGGTCTGTTGAACGTCTCTGAAGCAGTCGCGAAACACGATACCGCCTTTACTAGTATTCTGTCCAAGATCGTTGATACTATACGTTCATTGGATCCGAACGAATTGAAACGTGAGCGATCAGACCTTCATCTCGTCCTCGAGTAGGCATGCTGAGATTGTTCACAGGCAACTTGGTCCTGGATGATGGCAGACCATTCGAGTCGTATGTGTTAGATGGATGGGAGTGGAACAGGGCAAAGTTCAGGACAGAAGGTCGACCGTTGAGTGATCTAGTAGACAGCTTCCAGCAGGTATGCTTTTCAATTTATGTCACCCCTTTGGTGTACATCATTGAACTGCATACAGGACATGTCGGCGCTGGACACCATTCACAAGCAAAAGCTATCGAATTACAATCTCGCCAAAGGTCAATTACAGACGCTTCAGCGAAAACAGACGTTGGTCTACTTTTACTTCTTTTCTAATCTTCACTGAAATACTGTATGCTTGTAAAGAGGCAATCTGGCGACGCGAGACCTATCGACAGTCATCAACAAGTCTGATGTGCCAGAAGCCATCAAAGCCTCAGAATACCTTGATATCGTTTATGTAGCTGTACCAAAGTAGGTCTGATTACTTTCTCTTCATCCTCACAGGCTCATGTTGTTCAGGAACAACGCGAAAGACTGGGAAGCAAAGTATGAGCGCCTGACACAAATGGTCGTGCCCCGCTCGTCTACGTGAGTTCTGGATCTGCACAGCGCATCAGACGTGTGCTTATATACATCCGGACTTATAGCAAGGTCGCATCGGATGACGAATACGTGCTGTACACTGCTACCGTATTCCGAAGAGTCAAAGAAGAGTTTGTTCAGAAGTGCAGGGAGAACAAGTGAGTCGAGCATCAACACTTCATCTTGATGATCAGTTGAGATGTGTTTGCTCACAGGTTCACCGTGCGAGACTTTGAATTCGATGAAGCGGCGATCATGAAGCAGCAAAGAGAATTGGAAGACCTTAAACACTCTGAACGAGATCAATGGGTGAGCACTCAACGTATGTATAGCTTGCTTACTCTGACAGCTTTGCAAATTCACAGGCGGAACTTTTACGCGTGTCAAGGATAAACTACTCGGAAGGTGTTGAACTGCTCGTCCATCTCAAAGTCGTCCGAGGTTTTGTGGAATCAGTGCTTCGCTATGGTCTTCCAGCTAGTTACTTTTCCGCGTTCATCAAGGTGGGCAATTCTTCTTCATCTCGTTATGCATAAGTTCATGAGTCCTTGTCTACAGCCCGATCCAAAGAACTCCAAGAAATTAATGAATCACCTCACCGAGTACTTCCAGCCGCTCGTACCCGCCTCTCGAGCTGGCAAAGGCGGAAAGAAGGGCAACAACGATGATGCGATGATGGGTGAATTTGCGACCGTGATGGAAGCTGAGGTTTTCCCCTTTGTCCTGTTCGAGATTGCGGATCCAGAGATAATGGATGGAAAGTAAGGCACCTTAGATAATTTTTGCATTGCTATCCTTTGTATCTATTCTCTTCCCTGCGAAATCGACCGGATTTGTGGATGAAACTTTTGGCTTGCAAAGGGTTCTTGTGTAACGAAATATGCTTTGGGCTAGTATTATGAAAAAGGCTAATACGAATAATACTGATGCAAAAGTCCATGATTGTCATATCTCTCCACAGCGTGCGTGCAAATACCTGCCCCTTTGCCCTTCTTCGACCGAACAGTCCTGCTGCTTCTCGATCCCGCCGCATCCCTACTCGTCTTTTACGCCAATATTGCGAAGCCAACCGCTAGTGCTGTTAGACCGACAGCAGCAGAAGCAACGGCTTGGAAAGCGGCCGAAGTGTCATTGTCGTTCCTTCCTGCTGCATTTGATCCACCCGTTTGTGCTGGTGCAACAGAAGAGTTTACGACTGATCCAGTCGCACCACCTCCAATAGCTGACGGAGTAGACGCGATTCCAGAGGGGAAACCTTGACCTGATGCGCCGACTAGAGTAGTGAGTGCGTCAGAGGAAGAGTTTGTTCTAGTTTCAATGTAGGCTTCGGCGTTTGATAGACCGAGGCAGTTGATGATGGGTTCAAGGGTGAGTCTGTTGCCGGAAAGAGCTTTGGGTAGAACATAGTCGACAGCGAGGTTGACAGATTGTTGGTATAGATCGTGAGCGAGAACAATGAAGCCAGTGGTCATGCCTGGTGCGCCGTCGAGGATGCCGTCGAAAGTAGCTGCGACGCCAGTTGCGTTGACGACACCGCCTGCAATTTGCCAATCTGGTGATGCTGATTCAGCTCAATCTCTCAAGCGAAGCAACAGCGTTTCTCACCTCTAGTGTCGAAAGTCTGGCCGTTGTACGCAGTCCAGATGACAGGAGTGAGACCCATCTTGAGCGAGATAGCGCGAACACGGTCGTCAATGTCTCCGTAAGGCCTGCGCATTTCCCTGAATCAGTCTCACAGTAGTTCAGAAAGGAGTGAGACTCACGGTCTCATGTACGCCGGCGTGACACCAGTTACATCATAAATGGCCTTTTTGCTCCAACCCAATTCCGCAACAATCTCCTCATTCGTCTGGGTGGTCAAAGGCCAGTGGGACCAAGTGTGAACAGCAATTTGATGACCGGCTACATATTCGTATTGGATCATGTCTGGTCTTGAAATGACACGCGAGCCAACGACAAAGAATGTCGATTTGATGCCAGCATCTTCCATGTAGTTGAGCAGCTTGGGCGTAGAAGGTGCTGGTCCGTCTGTCAACCGAATGGTACCTCGTCAGATCTAGCTAAAGATCAAAAGGGCACTACGACTGACCATCATAAGAAACACCCCAAGTGTTTACCGCTGGGCAGTAAGTGATATCCGTCGCACGGGTGCAACCGCCACAAGTCCACCAACATCTTTGCGGCGCTTCAGTAACGGCTTGTGCATTGGAGGCATTGGCGCAGAAACCAGCTTGAGTAGGTTCCCATTGCGGCACGTCCGACAGATCGAGTTCAGACAACCATTGGGCTACTTCTGGTGAATCTGTTGGTGGTGGTCTGTCTAGGAAGGGGTAGTTTGCTGGGTTGATGACGACTAAAGCACATGATGAGTACGAGGGTCCCTAGTGAAAGGAAAGAGCATACCTGTTGGGAGGTTAGGAGCGCCATCGACAGGTGGCTCTGCACCTGCTGGGTAGGTAGTAGGAAGAGGTTGCGTTTCTTCAGCAGTACCAGTTCCGCTTGATAGAGCAGCTACAGCCGCAGTCTATTCAACTCAAAGTTCAGTGCCAAGTCAAAATCGAGAGAGGGGAACTGTAACGGACATTGACTCGGGTAAGAGTGCCAGTAGCCCTTAGTGGAGCAGAAGAAGGAGCCGTTTGAGGTGATTGCCTCTTGACTAAAGGACCATGCTCGACTCTGGCATTGACTTGAGGGAACCGTGCTTTGAGCTGGCGCGTGTAGTCCTCTTCTTCAATGGTCCGTTTAAACAAATCTTGGCCGTGAACGTAATCGTGACACCCTGCGTGGGCTGCTACTATTGCTGGTGCGGCTGCTGCGAGCAGAGTAGTGAGACCGACCATGATGTTTCGAATAGAAAAAAGAGCGTGGAAGTTGGAAAAAAACAAAGGGAAATTCTCGAGACTTGATGGGACGAGAGGAAGAGGAGAAGCCTGTGTGAGGGTGAGGTTGTTCTTGAGGAGGTCGTAGTCTTGAACAAAACTCAACAACAGACTTGGCGGTTGGAAGAAATCAAGACGCGGTCGAAGCGCGGAATGGAATCACCTCAGCGCCACCTAATTATGCACGGAAGTCCTCAGACCTTGCTTAGCTGCTAATCTCGGTAGAATTGTATACATTGCATGCACTGCTTATATCGTCCTTAGATCTCCTGCTTCCTGCCATGCTCTATCAGGAAAGTGGAATGACCTGACCGCCGTGGGGCTGTGAAAGCAAGTGGATCTCAGCTTGGCAGGATCCTTTATAAGGGCACTCCCTTGGCCGAAGACGAAGAATTGCTGCCGAGCATGACGTATGTAGCTATCCTGTCCATAGAAAGCACAGAAGTAGATTGTTGTTGTACTATTTTCGGAGAGGCGGCAGAAGCGCGTAATAATCCGTTTGGAGGTGGAAAAGGTCAAGAAAAGGGACCATGGACCAGAAGATCGTCTTCATGGTGTCAAATAGACCACGTGGAGATGTCCTTTGGAGTTAGAACTACGAGAGACAATGTGATTTGGACAGGTCTTTAAAGCGAAAGCGAGTGGAGAGTTGCAACGAACAGATGCAAAGTCTTGCACGGTATGGAATGACAGCGTGATCTCTGAGCAGTGCGAGTCTGCCAGCGCTCTGTCAGAAACACTGTCCCTTGAGTTAGCATCATAACGATGGCATACGCATGTGTCAAAAAGGAGTATAACACAGAACGTAAAGGAGAGACGCTGTCTAAACAGACAGATACAGGAGAAATAGAGTCGACCATGCGATTACATGCAAGCTGCCAAATGCACGCTGTGAACTCGATGACGGGTGCCTGTTCAGCCAAAAGCGTGCATAGCAAGCATATTCAGAAAATCATAAACACAGGCAAGCAGAAGAGGATGTTGGCAAAGCAGTGACTTGGACGTTTTTCGACAACAGGGTTGACACACAACAGCAAAGCCGCCCAGGCAGCACGGATGCTGCATCTCCGCTTGCGTCGGATGCTGCTTTGGATGTCAAGTCGCTTTATTTACCCTTCCCAAGACAGCCTACATAAAGCCTGCGTTGGATGTTTTATCCGACGTTCGCTGAGATGCTGGGATGCTGGGATGCTGCCTGGGCGGCCGGTCACTTGACAAGCTGCCCCGCTTATCAGAGCGAGGAACAGCTCCTTTGACGTCTCCTACGCAGTTGGGGACACGCACGACTCTTTCGCTGAAGCTTTATCGCGACTTTCTCAACCTGAAGCGCTGTCTGATGTCCGATGGCTATTGTCAATAATTCATGAATCGTGAATGAATCGTGAATCGTCGAATGCATCCACAGGTCTGTCGCCCCTCATCTGAGCTTGTCCTCCTTTCCCATTACCCTTTGTGCCCGGATGCCCGCTTCGCTGCCTTCCTTCTCTTTGACCTTGCCCTCTCTTTGTCATAAACTGCTTTTTCAATTGCCCTGTCAGAAAGATGCCGTCAATGCCTGTCTTGGCTCCTTCCTTGCCCCAATACGCTTTTCGAGGTGTTCAAGTTACGCAGGTTCCGCAAGCAGATTGGACTTCTAGTCGATGGGATAGCGCTCTAGGCATGATTCCGCCTGCTTTCTATGATTTCGATTTTGCGCAACGGCAGCAGCGCCAGAGGGAACTCAATCGGATGTCAAAAGAAGACTTGCTCGATGTCTACATCTTGGGCTGTACCAAGCAGAAGCAACATCGCGAATATACCTGCTGGTCCCGTGATTTCATCTTTGGCCTCGAATGGGCAGCCAGAATCAGTCTCATACAGGCCACTTCTCCTCAAGTGGCTATGCAAGCCTTGGCCAAATGCTCAGTGGCAGTAGTCAGGCTTGACGCAGCTCTGTTGAACTCGCCTAGAGTCATGGATACTGCCTACGTATTCTCGGATCAGATCTCGAGATTCCACGTGGGCGCCCAAGGCCACGAATTGGCCAAGGCACGACTGGTCAAGTACAAACAGATGGGGCCTGGTCGATATCCCTATGAGCTACGTGTCTCCCATGGTCGTGAACAAGAAGAGCTCGTTGTGCTAGGCGCTGTTCCCGAAAGTGAAATCATGTTTGTCTCTGTTGCAGACATACTCCAGCATTGGCTACCTACCATAGGTCCCGCGGTAGATGAATTCCTGCGCGGCTGCGTAGGCAGGCACTTTACGGACCCAAGACAGCCTCACTACGCAACTCTTCCGGACCTGCTTGCCACTGCTATCCAAAACAAGATGCGCCATGACGCATTGTTCTACCAAGGCTATGCAGGTACTGCATCGATGGCTTTAATACGACACTCGAACATCATGGCTCGGATCGAGCATCTGATCACCTTACGAAAAGAGTCAAAGAAACAGACCGAAATCAACGCAGAATTGGATAGGGCGCTTCAGGTAGAGAAGCTAAAGTTTCGGACATTCTACCTCGATTTCCGCAGCATCTTCGGCGCCTGGCTTCGCAACATGAATGTGCACACTCCAGGCAGTAAAGTACCTCCATGTTGCAGTCGTCTTGCATTCCCGACACAATCAGAAAGAGCCTCGAAGAGTGCTGCTGACACAAGCTGAAGCTGCGCAGGGCGATTATTCGGCGCTTGGGGAAAGTATGGTTGCTACGTAGCTGCTGGAGTGGAGAGCTTTAGATCATTTAGGTCATAAGTCGCTTTTGCAGCCAGGTGTAGCATGTACCTACAGGCAGATTTGGCTGAACTGCACGCTGTGAAGTTGATGAGGGCCGCCTTCTCCGCCAAAGCGTACATAGCAAGCATAACCAGACAAATATGGAGACGGAGACACAAGCAGAGGAGAATGTTGGCAAAGCAGTGACTTGGACGTTTTTCGACAACATGGTTGACACACAACAGCAAGCCGGTCGTTGACAAGCTGCCGCGCTACCCAGAGCGATGAACAGTTCCTTTGACGTCTCCTACGCAGTTGGGGACACGCACGACTCTTTCGCTGAAGCTTTACCGCGACTCTCTCAACCTGAAGCGCTGTCTGATGTCGAAGAATCTCCTGCGCTGCTGTGGTCTGATATAATAACAAGAGAATTAGAAGACTTGCAAGGGTCTAGCCAGGCTCATACTATCGATCATCTCAAGCTTGAACGCAATGCTTGGGATTTGGTTCATGCTTTGTATTCGTTCGTCTGCTGTCTCTTGCCTCCAGGGACGTAGGCGCTTATACGGCTACAGGTCACGATACACACCATTAGAAGCACCTCGTGAAGAAGAAGATCCTTATATCCCAGCTTTGACGCTCGTACAACAATCGCTAGCCAGCAACAGAGCTCTGTCAGACCTAGCAGCTATCAGAGATTGGTTACACAACATTCCTTCTTCTTTGCATCCAGCAGAAATCAGAAGAGGCTATTACAGCTATACCAAAAACAGTCTTAAACAGATTAAACGCACTGGTGGAAACATACCGCGCACATTGGTGGGACAGCTGGATCCAGATGCGCATAATAGAGAAGCTGGGAAGACAGGAGCCAATTGGGAAAGCGAGGATGCAAGCTACGAGTCTGCCCTAGTACGGAGTCTGTTTGAGTATGTCAGAGCTGGAGAATTAGGGACAGCACTGGACATGTGTCGGCAGTCGGATCAATCCTGGCGAGCGAGTAGTCTGATGGGCGGGAATTTATGGCGGGATTCAGTGCTTGATCCATCCCTGGATGAGTTGGATCAAACTGGTATGGAAGTTGATTCGGCGAGGCGGAAACCTACTTCTGGCGGTGGAATGAATCGCAAGCTTTGGAAGATGACATGTCAGAAGATTGCTTCAAGCGTTTGTTCTTACTACTCTTTTGGGAGGCAATGCTGATCTATGGTATAGCCATCTGTCAAACCATACGAAAGAGCCTTGTATGGTGCCCTGTCAGGCGACCTGAATTCAGTCCTACCCGTATGTGAAACATGGGAAGATCAACTTTGGGCTCACATCAACCATCAATTCGAAAGTCGGATCGATTATTGCCTCGAAGGCTCTTCCTCGGGTTCTTTCTACCGTTCCAAATCCGCTTCTGCTCCTACAAAACCAAAAGACAGCCGAAAAGAGCTCTCAGCATCTTTTGAAGCCCTCTATCAATCCCCTTCAAGCACAATACAGCAAGAAGCAAGACACCCATTACGAATAGCACAAAACCACATTATCCTCAACAAAATTCCTGATTTGCTCACTCTCTTTGTTCAACGCGTCCATCAATCAGACCAAGCCGAAATGGACCAAGACACTCTTGCACATCTTTATCGCTTTTTTGCTCATTTCGTTCTTTTCCTACAATCACTCCCTCCAGACCCAGAAGGCAATACGCCATCTATACCGAGCGAAGCAGCAGATACCATTCTACAACTGTACATCAGCGTTCTTGAATCCAAGGGCAAGTCGGATCTGGTCGCACTTTATGCTGCACACTTGTCCGAACCGACAAGTCAAATCGACACTTATAGTCAATTCCTAGCTAGGCAGTTCTTAGATAGCGATAGGAATACTAGGAAAGCGGCTTTGTTGCGGGCGAGAGAACATGGCTTGGATGTTGCTAGTGTTGCTGGTTTGACCGTGCAGTATGTTGTTGGCGATATTATCAATGTGGGTCTCCTCTCCTTGCTGCTCAATCCGAGCTGACAAGTAGTTGATCGTTCCACAGGGTCGGCAGATGGAGATGGACTCGAATCTTCTGTTGGATTCATTAGCAAAGATCAG
The DNA here is from genome assembly GCA_039545315.1 of Kondoa malvinella. NCBI lineage: Eukaryota > Fungi > Basidiomycota > Agaricostilbomycetes > Agaricostilbales > Kondoaceae > Kondoa > Kondoa malvinella. The sequence continues at coordinate 1,468,761 of BCIM01000003.1, read as the reverse complement.
CCCGGAGGATATGCAACTCATTCGATCAGCTGAATGGCTGACTTTCGATCACAATACCTGGCCAGCCGCTTTGATCCATTCTAATGGTCTGACGCGCTACTTTCTGCGTACATTTTGTCACCCCTTTATTGAAACGAAAAGGCTGATAGTTTGATACAGTTGCGGGTCACACAGCCTCAGCCAAACGACTCATCTCTTCTTTACCACCGAATGTATCTGCTCAAGTCGCAAAACTCGTGCATGAAAATATCGACCGGGAGTTACAGCCGCACAGCAGGGAGCATGAAGATTTCAAGACCTTCTTTTCGTGTCTGGATCTGAATGATGCGTGGACGGAATTGTGGTCCAGACGGCCGAGCGCTGAGTGAGTTTCATTCGATAAGGAGATATCAGAGCTAAAGTTGTGTGAAGGCATGCGAAATTGAAAGAACCGACATTTGTGGATGGGTTGAAAACCATCGTGGACCGCTCCTATGCTTCTGTGGAACAGCTCTTAACGTCTCAATGGCTGCTGAACGATCAAGAGGTCGTGAGCGGTGAAGAAGGTATAATCACGTCGATCTCCTGCCATGTTTTTAGCTCACGTCGTATTTCTCCGCACAGCTGAACAACGTCGCGCTGAAGTGGATCGACTGAGGAGCATCTACATACCCGAATTGGTCTTCAGTCTACATCGTTGCCTCATGGATTCTAAAGACTACATGCCAAGGTATGCTTCTTCCCTACAAATCATGTTCTCTCCTCTGACGTTTCCACAGCGCGGTTGAGAAAGCACTCGAGCTGGCCAATATCGTTGCAAATGCTGGTGACGAGAAGCCAATCTGGTATGAATTCTTGGTAGAGCAGAACCGGTTGGGCGAGTATCTGCAGCGGGTGAAGGAAGCGTCGATTGCAGCGCTGGAATACTCGACAAACCCCTTTATCGTGCCGCAGAAAGCGATGCGATAAGATGCAATGTATGATTAGCTATCTTCTATCTGTGACGCGATCGCATATGCCTCGTCTTCTGTTGGTCCTGCTAGTCGCGCAAGAGCTTTGTATTGCAGCGCTGCTAGCACCCAAACTTCGTCCGCTGACAAGGTGAAGAGGGTAGGAAGAGCTGCTTGTAGAGCTTTGCTGCCAGGGCGTAGTCCTGCTGGGTCGGTCTCGATGTTTCCAGATTGCAGACGTTGTAGATCGAGCTGGAAAGCTAGGCGGCGGTCAAGATACAGGTTCGACTGCTCGATATTGTATAGCACGGTGTCCGTAGTTGGAAGTGCATTGATGGTTTGTACTACATTCAATCTTGAGCTTTGCCTGGCATTGAAAAGGATTAACGAACCGAAAGTAGTCAAAGCACGAGACTCCGTAGCCGAAGCGGATTCCACGGCACATAACGCTTCATGCACCAGTCTGGCCGCTGTGACGTCTTGTACAGGGGTTTCAAGATGCAGCAAATCAGCTGCTACGATCTCTGCAAGGCCTCGAACCTCTTCGTCGTCGTCCTGCAGAGCCTGCATCAGATTATTTAGGCATGTAGCTTGCTCCTCGGCTGTGAAGGTCGCATAGATGGGCGCCATCGCGCGTAGAGCAGCAATCGACGATAGTCGAGAAGTCTCGCTTAGGTCGTATTGTCCCGATTTTGCCATCCAATCAAGAAGCTGCTGACGTGCGTTTGGTGTAGAGTCTGAATTTGCAGCAAGGGAAGTAGCAATAGCGGGTAGCAGACTTTCTTTCAATGGCATTATTGCTGTCTGGCGGTATTCGGCTGTCATGGCAGCAATTTTCGCTTCGGTCGGTGTATCCAGTAGAGGCGATACATTTTGCAAGAGGACGATCAGCTTGGCCCGATCGGCCCCTTGAGCTGAGCCGTTGGCGAGAATCGTTCGCAAAGCAGTGGCTATGTGGGACGGCAGGTCATGCAGACCCGAAGCTGTCATGTAGTCTGTCAAAGCGTCTATAGAGCTGGCCATGATTGCATGACTCGACGAGCAGATTAGATCAACCACCTGATGCTGGATCGATGAGCCATGTTGAGTTAGAAGGAAGCGCAGCATGGTCGCGATGAGTCGAGTCTGGGTAGCAAGGGCGTCGGGATAGCTGGTGAGGTATTCGGACAAGAGGGAGTCCACTTGACGGGTAACGTTGCCCAGATCTATAGGAGCAGATGTTGCGACCGTGTGCCAGATGCAGCAAAGTTCGAGAAAGGCGTTTTGCAAAGCAGGCGATCTCTTCAAGTTCAAGAAATACGAAGCTGCAGCGTTCAGTGTGAAGGCAGCTGGGATCAAATGTAAGGGAGACCCCTTAGATCTGCGAGAGGACTCACCGCGGAACAGCAGATCGGGACTGCAAGGAAGACCTTCCAGCAATCTCACACAGATAAGCAGTGCGCCATGCTCCGCGTTCTCGCCAGGGTGTTTCGCAACGGGCACAAGTGCCAAGTGCTCTAAATATTCGATGTAGCTAATGACGTTGTTTGGCCCAAGCAAGCCCACCAGTGCGTCTGCTGCTGCTTCGCGGATCTTCCAAATTCTGCTTTCTGAGCATAAATCGACCAGACTAATAAGCCTTTCGAAGTTTTCGACGTCGTCGCGGACAGGTTCAGGTGTCTGTAGAAGGGATAAAAGCAGGAGGATCGAGTATATACTACTTTGCTGGCCAGCCTCCTGCACATAGGGCTACATCAGGGCCATTCTCAACGTTGTACTGAGACTTACGCGCGTTTCCAGCATGCCCGAGCCAATGCACCGCTGAAGCTCGTCACAAAGGGCCGGAAGCAACGATCGATGTGTACGAAAGAAAGTGGAAGTCTTGTTCCGTCGGCTGATAGCTTCGACACTCCGGGATGGATTGAGACGTTTAACCGAAAATGCTCTTTGTACGAGCGAAGAGTACAGCAGCAGGGAAACGTTTCGGATGGCCCAGCTATCGCAGCAATTAGACCGGCTTTGGTATAGTGCAAAAGCACTCACTTGGCAGAGTCAAAGCGACTAATGGCAAGCAAGAAGCCGCGCTCGACGTATGGCATGATCCGTTTCTTGAGCGAGGAGTCGAGGAAGATGACCCTCAATGCGTTCATAGCGTGAATATGGACGTGTGCGGTTATGGAACCTGTCTCGTCCGTTGCGACAGCGAGCAGTCGATCCATCGCTCGAGGTAAGAGCGTTTGGTCGTAAGGGCTAGTACCGACAAGAAGAGCCATGATGCAAGAAGGAAGGCCAGCACTGCGACGAGTAATGGAGTATTTTTCAGAAGAGAGCAGGTCGTCAAGCCGCTGATCTAGCCAAGCAGACGGTAAAGCGTTGACTTCGGGCCATTTGCATGACGACACCAGCTCGTAAAAGGCAGCATAATGGGGCGCTATAGCACTGAAAGCGCCTCGATGTCGTATGAGAAGAAGGAAGCGAGTAAACAGGTCGCCAATGTAGCGAATGTCATCGGCTCTCCAGATCGCTTGCAGTTGCTCAAGGCTTTGCGTGAATGGCGTCCGAACAAGAGCTTCCAGTAAAGCGCTACAAAGAAAAATAAGGGATTTAATTGCAGAAGAAGTTACAAAGTGAACGGACCCAGCCTCCCTCATGGCACGCCAGCTGGTGGACAAGATTGACTTGTGCTTGTAATTTGTAGCTGATCCATCTTCTAGATCTTCATTGCCCAACTCTTCCATGGCTAGTGCGCGAGCCTCTTCGTGATCTGGAACGGTGCCTTCTGCATTATTGGTCAAAAGAGGACTAGTCACTGTCCAAGTGTCTTCGATGAGCTTCAAAAGTCGGCGGTAGATTACAGATCCTTGTTCTGCAGAGATCGGAATGAGAGGAAGAAGCTGTCGAATGGCCAAGATGGTGCCATGCATTGGATGTGATTCAGCCGCTCGGCCAAAGTCCTTTCCGGCAAAGGCGACTTGATCTTCCGCCGATTGAATCAACTCGACCAGAAGCTTCTCTTGAAAGTCACCCCTCACTTGGTCGCCCACTGGATATTTGAGACAAGCGAGTCTTGCCAACAATGCCGCACTCTTCGCCTCGCTCTCCCTCACATTCCGCATCAAGCTTCTCATCGGCCGCATCAACTCTTCCTCTACCTTGTCAACATTTTCAAATCCTGGCAAAGGTGTAGGGAATTGCGTCGCCAATAGATTGAAACTTGCCAACTGCACATCCTCATAAGTCGACATCAAACATCTCAAGAGCCGCCTGGTCATCTTTTCACCACAGAGCTCAACAAGAAAAGGCCACGAAATCGTTGTTGACGCTGAAACATGCATATTCGAGACCAACATAGTCGCCAATACGCCCAAGCTTGTAATCTTGCTGCGGTAAGGCGCCACGGGACTCAAATTCCACATAACCTCCTCAACCAGCCACTCCAACCATTCCCTCACATCTTGCACATACCGAGCCTTCTCTTCTGACCCTTCATTCTTGCGAGCATCTCGATCAGCAGCATAACTTGACGCTCTAAACCGATCCAATTGCGTCTTGAACAAGGCTAGAATTTTTTGTCTGACGTCCTTTTCATGCGCTCCTAGGTTCGCTTGCCAAAAAGTCTTGAGTAAGGCGAAATCTCCCGGGGCAAATAGACTGATGGGCGAAGCTGATTTGACGAGCAGACCTAATGCGCTGATTCGGATCGATGAGTCGGCATGCATAAGGGAAGAGGAGAGAAGTTCTTCAGGCAAGGTAGAGCGAATGGAGAGTTTAGCAAGGTTGCCAGATTCGGCTAACGAAAGTGAAGCTTTTGTTTTGAGCAAAGACGAGGGCTGAGCTTGTAGCGCTGCAGATAAGTGAAAGTAGAATTGTGGTATACGCTTGAGAATAGTTGGTACAGTGTGCTGGAGTGTGTTGTATGAGGTCATTCCGACAGTCGATATCATGTTGGCAACAATGGCATCGACTGCTTGCTGCACTTTAGGTGTCGGTTTGTCCACTGTAAGGCACTTGATTTCTGGATCGCTGAGGAGCAAGTTTGTCACTATGCGGTTCACCAGGATAGCGACTTCTTCGTCTAGCAGCAACACGATCAAATCTTGAAACAGACAGTCGCCAAAGTAGCGCTTGATGGCAGCAGACTCGATTTTGGGCAACAGGTATTGCAATGCTATCAGTGATCGCCTGTTTTGCAAAGGCTCGGCTTGAAGGAGGTGAATGAATTTTTCCGCTGAAGCAGACAAGTTGGACTGAAAGTCTGTCTTTTTAAAGAGGGCGTCCATTGCATTCTTAGCAGCTTGTAAGACCATGGGAGATTTGTACTCCATGTTTTGCCAGATGCCTTCTAGAGCGGAGCATTGTATTTCGTCGGGCAGACAAGACAGGTTCAAGGTAAAAGCCAGTGCAAGGACAGATAGAGCCAAAGCAATCCGATCTTCTCGCTTGTTCATGTCTACGTTGATGCTATCGTTGAGCGCTTTGAGGACATGTTCGACTTGCGAGGCGAGATCTGCGTCTGTAGTCGTTCGAGCTGCGTTTCGCTTGTTTTGAGCCATATAACTGGCTTGTAAGGCCATCAGGGTATCATTCTCATCGCTTTCAGGTATCAACGTCGTCCTCATCTTGGTTCAAGGGACAACACAAGAATTTTCGAAAATATCTCTTGTCCGCATCCACGACATTCCTGGTCGCGCCATGACTGCTACCACAAGTGATGCCCCTGTTGCATCAAGCAGCAAAGACAAGAGACCAACGAAACGAGCTCGCCTTTCCGCGGAAGCGGCTGAAGCAAGGGAACAACTCAAATTGACCAAAGCTCAGCCTTATGCGCGCATCAATCTCAAAGAAAAAGACTTGGGTCAATCTTTACAAGGCAAACACAAGAACAAAAAGCTGCAATCTCGTTTAGCGACTTTGCACAAATCGCACACTGCAACTGCAATTTCGAGCTTTGAACACGATGACCTGCTGCTACCCTCTGATAACGCTGGTCTTCTTGAACCAGAGAACGACGTCGAGCGCACTTGGAGAATCAGTCAGGCAGACATAAAGAAGGATGTCGGTGTCTCTGCGGCTGCCAAAGGTTTTGATCTCAATCTGGACTCGTTTGGCCCTTACTCGATGGACTATACACCTAATGGAAGGTGTGTGCCTGCACTACGCTTTCTTGCCTGGTGCTAGGTTAAAGCAATGAGCAGACATTTGGCAATCGCTGGTCGAAGAGGTCATGTCGCTACTTTCGATTGGCAATCAGGCAAGCTGCATACAGAGATCAACGTGAATGAGACCGTTCGAGATATTTGGTCAGCAAAAGATACCACTATCGCACTGACAGGGCTGATCCTGCTTCTAGCTGGCTACACGACCAATCCTTTTTTGCAGTAGCACAGAAGAAGTACGTTTACATCTACGATCGACAAGGTGTCGAAATCCATCAACTCCGCCATCACATTGACGTCAACAAGCTCTCTTTCCTGCGCTATCATTTCCTACTTTCATCAATCGGTTCAGCCGGTTACCTGAAATACCAAGACACTTCAACCGGTCAAGTTGTTTGTGAACATCGAACCAAATTAGGAGCATGCGATACCATGGCGCAAAACACACATAATGGCATCATCCACCTCGGTCACACCAATGGGACAGTAACGCTTTGGAGTCCCAACATGCCCGATCCGCACGTCAAGCTTTTAGCGCATAGAGGACCAGTTCAGAGTATAGCTATTGATCAAGGTTCTACGATGGGTCATTATATGGCTACTTCAGGATTGGATGGCAAGTTGAAAGTCTGGGATAACAGGAAATGGGGCGTGGTGAATGAGTGGTCTATACAGAAGCCTGCCCAGAGCTTGACGTTCAGTCAGAAGGGTTTGTTGGGCGTCGGTTGGGGCAATCATGTCAGCGTAGGTCCTCATCTATCTGTCTATGTATGCCGGCTAATGTAGTGCGCAGGTGTACAAGGATGTCTTTACGCCCGTCAATCGTCGACTAGGTCCATACATGACTACTCCTTTCCCTTCTCGACCTATTAGCGACCTTCGATTCTGCCCCTTTGAAGATGTGCTCGGCGTAGGCCATTCAAACGGTTTCACTTCCCTCCTCATCCCCGGTGCTGGAGAAGCCAACTTTGATAGCACTGAAGCCGATCCTTACGAATCCAAGCGCAGCAGACAAGAAAGAGAAATTGCCAGTCTCATGGACAAGATTCAGCCTGATCAAATTACCATGGATCGAGATTGGATCGGCAAAGTCGCTAGAGCGGACGCGAAATCTGGAACAAGCAAGCTTGGTTCAGCTGCGAGTGCGGTCAAGGGTAAAGGTATTGGACCAAGGCAGGATCAAGTCGCTTTCAGGAAATTGTCAAGAGCCGATCGATTGGTAGCGAAAGGTCAAGCGGATGGCGATACGATTGCGATTGGTGGAGATGACAATCCTATGAATCTGGAAGGTGTTGAGCCGAGGGGGCACAAGATGATGGTGGAAAAGAAAAGCGGCAAGCGAGTCATTGGTGCAAACAAAGAGAGACGACGCGCACTGCGAAAGCGTGCGAACGTGATCGATGCCAAGACAGAGCAAGTGAAGCAGCGACTAAAGGAGAAGCGGGAGAAGGCTACTACAGTGAGAGAGCAGGCGGCTCAGAGTGCTACTGGAGAAAGCAATGAGCCCAGAAGTGCTTTAGATCGCTTCGGGAGCAAGCGATAGTTTGTATATCCCGATAGTTTGTATATCTTTACACTGCATCTAATACATCGTACTTGTACAATTCAGAATCGTTCACTTGTTCGTTTCCAACTCTTCGAGAATGCCAATGACCTAGAACTGGTGTGAGCAGCTGGAGCAAGAACGGCAGAGAATCACATACCTCGATACCTTTAGCCTTAGCCCCCTCGAGGTCCCCATGCAGTAACCGAAAGCATTCCTGACCAGAAATCAGCCTGTGATTAGATTGACAGAGAGCCTGTTTACCTTGCAAACCGGACAAGGTGACATGCCAGCGAGTTCATCATTGACGGTGACACACGTAGCTGGATCCCTCTCGCAGATGTTACATTTGTTGACGTTCAATCGCGAGAGATAGGTCGTAACTGGATAAGGCGAGACAGCTTGCTGATCCGGTCCGAGCGGCATCACGGGCGGAGGATCGCTTGTGTGGAGTAACCTGTCAGACAGCAGGTCGATATCAATAAGACCATGCTGTAAGATGGTCTACATACCTGATTTCCTCAAAGACAAAGACATGTTCGCAATTACCGTGATGCATGAGCCAATATGGCTCGCCAAGCCTGACCCCATCTAGTATATCGTAGAAGGTGGTTTCATGCAGAGCTTTTCCGGTGATATCATACGACGAGGGAGTGAGTTTGGGTCGTTTGCTAGGGCTTGACGGATCTGAGTCGATTTCATCTCTATGCGGTGGAGGTTGTGTGGTAGGGTTGTATTCGTATTGAGGATCGTAGGTCGTCGATGGTTCAGGCTGAGTCTGTAGAGCTGGATCTAGAGTTGGATCTAGGGTATTTGTATCTGTATCCCAATTGAGGTCTGAGACGACGGTGGCCATATCGCTGGGAGATAGTCAAGCAATCAAGTCTTGTACCAAATGTAACAAGGATAGCACTCACGCAGCATAATCCCGCATGCCTAATCTAGTATCGCCATACAGCTTGCCGTCCAACATGATGACTGCACCAGCTTTCCACTTATCATTGACATACCTCCATTTGACGCTGTTTGGATCATCATCCATCAATACCGGTCTCGTTCCAGCCAACAGCAAATCAACTTCATGCATCGAATCCCTTTCCGTTGGTACAGCAGTACTAGCGCAAACCAAAGCATCTCTTAGCGCCCCGAGCGTTTGTGAGCCAAGAAAGCATGATTTTTGCAGTCGCGGTACGATGGGAGCATGATCTTTATCATGCAAGAAACGTTGTGGGATGGGTTGGAAAGCGACGGTGATGACGACTTCTGGTTCGTGCCCTACTGCGTTTGGCATTGGTGCATCTGGTCTGAACATGAATTGTTCAGGTGCGGTAGATACGCGCTGTGCGTCAATGTTAGAATCAAGCCCGAGAATCGGAGCAGGATATAAGGGTGACGCACAAGATGGGAGAGTGACTGATAGTCTGACTGTCTTATCTTGCGCATATAGGCTGATGCTTCATAGAAGGTACTATGGATCTCAATCAGCTTGTGTTGGACCAGGCAAAAGAACGAAGCTGACCCAAATGATCTAAGACCAGCATTCTCGATCTTTGTCCGAAGCGGATCAATGGTATCCAAGATTGCAGGATCGACAATCTGTAATGGCGGAGCTCGTTTTCGTTTGCCAGTGACTGGGTTGAATTCTGGTTCGGGTGGTTTGTTTGATGTCGTACCAGAATCCGTTTGAGGCGTATCAGGTGCTGGTGAGGGAGGTGCAGGGGAGGGCTGGCCGCAAAGACTAAGTCAGATGACCAACTTTAGGATCCAGCCTACCTGAAGCGAAGGATCAATGAGGATGTCTACAGCCTGTTCTGCCTCTTGTTCGGCAGCAGCAGCCGCCGCCGCTGCTTTTTTAGCCCTCTTACTCTCTTTCCCTTGAGAAAGGAACAGGGCAGCAGCCTTGTTTCTTGTAGCTGAAGACGCATTCTCTAACACTGCTTTGTTGAGTAACTCTCCGTCGTCACTTCCGCAGTAGAGCCTAGCCCATTGCCAAAGCTTGAGGTCAGCCAATAGTCCATCGTTATCGAACCAGCTTTGCGTATCGTTGCGAATGCTTTCGCAGCTGTGGAAGGGTTGATGAGAGCTGGTCCCTCTGTCTCAATCAGAACTGACCTGCATCTAGCTTCGAGCTGAGCTTTCGCTGGAGGTGTCAGTTCCGCAAAGGGCGCTTCAGTAATGTCTTTGCTGATGTCGGTTTCTCGCCAGAAAGGGACAGTAGAGCGAGCTTCTTGTAGGAAATCTCGAAGTGAGATGTTGGCAGAAGGAGGACCGATCAGCTCATGAGTGCCTGATACGAAGACAAAGAGGAATAAGAGGAGTTGCAGAGATACAGATTGAGACAGAGAAGCACCTTTGGCTGTCCTGTCCCTGCACACAAGCGATATTTCAGCATGTATCTCTTATTCGACCACAGCGACTCACACTGAAATCTTGTTCATTTGAATTGGACCGTTGTTGGTCTATACACTGGGCAGCTGCAGCATTGCGAAGCTCGTGCAGGCGTCGGCGTCGTGTTCTCTAATCAAAACACCAAAATTCTCAAGCCTTGAAGATGTCTCTGGGACACTCTACTCTGACAAGGTCGTGTCGGGCTATCGCTGTCTAGACGATTCGGTCCAGGTCTTGTCGATCAGCAAGCTCCATAGTCAACAGAGCTGCAACAACCAAACGCAAAGGCTTATGATTCTGCTGATATCGTCTGAGCTGTCTCTATCTAATAACGCAAGGACGTCGCTGTAATTTGAGGAACGGGTTTCCTAGCAATCGCAAAACGGAAAGTTCTAGCAACTACTGCGCTCTCTTAGCCTTGTGTATCACTTTTCAGAGATACTATACTTGAAAGCTGGCGCCCGTGCCGATGTTTGTCTGTATGCTTCTTTCGACTCGCACGCAAGGGGACTTTCTCAAGTTCCCTCAAGGGGCTCCGAATAATCAAGACAATCAAGCGGCTGTGGGACGTCGCAAGCTAACACAAAGATCTTGTACGTACTATAATGGGAAGGAATCGAAATTCCAGCTCTGGCCAGTCAATAGCGGCGCGTTCAGGAGCCCGGAAGGACGACAGGCTCAAAGCAATAGTGAATGAAAGATGCGCGTGTCGACGACTCTGCCTTGCGAGGTCTCGTTGGTACCTAAACAAGTCTATAATGAGGTCGCTAATGATTTACAAGCTGTTCATTCTAAGCGCAAGAAGCCCTATTTTTTTGTCTGAATTGTTGTTGCACCGCTGGCCTTGGAACTCTCGTCCTCATCTATGAACTCAAAGAGACCATGCCTCTGAGACAAATGGTCACCTTCAAAGCAATGCTGGAGTATAATTCGCGCTGCATCGACAGATTTCTGATCGAGTTTCAAGTTCTCACGTTCTTGCGCTGCAAAAGACTGTAGGTGTTCGAAGCTGCTGTCGAAGTCGATTGGCTGGTCAACATATGTCTTGGCGTTACGGATGAAGGTGTCAAGGTCGGAGTGTTGCTTGATCGCCGCTGCAAACTTGGCTTTCCTCCTTGCTATGGCCTGTGGCACCGGACCTTGAGCCACTGTCGAGTATCTCTTTTTCATGCCGTCGATAACATTTTTGTATGTGTCAAGACCAGTCCCCGGGTTATGGCTCTTCTGTTCCGTTAGCAGACGCGTTTCGAAAAGCTCGTTGGCGGCCTCGAAATGGTACAATAGTTGAGTAGTATAGCCCGCGTCGCCTAAGAAGAAGACGACAGGCCGTGCGCCAGTAGCTGGAACTGTTTTGGCAGATTCTAAGTAGTGTACGCGGGTCTGTGCGTATGTTCGACTTACGAGGAGGACGCTGAGGGACATCGGCGGTTTGGGCTGCACCGTGACGGACTTCTATTTCGATAGTGTTGGTTGCGCTGGTGCACAGTAGCAGTGCTTTGGTAGTTTGCAACGTAAGACCGAAACATTTGCGGAGAGCTTGCTGGGCATTCGCGGTGAGTTGACTTATGTCCTCTTTGACGGTTATCGTCCTTGTACAAATATTGAACAGCGTCTGCGGCTCTTGAGGCACTCCCTCATTCCATCGAAGCGATCCGAAAAGTTTTTCGAAGCCGTCTTGGTTCAGCCCAACGTCCATTGAGCCTATGATGGTGAATACTAAAGAATTGGTTTCGCTGATGCCGCGCACACCTCGCAGTAGTTCCGGCCAGAGAAGCCCTAAACTAACGCCGTCTATCTTTGGCGTGTACAGGCGCAACCGCAGGTGTAAAGAAGTAGTCGGAAGGACGATCTCCGACAGCCTGCCCGCACAATCAGCATTCACGTATGATAACATGATCATTGGCTCACTTTCGACTGACAAGTCCGTATCTTCCGTCTGCTATAATCCAAGACGAGAATTCCGGCGCTGGCACTGGCCTGGGCCGTTTGCTTTGTTGCAAGTCCCGCCGTGCCCAAAAGCTTGCTACATCTTCAGGCGTTGAACCCGAGTACAGATGCAGACGTTTATTGGCAGTGGGAACCCCTTGATTTGTCACACCGTACTGCCGGATGATGATATCTGCCATATAATGCTCGCTGACTCAATATCCATGCTCTCGTTGTTCCTCAAGCGACCATTTTGAACCGGTCCGACCGGACAGAAAGGCCTTATAAAATAAGATATCCATGAAGTATTGACGAGGGACACTGGAGAGCTCGGAGTTTTCCCATTTGAGATCTTCTCTGCTCACTTCTGCGAATCGAAGCAACGCTGGCCAAGGAGCCGCCAGGAGCAAGTGTCTTGCAATGTTGCCATATGGCTCGCGGGTCTTATCTGCATCCATATAACTTTCGTACTTTCGCATGAGATGTACCTCGCCGCCTGCTCCAAGGATCAAAGCGGCTGACGAAAAGTCAGGTAAAGGCTGCTACAATGACAAAATGAGAGGCGAACTGATGTATAGGCCCACAAGGGCCGCCGCCGACTACAAAGAAAGCTTTGCCTTTGAGCTTCAAGCTGGGCATGATGACACGTAATGGACCTTCGTGATCATAGACGTTGGGAAAGATTGGTAGATCTGGAGATGGGCTCTTAGGCAAATAGTGACTGTCACCAAGAAAAATAATCGCCTTCTGCCGCATAGTGTCGGCCACATGATTATGCAGGTGCATGGGTTCAGGCTGATCGAATTGAGCAAACATCGCGTGTTGGGCCTTTGCTTCCGGAGACTCGAGCCGTTTGTTCTGAGCGTCATGTAGGGCTAAATGACGTGTCGCCATCTCTTCCCACGCTTTCTGCTGTGCTGAGTGCTGTTTGGTCCATAGATCTTTCGAGTATAGCCAGGGTTTTTGGCGAAACTCGAGACTTTGACACTGCTCCTTCGTTGCGCGAAATTCTGTTGACAGAAATAAGCAGAGGTAAAATTGGCGAAGTGAAGCTTGCAAAAGGAGCGGACTTACCAGGAACATGCTGCTGGTACCACGCATAGCTTCTCTCCTTCATGTCTTTCTCTATCTGCAGGTGCGTGGCCGCCACCTCCTCAAGGTGAGCCTTCGAACCGATAGGCGTGTACGGTGCAGCTGAGCCAGAGATCGTCGGAACGGAATGTTGCTTCGGATCATTGGCAGAAGCAGGCTGATGGACTTTGACGACGGTAGATGCCTAAAGAAGGCAAGAAGTCAATGTTAATGTAGGTGACCTCCTGAAGCAATCAGCTTACATGGAGAGCGCCACCGACACCAGGCAGACCAGAAGGTTTAGTCGGATGATTACTTGCGGCCGCTCGATGCTGGGACATGCCAGTCGGTCCTGCCTGGACAATCATCAAGCTTGAGCGACCATTCAATAGATCAGCTTACTGAAGCTGCACCCGCAACCTGATGCGGAGCGGTTGGTGGACTCGCATAATTGACATGACCAGGTAAAGGTGGATGAGCGACTGCCGGTCTGCCAGACTACGTACGATAGGCATGCGGCTATGAGCGGCTGAGTATTTCACGTAGCGAACGACTCACAGGACGAGGACCACCGGAATGGGGTTGTTGCCCTGTCAGCATTCCATGCGGAGGGTATCGAGCGAAAACTAAGTTGGACGACGTAGTGGCAGACATGGCTTCGAAGTTGTAAAGATCACAAAGAGAAACGAACAGGCAAGTCGTTGATGGGAAGCGAGAAGGCGCCAACTGATTCGGGGCCGAATGCGACTGAACGACACAAAGGGAAAGAGGGCAGCGAAAGGGCGAACAGCTGTTCGGCTGAAGACAAACAGACAGACACGATGAACTGAGCAGCACAGCGTAGGAATGCAATTGCCACACGGCTGTAGAGAGACTTGCTGCAGAAAGATCGAGACAAGCAAGAAACGGTCAGAGCATCATCAGTCAAGCTTGACCGGAAAGTTAGAGTGACAGGCTAGTCACTGAAAACGATCTTGGTATGGGTCTCAAAAGCCTGAGCGTAACGAAGGATTGTGAGGACAAAGGACGGGGAAGGATAGCATAGCGGTTAGATTGCCCAGGACGAACACGCAAAAGCTCGACTGCAGAAGGAGGATCGACGAGCTTGTCGGTTTCTGATACGAAGGACAGAGGAATAAGAGGAGCCGCTCGAGATGCAGATTGAGAGAGAAGGACCCTTGGCTGACTTGTTCCTGTACACTTGCCATATTTCAGCCAGCCTGCCACTCTCGCTATTGCTCGACGGTACCAGGAGCAGCACTGTAGACCTCGTCTACTCCTCGTCTACCCAATCTTTCCGACACTGCTACAGGATTTCGCTACACCTCAGTCGACGTCGAGCATTAAGATGGTCAAGCTATCCAAGAAAGGCACAGAGTTCAGTGCAGACAATGCGGCGCTCGAGAACATTAAGCGCATCTTTAGCGAGTCAGTGCCCCCACGAGACATGTTTGTTGCTTTGCTGATTACAAGATAGTTTGTATTCGACAAGCAATGAGACTGGAATTCTCAATGCTGGTGTCGCGTGAGCTCTAAGACTGGCCGGCTTACTATTACGCTGATCGTGTGTCAAGAGAGAGCACCTTGATGTATCAAGAGCTGTTGGACTACTTCAACACGCATCTAGATCTCCAGCCAATAGGTCAGTCTCATGCTTCTGCTCTATGTGCTATATCTCACTGCTCGGGACAGATCTGACCTATGGAGACGAGCTCGGCGGCTCAACCAGGCTCTTCAAAGCGCTTCGCAACTTCTTTGACAGATACTTCAGTCCAGTCACACCTGTACTGCCAGAGCATCTAGTCATTGGTACTGGTTTGTCTACCATCATCGATCACTTGTCGGAAAAGATATGTGATCCCGGTGATGCGTGAGTCGACTTACGTTCGGGAGTTCATGCTAATATCCTCTTGTTGACAGATGTCTCATCGCGGAACCTTACTACAATGGTTTCAAAGGAGTGCGTTCAATACTTTTCTCGCCTCCCGACAGGGCTGATATGACACTCAGGACTTGGGACTGCGATGTGGCATTGTACCCGTCGGCGTGGACATGAGCGGTGTGGATCACATTGGACCAGGAGGCACACAAGCCTACGAGAAGAAGATCAAAGAGATGCAAGCCAATTCTGATGGTCCACGACCTAGATTCATCATCTTATCGTCTCCTCACAATCCTCTTGGTGCGTAGACTTCCTTTGTACAAGGCCGAGATTGACATCGTACTAGGCTTCATCTACTCGAAGGAGACTTTGATAGCATACTGCAAGCTAGCAGAGAGATATGACCTACATCTGCTTATCGACGAAATTTATGCCCTTTCGGTCTTTTCTAGCAAAGGTTAGCTCTGAAGCTTGTTCCCTAACACTCAATATGCATACTGTATGAATAGACATACCGAATCCGGATCCCTTTGTCTCCATCTTGTCTATCGACGTGAAGAAAGAAGCGAATTGCGATCCAGCTCGCGTGCATTGTCTTTACGGCATGTCCAAAGATTTCGGCGCCAATGGTCTGCGGATCGGTGTACTCGTCAGCCAGCATAACCCTGCCCTGATAAGAGCGGTTCTTTCTACTGCTATCCTAATGAAGATCAGCTCGGCGGCAGTAAGTCACTATTCTGCTAACAAGAGGTCAGACTGACCTGTATATTAGGACGCTCTATGGTCGAATCTACTAAACGACGAAAAAATGCTCACATACTATGTCGAAGAAAACCAAAAGCGACTAGCAGAATCATACGAGCTCTTCACCAGCTATTTCAAGAAAAACAATATACCTTACACACCTTGTTGTGCCGGTCTATTTATCTGGATGGACCTACGTCGCTTCTTACCGAAGACTGATGCGCAAGGCAAAGAATTGGATGGAGCGGCAGCGGAGAAAGAGCTGTTTACGAGAATGATTGATGATGCCAAGCTCTTCATTGCCCCTGGTGCTCAATGTATTTCCAGCAAAACTCTTCATCTCGGTCAGTAAGCTGATTGTGCCTACAGATGAGAGCAAGACGCCTGGATTCTTCCGCTTTACTTTCGCTCTGCGGCTAGACTGTAAGCCTTTCTCTCACAGCCATTGCCACAAGTCTAATGGTTGTGAACAGTCGCAAAAGTTGCCATACAAAGACTGGGGACTGTCGTAGAAGTGTTGGATGACGCCAAGAGCTCGTAAAGCGAATCTAAAAGTGTAAATATCTGACATGGAATGCAAATTGTCTAAGCGTGTGTCGCTATTGATTCCCCATTCTATCGTTGCTCTACAGGTCCGATCGCAGCTTGATCCTATAGCACTCCTTGCAACTGTCTCATTCGTCAGTACACGGACAATTCGAAAGGTGTACAAAACTCACTAAGGCAAATCCTCCCTGGTAAAGAATTCTGGATCCTCGAACGGTTTCTCGCACATCTACAAAAGTATCAGCTCGCCGTCATTGAGCACGAGGAATCACTCACGGAGCAAACAAAGCAATCCTCGTGCCATATCCTCCCCATCGCCCTCAGCACATCCTCCATAATGCTCTTCTTGCAACTAAAGCATTTCGGCTTGTTCATCCTCACATTGCAATCCTCGCAATACGCATACCCCTCGTGCACTACAAATGGTTTCGCTTGTGTTTGGGTGTTCAGTGATTTTGGATCGATAAAAGGGTCGCCGCAGTGGGAACAGAAGAAATGCAAGTCGTGGTAGGTTCGACTGCCTAAGTGTGGGTCTGATAAAGTGATGTAGGTCTCGTCTACGATGGGCGTTTTGCAGTGGTAGCAGCGTATAGAGAATTTCTGTTAAAGAATATTCTAATCAGCATCATGATGGAACAGTAGAGCAGCTAACGGACCTCATGATAGTCGAAATGACAATAAGGTCTTCCATCGTGTTCGTAGAAAGCGACATGTTCGAGCGAAGTGGAGCAATGTGTGCAAGTGAAACAATCAGGGTGCCAGCGTCTCTTCATTGCACTGACGACTTTTCCTGCTATAGGTAAATTGCATCCGCCGCAGAGCATGTCATTGGATAGGGAGGTTGTAGTCGGTTGAGCGGGGGCGGTAGGCTGAGCAGGAGAGGGAGTAGCTTGTGTTGATGGTGAGGGGTCGAGAACTTTTGGGAAATACTCTGAAGTGGATTGCTCTTTAGGTGTTGGCGGAGCGACAGAAAAGGATATGGATGGTCCTGCTGATGGTGAATCGTCTTCTGCGGAACAGGAAAATGTAGGGACATCTGGTTTGCTTTCTTCCGAGATCGAGAATGTGGGAATGTCTGGTTTATCTTCTGAGATACTGAATGTCGGGATATCATGCTCTGCAGGTTCTTCTGCAGATATGCTGAAGGTAGGTATGTCTGGCTTGCTAGCTTCTTCCGAGACAGTGAATGACGGTATAGTCGCAACGGAAGACGACTCTTCTGTAATGCTGAAGGAAGGTATGTCCGGCTTTGAGGGTGCAGCAGCACTTGCAATCGGTGCATCATATCGAGCAGGCGCAGATTCCTGTCTCTTTGGCGCAATAGGTGCAGCTTGACTTTCCGTAACTGGACCATCTTGCAGCTTCAAGTCTGCTATACCATTCTCCAGGACCGGTTTCCTACTGGCGCCTCTATCCCAAGAAGTCCACTGTTTCCTCCTTCCTAGACTATCTGTCCCTCTTACAGCACCAAAGCTATCTACACTCCTGATCGAAGCGTTCCGTGACGCTATTGACGCTTGATCGGGACTATTTCGACTGCTGATGGATTGAACAGGACTATCTGTTTGTCTACCAAATTCGGATCCAGATCCAGAAAGAACAGGCGAGTCATTACTGTGCGCTGTACTGTGCGTTGATGTATCGCTCCGAGTTGAAGTAACCGAATCGTGTCTGATCGGAGGAATAGGTGCGCTTTCCGTTCTAATTGGTTCTTGTCTGGGAGGAGGGATAGGCGGACCGGGTCCAGCATGATGTTGCGGTATACTCGGACTCTGGTTCAAAGAAGCCATTGCAGCGCCATAAGAAGCTGGTCGAGAACTTGCATCTATTATAGGTGCTTGATTCGTTGGCAGTGGAGGTTGATAAGACTGGTTCGTGTATTGATAGCGCGGATCTACAGCTGGTGAATAACGTTGCGGCACGGTAGGTAATGATCTTTGTTTCGTCGGAGGCTGCGGAAGTGCTCTAGCTGCAGAAGGTTGCGGTAAAGGTCTGTTTCCAGGTTGAGGCAAAGGTCTAGCTGATCCTGGTTGGGCATACTGATACTGCGGCGTAGCTGGAGCAGCATAAGGATCGTAGGCTGCTTGAGCTGGAGCGTAATAAGGATACGGTTGACTGCTCGTGCTTGCGTACGGCTGTTGATGATATGCATAAGGATGTACTACAGGTTGTGCAGCTTCGCCTGGAAAGGGCAGCGGTGGTGGAGAGGATTGATACATTCTTTGTGAAATGTCTAGCACCAGTCAACGCGAAGATCAACACAGGAGAGTCGTTAGGGTATTCAAGCCAGCCAGCGAAAAAGGGTATCAGGTGCAAGCAAGCTAGCTCAGGCCAGGGGGTATGTGAGATCAGCCTAGTCCAGCTTGTCTTTGTGAGAAAGTGACGGTTCCACTCCAACAGCGAGTCTCGTCGAGAAATGTTGCGAAGTCGAATCCACGTCGACGCAGAGAACACGCAGCAACAGCAAAGACATGCACACAAGACTCCTGGTCTCAAGCAATCCCTCGGACTGCAGCGTCAAGCGCAAACGGCGAAACCAGACACGCGAACTCAGAATGCCCTAGGTCAGCCCTCTCTCTCGCTTCTCTGTGTCTCTATAGTGTACTCATCAGTATGTTCAATAGGCAAATCTTTGACTACAGCTGTCAATCGCACTTTACTACGCGATAAGACCAACACGACAGCTCGACCGACCCAACCTCGAGAGGTACCCAAAACACCTACGAACCTCAAAAAGGCTCAATTGCTACAGACGCCTTTACCTAGCTTGCATCTGCTGAAAACGCCCAGTCCAAATCCCTTGAGAAGGAAATTGTTGTCACCTACTCCCGCTAAGGAAGTCGAAGTTGCTCAAGAGCCAGAACCGGAAGTAGAGATTGACTGGAGTGAGCGAGAGGTCGAATGTGCAGCTACCGACTCTGCTATCGGTCGGTTCTATCCCATCCGTATCATACCAGAGCTGATGGTCTCGACAGACGTACCATACGCGCCGGAAGGGCTGATAGATTGGCGTACTACGACTATATTGGCAGCCATTAGGTCTCTACCTGTCTATGTGGATGAATGGGATGAAGCAGTCGATCCAGCAGATGACACAAAATTTGAGATGGTGCCTTGGGAGGAATGTCAAGTTATGAGAGGTAAGCCTCCAGCCTCTTTTTCGTCTTTCCCTGACTTGTCTTTGGCATTTCGCTTGCTCCTCTGCTCTCATAGCTCTGCCTTATGTCTAAAGAAAGTCGCCGAACATCGATACTGATTGCCTTCCCCAACAGACTCACCACCTCCGCCAGCTGTCCAGCCCAAGAAAATCATCAAAGCACCAATCAAATCAGCCCCAGGTCAGACAAAGCAGCCGCTCAAACGACCTTCATCCCTCGCAAGCAAGACTTTAGCTAGACCTACTTCTATACGTCCTGCATCTACCTCTGCAACAGCGAATGCAGCTCAAGCTAGATTAGCAGCGAGATCAGCCCGTCCGCCTGTTGCATCAGTCAGAGGCGTCAAGGAGAAACCAGTCAAATCGGCTGAAGTGCTGCAGTGGGAGAAGGAGGTTGACCTTGTAGCTGGTGGTATGGAGATCGAGAGGGAGGAGTTTCGTTTCGAGCTGTGATGGCCAAGAGCCCTAGTCGACAGAGTACAATCTATCTGCTAAACTTGGCCATGAGAACAGACAGGGGGAAATGGGAGATTGATTGTACAGGTTCATATCATGTACAAGTTCAGATATTGCAGTTCAGATGTTGTTCACATGTCCAGTCTGTCCGATCGATCGCGATACTTTTACTCCTCTCGCCCCCCATCCGAGCGATTCGGCCTTCTCAAGCTCGGCTGTGGACGCTTCTGGGTGCTTATTAGTGTAATGTGCTTTGAGCTACATGTATATTAGAATGTGTAGGGGTGTCGCGTTTAGGTCTGACATACGAGATCTGGGTCCGCGCAGACAATTCTGCATTCCTTATGATGACAGAAGCAGCCATAGTCGGTATGTACTGTCTTAAAGTGCTTGCGCATCTATATCATATTCTTTAGCTTTATGATGCTGCGCGAGGTAGCAACAATAACCTCTTTGGAACCATTAAATTCATAGGGCAGGCCCTGTGGATTTCTACAGGTTGTGCAGCTAAGCTGGGCTTTCGGGTTGTAAGCTGAGGAAGTTGTCAGCTAGGCAACATAAACGAAGGCGTAGGGCGACCCACGAGAGTCCTTGTGGTGGATCAAGCATTTCTACAGCGCAAAACGTTTCAGACTTAGAGTTAACGCAAGCACGCTCTGACTGACCTGGCGCGCGTTCTTCCTGTCTGCGCAGACCGATTCTGCTTCGGCGGTTGGTACCTTTTGCCCGGCGTGGGGTATTGCAGGAGATGATGACGACCCCGCTGACGGGACTGCATGGGATGAACTGCTCGCTGCCGCAGCCGGTGACTTTGCCGTGGAGGCTGTTGGTGTACGAGACCCGGGAGTAGCTGATTGAACGCCGCTTGTTGATACGGCAGCAGCACTAGGTTGGGCAAACATCGGAAGTTGCTTTGTAGTCAGTACTTTAGGATGTATCGGAAGCGGTTTATGAGGAGAATCGGGAGTACCGCTTCTTGAAGTGTTCTGTTTAACGCCGGAGGAATGGTGTTGAGCCTCTTGATCTGGTTTGTAGCCTTGGATCTGATGTTCCCCCATCATATTCAGCATTTCCTGTGGATGGGCAGGTGGTGTGGAAGTGTCGGAAACAGGAGAATTATATTCAGGATGCGACCTGTAATAAGCCACGGTTTGATTGTTCCAAAGGTTGGGAGATGCTGGGCGAGGTTGCAATGGGTGGAAGGATTGCTGCGGCTGCCATGGGACATGACTCCCCGGCAAAGTGCCATACGTATTTCCGGTATAAGGCATGCCGACATGAGCTTCGTGTTGACTGAATGTTGGTTGGTAACCATGCTGTTGCTGCTGTACCATGCCTTGGCCGAAATGTCCCTGAGGAAGAAAGGCTCGGATGATGGGTATAGCCTCATCAAAACGTAACATACATGCTGGAAGACATTGCCAGGGCCGCCAAGCTGCGCCTGAGGCCGAGGAGATGACGGCTGCGATCGAGACGGAACATGCTGCGTCATATGTTGTCCTGTTGAGTCAGGAACGCCATGAACAGAAGGCGAATTCCCAGGACTTGGAGCAGGCGAATCCTGGATAAAATTGAGGTCACTATCATCCAAAGTCGCAGGAGACCTACATTTAGCCTTAGAATCTTTTGCGTCAAGGCGTACCATCCGGGATCGTGGGATAGATCATGGGGCGGAATATCGATATGGTTCGGGTGGTTTCCGCGGCTCATGGCAAAGATGAAGTTGAAGATGGATGCTAAAGAGTACGAAAGCAGTACCGTTGGAGGCAAAGTAAGATATTTATGTAGTTCGGGAAAGAGATCGGCGAGCAAAGCTCAAGAGAGGGGCAGGATTGAGATGGAAGAAAGGGAGATGAGAAGTCATCTTCCGGCAAGTCGACCGAGCTTAACGCAAGACTGCGATCGCTAGAGCTTTGATAGACTGCCGGTGCGATAGAAGGGAAGAAAGTCGAGTGGACGCAGAGAGCGAATTAATGAAGGATTGAAAGCGACCGCAAGCGATTAAGCTAGTGGCGATGCGGTCATGAGCTCTCGATACAGGAAGGTAGATCAATTACTCACCAGCACAAGAGAAACAGAAAGGACAACCGAAAGATTGCGAAAGCCGAGCCGATGCTCACAAAACAATGCATTTTCGCGCGCAAAAGCCAAAATAGCTACCGGCAAAAGAAGGATATAACAATCAGCCTTACGCTCACAAATAACAACCCTTTTGCAAAACCCTTGTTTCTCTTGCTTTCAATGCTTGGCACCCAAATGACGACGAAATATAAAGAAACCATTACAGTATATTGGATTTGACTTGTCGAAGCGGAGGGGAGGATATATGAGATTGACAAGTCGTAGCAGAAGAGGGTTATAGCAGACCCTGCATGTCACAATTGCCCAACATCAGCACACGAGTGAAAAAGGGGCAGTGATGACATACGCAATCCCGTAGGTTCACTTGTATTATGATATCGTTGACTGCTGATAGAACGAATTTGATCTGCTTTGTATCCGTTGCGCACTGTGGTGTAGCAGCCATGCAAATCAGTACAAGACCGAAAAACACAAGAAATGCACTTCACGGTGAAATGAGTGTAAATCTGCTTGGCATTGCTTTGATTCAAGCCGACGAATCTCTGACTGAAGTAATCGCATGCTTGTTGGAAATCTGATCCGCCCTGGTAGTCGGGGAAGAAGTTGTTGATGGGCGATCGTTCAAGTTTTTCTCGGAACAGGTCGATCTTGTTGAGGAAGAGGATGATGGAAGTGCGAACGAACCAGCGAGAGTTGCAGATGCTGTCAAAGAGGGCTAGGGCTTCTTGCATTCGGTTCTGGGAGAGCGAGCGTTAGCGAGCGTCCGTCAGTTCGGTGACAGAACTCACGATCGATTCATCTTCGTATAGCTGTGAAGGAAAACCTGGGGTTAGTCGACGAGTCGAACGGATCCATGCTCTCACTCACCATTTGGTCATATTCCGAAATAGCGACCAAGAAAACAATGGCCGTAACATTCTCAAAGCAATGAATCCTGAATCACAAAAGCACTGAGTGACCACAAAGCACAGGTCGACAGCGATACTCACCACTTTTTACGCTCGGACCTTTGACCTCCCACATCAAACATGCGGTATTTCAATTCCCCAATCTCAAAAGTGGATTCAGTGATGCCCGTCGTCTTGACTCTAGATCGAAGAACGTCTTGATCTGAAGGAATATAGTTTGACGACCCGATGCGAGCAATTGAATCAAAGTAGCTATTCAAGCAACACACAATCAGCACGCATTCAATAGAAGATTGGGGGTAAAAGGAGCTGACTATTGAGCCGAGTCGTTTAATTGAAACTCCCTGCTTCGTTCAAAGCACTTGCGAACACCTTCATCCCTCCACAAGCCCTGAATGGCGTCCGTCACATTTGGTTCAAGTGATTCTCCTTCGATTTGATGAGGTAGACCCATGACTATATCTGCTCGGGATTGGTTCTGACCGGCGTTGGCTAAAGAGATGCCCATCATGTCCATGGCGTCCAGAATGACATGCATGGATTGAACCGTGTTGCTGTAAATGATTTCCTTGTAGCTTTCTCTTTCGTCTTCAGAGTATGATCCCTGTTCGTTCACGGACGTAGATTAAGCATATATAATGCATACCATTGGAGTGAACGGACCTGGTGTATCAATTTCATCTGTTTGAGAATAGTAGACTTTCCAGATTCTCCGGCACCCAACAAGAGCATCTTGATTTCATTCCTGAGGCCGTGCAAACCATACATCAGCGCACGCCCAAGCCCCCAAGGAGAGAAGAAGAGGAGGACACTGACCGGAGTGCCATCTTGTCCTTTTTGAGCTGAGAATCAATCACATCGTTCCTTTGAGCGGCTTGATTATCTGGTTTAGATCCACCGCAGCCCATCTTTTATGTCCTAGTCGGGTCTGTGTAAGGTGTTGCAAAGGAGTGCGAAGAGTTGCAAGTTGGGAAATCAACAATAGGGGAATCCGCGATATTTGAGTGGTAGTAGCAGACAGAGCAGAGTCGGGCCAAAGTAGAGTGCAGCTCAAGGTCGCGGAAGCGCTTAGGACTTCTGACTTGAGAGTTGCCGAGAAGGTCGATGAAACGGTCCAAGCGCAACTCTTTTGTTGTGATTTCGCGCCGCCAAACTTTGATTTGACGAGTACTGACAGCTGAGTGCAGTTATAGCGAGGTGTAGCAGGTGCAAGGGCGAACTGAAACGATTCAGGAAAAGGCAATTATACTAAAGAGCTTAGCCCAAGGCACAGTCAAGATATGCATTTAAGCTTTCGATTACCATCCTGGGGGCGGATCCGCTGGCCGACTTACCACTCTCTCTCACCCCTTGTCAGTGAAGATCAAGTGCTATCCGTCTGCTAAGCCGCGCAAAATGTCACCGGCTGTTCAGAGCAATGGCCTCATCAAGCACATGGGGAAACATGCAATATCAGCTCATCGCGCAGCTCTTGATCCTCAGCTAGAAGGTCTGGCAAAGTCTCGAATCCGCTCTGACCCAGCAGCAAAAGCAAGTCGCATGTGTGAGAAGCCCAAGCGGGCGGAGTGAGCGAACTGAGGCTGCGATGCAAGCGGCGTATAAGCGCCTTGGTAGGCCTGAGCTGTCCAGCGTGTCGCCAGCTTATGCGCAGCTTAGGATGAATCATTACTCTTATGGTCCACGAACCGGTCAAAAGGGCATTTCTGGTCGAATCGGAGCACTGCTGCCCTCTTTCAATACCATGGCTCTCATCTCCCTTTGGCCTGTATCGACACCTGCTGGTTGGATTGAATATTGCTGCTTGGATTGCGAAAAATAAACACATTTCGATGACAGACGCAACATCTCTTCCCCTCCCTCTCTCTCTGTCTATTTCTGGCATTCGCACTCGCTAGCCATGATCAGTGCACTCAAAGCGCTGTTTGGCTATGAAAAATGTTCTTCAATGGTGTCCTACTCTGCCGAGAAAGATTTATTCTTCATTCCGGACATAACGCGTCCTATTCAAGGTGCAGAAGTGCGCAGAGCTGAAGAGGATGCGCTTGACCAGCAAAACAAGAGTCAGACTGTTCATAGCAGAGATGAGCACACGTTGCTATGCGCAGCTCTTCGTGGTCGCTTTGTTCGTCTTTCTATTGCCCTGACGTGTCTCTCTAGTGAGGCTTGCCTCGACAGTGGGTGACATACTCAGGTGATCGAAACCTGCTTATTGCGACGTCTAGATCTGATGCAACATATAGTCTTTTTGTATGGAGTGCTAGCGGCCGAAGAAAAGGGTTCTCCTTGCAAATTGGTACATTCGTCCCTCTGTCTAGTGTATACGCTTACCTATGATTCCCTTAGTATAATTCATGCCCATTCATCAAAGGTCCTATCGCAATCGCAACAGAAGACGGACTGCTGCAACCGAATTATCGCGTGCTTTTACAAAAAGCTGTATCCGATTTAACACGCAGCAACATGTATGGTTCGGCAATCAAACGTTGGCGTCTTACCGAGACTGCGGCTTCTGCTTGGACCGAACAGAGGTGAGCCTGATTAAAGCGAGACTTGAACGCCTTCTCATGACTCGCTTCAGGCTTTCGTTCGGACTACGGATGTTTAGCAGCATTACGGGACACTCTAGTATTCGCATGAGATCTTCTGTTGTGCTCAATCCATTTTTCGCTCTCGCTGCCATCGCTTGTACTTTTTCATCGCCCGACCTTGCTCCACAAATGAGTCTGTGCTCAGCCGTGCTGTCTACCTTTGTTTGCAGCACCGAACCAGCCTGAGGTTGAGTATGTGACTTGCGAGAGCCTTTGGCATAGCCGGCGAGCTGGCCAGAAGCCGCATTTTGATGATCGCCAAGGCAAAGAGGAGCAGTGGACACTGGACAGATCTCTAGGGAAGGTAATAGGACTGGATAGCTTGATTTGCGCCCTTACCCTATCGAGAAGTGTGATACGCACACCGGAAAGATGACAGAACATTCGCTGAAGCTTCAAGGCGAAGAGTTCTTTGTTTATATGCGGCAAACACTCGCGCAGAAAGGGAAGACCATTCGAGAGGAAGTCTGTAAGGAGACTGGCAGAGACGGAAATCTCAACACAGAAGCGGAGACTTCGCTAACCGACACAAAGTAGAAAGCAGAGGGAAGAGATATTGCACAACAGCGCACAAGAAGGCTTAGACTTGCTTCAGACATCATCTTGCAGCTAGAACACGGTTGAGGAGCAACCTCATTCGAATTCTTTGTCGCGAGCGCCTTGACCCGCTTCGAGCAAGAAACATACCAAAGCCCTACAGGAATACCATTGCCAAAGATGCCCGAAGCGACATGCACAGCTCCTGTTGTCCGTCTTTGGTATACTTCGACGCGAGCAACGGTGCTGATATTTTCCTCTTGCAGAACATAGCAGTCATCAAATATTGGGGCAAGCGCGAACCTTTAGAGCTCATCTTGCCTACAAATTCATCTTTGAGCGTTACGCTGTCCCAAGATCATTTGAGAAGCAAGACGACTATTCGAGCAGAAGCTGGGTTTGACAAGGACAGGCTTTGGTTGAATGGCGAAGAAGAGGAAGTGAAATCTACTGGGCGAATGGCCAATTGCTTGAGGGAAATGAGAGCGCTGCGAAAGGATCTGGAACAGCAAAAAGGCATCAAGGATGACAAGGTGACTATCCGCATCATAGCTCTGTTTGACAACTCCTGATACGCTATGACAGCCTCTATCGAGTCTGAGACTACACATTGTATCAGAAAACAATTTTCCAACAGCCGCAGGACTCGCTTCTTCTGCGTCAGGCTTCGCAGCACTCGTAGCTACCCTCGCTTCGCTCTTCCAACTACCTTCCTCGCCCTCGGATCTTTCTCGTATCGCTCGTCAAGGATCAGGCTCAGCTTGCCGATCTCTTTTTGGCGGTTTCGTAGCTTGGGAAATGGGTTCAAAACAAGACGGATCTGATTCTCTCGCTGTCGAAATCGCGCCTCAATCGCATTGGCCGGAAATGCAGGCCCTCATCTGCGTCGTTTCTGATCTCAAGAAAGGTACACCATCAACAGCAGGCATGCAAAGAACAGTAGCTACCTCCCCACTGTTGCAAGCTCGAATCCAAGGCGTTCCAGATCGAATGACTAGAATATCAAAAGCGATCCAACAAAAAGATTTCAACACTTTTGCTGAAATCACAATGCAAGATTCCAACCAATTCCACGCTTGCTGTCTAGACACTTCCCCACCAATCTTTTACATGAACGACGTCTCTCGTTCTATAATCTCGCTAGTGACGGAAATCAACAGAGCATCAGTAGCTAATGGAAACGGACTCGTAGCAGCCTACACGTACGACGCTGGACCAAACGCCGTCATTTATGCTTTGCAACCAAACATGAAGTCGATAGTCGAATCGGTCAATGCCTATTTCCCTCAAAAATCTTTCAATGATCGATTTGGACTATACGGCGGTGGTCAACAAGTGCAGATTGCGAAAGCGGAGATGATGCAAGGATTCAATAAAGAAGCGGTGCCTGTTTGGCCGGAAGGGAGCGTTAAAGAGTTTATTCATACTGCTGTTGGTGATGGACCTAGAACATTGGGTCAAGAAGAGAGCTTGTGTGATGCAAAGGGGATGCCAAAGTATGTCAAGTAGAGGTTGGGTGCTCTGGAAGAAGTGAATTGGTTCAATGGGGATTATTTGAGCTTAATGAGGGTCAGTACTGCAACAATATCAGCTCGTTAGGCATGCATCATCCTATTTGGTCTCTGATCGTCCGGGGGTCAAGGCGAGAGAAAGACAATGATTCTATTTCTCATCCGCGTTCTCTAAGAATGTCCGATACGTCTCGTTATTCGTCTCCTCTACCCACTTGTATCCTAGATTATTCAGGAACTCGTCAAACTCTGCATACTCTTCTTTCGGTACTTGAATGCCTGCCAAAATCTTGGCCAGGTCTGTTCGTGGAAAAGACATCATCAGTCGTATAAAGGACGAATCGCGCAGCCACGAACCTCCTCCCATATTGCGGTAGTGGAACAACGAAATGTTCCAGCCAGCATGCAGACCAGACAAGAACTTTTTGAGCGCACCAGGCCGCTCAGGGAATTCGAAGCGGAACAGTCGCTCATTCGGTACATTTGCTCTTCCACCAACCAGATATCGCGCATGCGATTTCGCGAGTTCATCTTCGCTCAGATCGCGCACTTCAAAGCCGTCTGATTTCAGGTTGGTAATGACCTCTTGTAATTCTTGGGCACGAGCTTCTTGTGGTGATAGCGCTGCTCCATTGGATTGACCAGCCGATACGGGTGAAGAACCGGCTGCGAGGTAGAAGGAGCAAATGATAAAGGCTCGATTGCCAGAAGAGTAGCGGTACGAGAATTCAGTGACTGATCGAGGGTAGATGTGAGAATAGAGTTTAATGAATCTGTAAGCACCTCGGAGAATTGACTTCTGTTACAGAAGATCGCGGACAAGCACTTACGATCCAGGAGTTTCAGGAATGACGACGCTCAGCAGAGCTTCTCTCTTCTCGCCCAGCTCTGCACGCTCTGCCACAAATCGGAGGCGATCAAAGTTGATGTTGGCGCCGCTGACGCTGGCGACAAAACGCTGTCCTGAACCTTGAAGCTTGTTTTTCTGTATGTAGCGCTTCATGCCAGCTACGGCTAGAGCTCCAGCTGGTTCGCACACTGATCGCGTGTCTGTACGCCACAGTCGTAGTCAGCCAAATGAATGGCAGACAGGACGATGACGCACCATCAAAGATATCCTTGATAGCAGCGCATATTTCGTCATTTGAGACACAGATCATCTCGTCGACCAGCTCTTTGCACACGCGGAACGTCTCTTCGCCAATAGCCCGGACCGCTGTTCCTTCACTAAACAGACCAACTTCATTGAGGATGACCCTTTTCCCGGCTTTCATGCTCTGCGTCAGCGCATCTCCATCGAACGTTTCGACTCCAATGACTTTGACTTTCGGCGGCGCGATTTTCTTGACATACGCAGCTGTGCCCGCCAGCAAACCACCACCACCAACACAACAAAACACCGCATCCAAGCTATTCGGATCCGTTTCCCTCATAATCTCCACTGCAGATGTCCCTTGACCAGCAATGACATGCGGATCATCAAAAGGTGGAATATTAGTCAGACCATGAACTTTTTCTAAGCGCGCGCATTCTTTTTTCGCTTCGTCGAAATCAGATCCGTGCAAAACGACTTTTGCTCCTAATCGCTCAACGTTGCCCCATTTGATGTTGGGTGTGTTCAAAGGCATGACAATGGTGCATGCTATGCCTAGATGACGACCTGCCATAGCGACTCCTTGGGCGTGGTTGCCTGTCCAAGATACAGGTTTACTAAGTACTTAGGTATTTTAGTAGAGGCATCACGGACCTGCTGAACAGGCTACAACGCCTTTCCATCGCTCTTCTTCTGTCAAATGCGCCATAAGGTTATACGCTCCTCGAATCTTGAAGCTAAACACCGGTTGTAGGTCTTCTCTTTTCAAAAGGATATCGCAGCCCGTTTTCGCAGATAGAGAAGTAGCTTTAGTTAAAGGTGCTAACGAAACAGCATGAGCTTGAATTACGTCCAGCAGAGTATAGACACACTAGGCTGAACAAGGTCATACACTCTCGAAGTAAGGATGAGGCGCAAGTAATCCGGCGTCCCATCAGGCAGCAAGCAATGCTTTGGCAGTCTGTTGTACAAATGCGAAGGGATAGAGTTACGTGATTCGCCCTGTTTCGAAGTGGAAGGCGTCATGTGAGGAGGTTGTAGGGATTCATAGGACAGTGTTTCAGGCGCTACGGCCTTCTCCTGAGCTGCTTCTTGCTTGACTTGGGTTTGTCCGTCATTCATGATGAAATTTTGTTGTCGAGTCTGTTGCTATGACTGCAAAAGGCAGAGCAGGGCAGGGTATGCTTGTGACAGGTGTATTCTCTCTCAAGGCTTGGTATAGGTCCACAGCAGCGCCGGATATCAGCTTGACTCGATGTTACAGCGCAAAAGGCATGTCAGCTTATTTCGACGAAGTGCTGAAGGCAAGAGCACAGCAGCCTGAATCGGCACACGTGTTACATCTGGTCGCTTGCTCCAATGCCTTATGAGTGCACTGCAAGGCGAATTGGGCTGTCAAGCAACAAGTCTGCGAAGTTTGGAACTTGAACAATCTTGCCCCTCTTCTTCTGCTGTTATTCATCCTTGTGGCATGCTGCACCCCGCTATTCAACAAACGACCGATCCCTCCAGCCCTCACCCAACACATTCGACTTGTGCTCAGGCTTTTCATCCTTTGTGTAGGCCGTCGTACCATCCACTTCTACCCAGCCATGCTTCTTCTCTAGAGCTTCCATGGCAGCAACCAGTTCCTTCCACCTTGTCTCCCTGACTTCCTTCAACTCCTCCTCGCTCAATGCACCTCTCATACCCTGCCCTACACGCTTCATAGCTTCGTGCGCTTTCTTGACTGGTTCTTCTTTTCCCCAATACGTGCTCAGCACCTCTGGCTCAATCTGTTCATACCACAACTTTGCATTCTTTTCCAAATCTCCTTCAGACAGATGCAGACAAGCATGCAACCATTTGCCTATTGACATTATCAGCTGCCACGTACGATATGTGCGAGTTTGATGCTCACCCCATTCGTCTTCTTGCATTTTGCGCAACAGGAACTAATGAAGTGCCAGAAGTGTCAGACTGGAGGCAGATCTGAATGTGCTGGCTTACATGTGCAGAAAATAAGTCGTCATTCATTAAATGCAGCACAGATTCAAGCAAAGGGTGATAATGGCCATCAGCGATTTGAGATTGAATCGAAGTAGAGTAAGGCGGGTTGCTCGATTCTGTCATGGCGTGTGGTTTGAGAGGTGCCAAAGGGCGAGCGAGGAGTTCGTTGATGTAGTTTGGACGTGACATTGTGTGGTTGGTGGTAGCTGGGCAAGAGCTGGCTCGATTTGCTTTACGAGAGACGATGATGCCGTCGCGTCGATAACTCGATTAAGAAGTCCGGGGAAGTTGCTCTGCTTCAGCGACTTGCGCTGTGCTCTGCGCCCTGGCTGTGCCGTTTGTTATTGTGTCCTAGAGCTCTCTAAGTGAAGCCCTCCCTCGCTGTTCAGGCGTTTTCTCGCGACAGCCTCGTGTTATTTTCCTTCCCGTGTTTGTCCTCTGGTAGCCATTCAGCCATGGTTTCCATACATGCTCTACCTGCAGAATTAGTCCGCGGCATCATCAATGTCGTCGAAAGGCAAGAAGACCTCTGTAGTTTGGCCTTGGTACCTTTCTTCCACATGTTTGCACAAGAGCGCCTGTATGCGCGGCCGGCAATTGCTACATTCGATCGAGCAAAGCAATTCCACAATACCGTGACCTCGAGCACGATAATTGCCTCTCGCGTAAGAGCTATCATGGCGGGAACAGGGGCTCTCGAGGAAGAGGTACAATAGTAGTTTTCTCCCAGCTCTAAGCTAACGCTGCATGCTCACAGGAGCCCACGGCAGTCCCTAAAGAGCAACAGGCCGCAGAAAGGCATTTGGTCGACTTGATCTTGACAAAGGTTGTGCCCCAATGTGAAGGGCTAAGGAATGTGTCCCTTCCCAGCTTCCAGCTCGTTTTCAATATATATATCCAGGTCGGTCTGTTTCTGGTGTGGTCGTGGTACATCCAAATTGTGTATCACTGTCATCTAGCTAACATTCGAACCAGCAATGTCTTCTGGATGGATGAACTTCCGCATTTAGCCCCTAGATTAGAGTGTTCGAGAGCGAATGTTTGGCTTAATGGTGGGCTAATGCGGCGCTGCAGCTGAATGGCTGGTCTGATGCGTTTGGCAGATGCGGTATCACTTGCTATCGATCACCCTGTCGTGAGTCAAAATCAGCCGCCATTTATGGGACGGCACTTATTTCCAGGCAGAAGCTCTTACTTCCCGAATCTCAAGGAGTTAGCTTTGTACTATTGGTGGGAAACGTCTGACGTACACGGTTGGTTCGCCAGATAAGCCGAGTTTCTTTGTGCTGAAGGAGATAAGTCAGACCTGCTTGTAGCATATGGCGCCCTTGGACGATACATATCTGCTCAAATCAACCTGGAAATACTCGAAATTCAAGATGCCTCCGCTTATAGCGTTGGTTGGGACATGATACTTCGCGACATGTCTCTTTCGCGGCTACGAAAAGCCTCTATCATCGTATTCGAGAACGCTTATGCTCCTCAAGATTACGTCAAGTCTGATCTATGCATTCGTTTCTATGAACGTCATCCATTTTTACAAGATGTTCTCCATGACGTTCATGGACCGCCTTGCGATGGCTTATCTGAAGCAACTGTACTACCTCAGCTCGAACGCTTCGTTGGCAGTCTCCCAGATTGCCTTTCGATCCTAGACAAGCCAGAGCGACCTTCGCATTTGAACATACTATGGCATCCATGGTCCTCTGATGTGAATGGGAGCTCGGATTTCGTCCTAGCTCTCCCGCAGGATATCGTGTTGATTCAACTGAATCTTCATTATATGGTTTTTACGGTAAGCGATACCATCATCTGATCTGATAGACACTCCTAAGTACTTGTAGAGCGGTCTTCTCACAAGATGTCTCCTGCTGGAAGTCAACGTCTTTCACCTCAATATCAGGTTGGCAGATTGCGTCGAGGGCTTTGAGCCGGAAGATTCAGCCTGTTTTCTAACAGTAAGCCGACCATTTCTTTTTGACCCGACCGATCAAATGCGTTGCAGTTGTGGAACAACTACCTCAAGTACTTGAGAAGACCTCAGCGCAGAAGATCAGTTTTGAAAAAGAGGATCCAGAGGTTTGGCAGCCAATACTGCAGAAAATGGGTTGGGCGACTGCAGTGGTGCCCTGGAGCTGTGGCTTCGTTCTTTATAGGTATGCGTGACGTAGGCCGAGTGTTTCCACTATCGTCTCACATATCTTGACTGCCAGAGATGACCGCACAGGGCCTTTTGATCGCTTTGGCCTCCTTTACTAGTGAACATGAGGGCTTCCAGCATTCAGGATATACCACCACTGTTGGAGGAGGCACAAGCAGGGAGGCACAAGGATGATAGGCAGCTGAATACTATGTTGGGACTCATGCAGCACGAGGATAAACGGCAGAATGCAATAGAGCCAGTTTCAAGTATTGCTTTGACAAATCTATTCCTACTTCACATTGCAACCGTTTCTCTCACCTAAGCCCATCGACCCAAAAGAGCCATCAACCTATGAGACTGTCAGCGTCTGCTCGACTTGCAGCGGAATGTGCGTACCCAGCTCCGAGGAGCACACAGCCAAGGTTAAAGAGCAGTTTGGGCCATGGAGCGGAGTGCATTTGCTATTGACGGAATCAGACATGATCCAATCGAAGCGCGTCGAGATTTACCTTGTTAAAAATAAAGTCCCTTGCGAGTAGCTCAACCATTCCTATTGTAGTGTCAGACCACTTTCGTGTATACGAATCGCAGCGTACCTGTATACAAGAGAATACCGGCAGACAAAGCGTCTAGTACACCAGTGACGATAGAAGCTGTCGTGCCTTCAGGGTTGTAGGATGCGCGGACGCCTAGACCGATGGCCATGCCTATGGGTGTCATGATACTGTTCCGGTAATGAGCCAAGTGTCCATGACATGCAAAAATAAGACTGACGTATATAGCACACCACCAGCAATTGAAATCCAATTCATGGACTTTGGCAGTGGAAGGAAGGCAAGCCGGCTGCCCAATCCAATTGCTTCGAAGAATTGATGAAAGATGATCTACAACGACTGAGCGGAAGCGAAACATATGAAGCTGGATACATACGACGATGAACAGAACGGTAAAGTCATCCGTGACAGCCAAAGTCAAGCCGATAATGACAGAGTGAAACACAACGCCGAACTCGAGAATGGCCACTCCAAGAATCTGAGCTGAAGCTTCTGACTTGCTTATTTGTTCAGAAGCCAGGTCGAGGTGATGCTTCTCGTCCGTAGGAGATGACTTGTCCTTTACATCGGACACTGGCGGATCTGATTCTTCGTCGCCCTGATGTCCCTGCGGAAAGGTGAGCTGTATCTCGATCGAAAATGTGTTTGCTTACATGCAGATGCTGGTTCTCGCCAGACAAATTCATTTGGTCAAGATATTCCGTGCCGATGCTAAGAGACCGCTTCGCAGATATAAGACAAGGACTATCATGGTACGCACCGGTGAGCAAACAGCTCGACGAGGAAGATGCCAAAGACAGACGCCATAGCGAGAGCCAAAGCCCATGGGTATACCGTCCAGGTCCCAGTCAAGCATTCGCTCTCGAGCTCTTCCAAAGCTGGAGCTAGTAGATGGATCTAAAAGAACTGTCAGTCCTGGTGGTACACAGTGAGGTGCTGTGCGGTACACAGTGAGGTGCTGTACTCACAAAGCCGGTTGCGATACTTTGTTTGTCAATCCGTTACTTGAATGTATCGTGCTCAGAGGCAGTTCAGACTCACATCACGCCTGCTCAATGGCAGCAATCAGTATTCCAGGAGTCTGCTACATCGATGTACACTCACCTGACCCAAAAAACTTGGCTGCATCGAAAAGTATAGCAGGGACATGAAGGCTGTCGACACGCCGAGCGACGATAGGAAAGATGGCACCGATGCTAGGAAGAGCGTCAGAGTTATCGTATAGTGGGCTGTGAGCCTACAGAGAGGTTACTGTGGTCGACGTATGAGCCTCTCATGCAAGTTCATGAGAAATAGGCTTACCTAGAATGACAAAGATCGCTCCAATGCGTAGACCAGTTCTGTCGTGTGGGCGGTCGACACCTCCGCAAGACGCTTCTGCTTCCATGATCGCTTTTGGGGGATTTGAAGAAAAAGGCACAGCGGAACGAAGGCAGATAGGTAAGGAGAAGCAGTCTAGAGAAACTTTTTATCCTCTCATACCTACAGGGTACGCGCTCGGCTAACGGGAGTCGGAAGTCAGAGAGGAATGAAGCAAAAATAGGCAGAGACTAAGTATAGCACAACCGCGTTCTTAGGCTTATCGCATGAGATGATCATTGTGAGAACTCCGCCCAGGACTGATATGCATTCAAGCTCTGATGTAGCCGAAATCGCGTTCGCGGCAGAATGCTGGCGAATTGAGTGAGCGATTCGAGTTCACATTTTGTCCAATCTGGAAGTGCAAGTCGCTGAGTCTAAGATGGCAGTCGTGAAGCATGAAGAAAAGATAACCAAAGAGATACGGAAAGATCCAGACGATAGCAGTGCTGG
This sequence comes from Kondoa malvinella, assembly GCA_039545315.1. Taxonomy (NCBI): domain Eukaryota; kingdom Fungi; phylum Basidiomycota; class Agaricostilbomycetes; order Agaricostilbales; family Kondoaceae; genus Kondoa; species Kondoa malvinella. The sequence goes on along the minus strand of BCIM01000003.1, from coordinate 1,433,767 downwards.
TGAGTTACAGGCAAGTCTTGACAGATGGGAACGCCGCGAAGAGCACACGAGAGACCAGCTACAGCCCACTGAATAGAGTAACGAGAAGGCAGCAACGATTCACGATTGGATCCATTGCGCAAACCAGTTTTCGAGAGCAGAAAAGCAATTTCAACAGATCAATTAGACGTCGTGAAGCCATTCTTTGTCGAATGCTCTTGTCACATCGACTCTGTCTTGATATCTGCTCGAGCGAAAAGGCATACACGATGTCAGGACCTCATTACGCGAAAGGCGAGACATCGTGTTTCATTTGTTCGTTGCGACTTCTGAGCTCGAGAGCATATAGCGATGACTACGCCTCAGGGTGTGGTGCGGCTTCTTCTGTCGCACTGACTAGCAAGGAATATTTTTGAAGAGAAAAGGACATGTGGTCGATACGGTCGAACGGATACATTATGATCATCTAACGAACGCTCTAGATACCCTTGTCCCAAGTAGGAACACCTTGTCGATGTCGAATACTTTCTCCCTTGAAGATGATGTACAAGACGGGGCAGAACGCGAGCAAAGTGATTAGAGCGTAAGCTGCCATACAAGTCAGCATCATTACACGATGAGTATTGCAGAAACTCACTCAAGCCACTAGCCCAGAATCCAGCTGCATCTCCGAACTCGATTGCATAGAATCCGACGGGGAAGGCCTGGATCTGTCGAGCAAAGTTCAAGATTTGCGAGCATTCTCCAGCTTGAGACTTGTAGCAATCGGTCAAGTAGGAGTAGACTGAAGTAGTACAGATCTGGACGGCCATGCAAGTGAGGGCCACTGTTTCGACATAAGCTGCAACCCCAAGCAAGGTCAGGTGTACTTACTTCCCACGCAAGGTCCAATATAGCTCGTTTCGAAGTGGATGCAGCATCCAAAGATGATAAGCCCGATGGGTAGTAGAATGACACCAGGCAGAGCTGTAAAGCAGCGTCAGATACGTTCGAGTTCAGACAGTAGAAGCCAGCTTACCTGACCAAAGCCGATATTCAGCTCGTACATGACCTTCCCTTCTTCGGTTTGCTATCATCTTCTTGTCAATGACTGGACCACCGAGCAGTTCACCGAGGACACCTCCGATTGTAGTAGAGAGCGAGAGACAAAGTCCAATGCGAGCAGACCCAAATCCGTATAACTCGCTGCGGTAGCATCAGCGAAAGCCTTTACCTTCGATCGGGCAGCTTACTGGAATAGCTTAGAGACAGTAATCGCGGGCAGCACCGAGCCCCAGGCGAAAACCAGCGAATAGCTAAAGAATGATAAGCACCTATTGACGTATGGAATAGGTAAGAGCTCACTAGAATGCGACGATAGGCACAACCGTCTTTATGACAAGCTGCAAAGGACGGAAGAAAGCCGCAGCGTGTAAATGACGTCCAGGCGCTCGCTTCGGGAACGGGTTCAACTTCTTGAGCAAAGATGAGCTATGCACGCGTTCTGCTTCTGCTTCGGGTGTCCGGACGTAGAGAGTCTCTGGCAGGAAAGCAAGAATAAAGCATAGCATGAAGCCGGCAACGATGGCTGGCATATATAGTGTCCATCTGCGGGAATTGTGAGTTGGTGATTAGATATCAACACAAGAGCGCATACCTCCAACCGACCTGTAGGAACGAGGCAGTCAGTATGCCTAGACAGTTTACGATGTGAAGGACTGCGTACATATTGTGCCAAATATCCACCAGGCAGAGAAGCCAAATGAGCACCGTTTGTCAGGCAGACTGCAAGACTTGTCAGCCAACTCTCAATAGTAGGGCTATCAGCACCCACCAGTGTAGATTCCAAATTTGACACCTCGCTCATGCAAAAAGAAGACGTCCGCCAGTACAGCTGCTCCCAAAGCGTTCGAAGCAGATATGGAGAATCCGGCAATCGCTCGCAGAGCAATGAGAGCGCCATAAGAGTCTACAGCTCCAGCTGCAGCAGTTGTCACCACTGTAATGATGGACGAAATGATGTAGACTGGTCTTCGGCCATAACATTGAGCGAGTGGGACCCAGACGAAGGAGCCCACTCCTGCTAGAGCGATCGAAATGGATGCCGGGTAAGTAGCTTGGACTGTGGTGATGCCGAAGTACTGCTCGAAACATCAGCAAGACTTGATGGCTTTGAGACGACACAAACCTGGCCAATGATCACGAAAGCTCTATGGCAGCCGCGAGCGTATGAGCGAAGACTAGTATGCTTCAGAAATGGCTGCTTACGGATTACCGACTGCGATATTGAAGCTGGCTAGGAAGGCCAATGCTGATACTCTGCCAGTCTGTCAATCGATGTGCACCTAGGCTGGAAGAATTGATGTACTTACTGAAACAGGATCAACCATTTAAGCCAACGAGGGTAATTCAAAGGATCGTCTGGATGGGAGGATGGCTGAGGGATCAGAGGGAGACCATCAGGACCGAGTTTGAGCGGCGCATCGTGCACATCTCGCTGATAAAGATCTTCATCTTCCACTGATGGTAAATTGGGTTGATACTTTTCTTCTGCGCGTTCGTTGGCGTAAACAGAGCCTTTATCGCTCGATGGAGCGTGGATGGAACCCTTCTCGCTCGACATGGTAATGAGGAGATACACGATCAGGAAAAGGAAATCAGCAATCGAAAGGGGCGAAATAAAGGAATAGGTAGTATCATTGAGCCACAACTGTTCTTCGCGCATGCTAAACACATGGGAAGAGCGAATCCGAGCCTAATTATAGGGAATCCCAAAATAAAGCGTAAGCCGAATTATTTGGAAAGGATGAAGTGCTTTTCCGCTGGAGCCCTGCTGGAGCTCCTCTAAGAAGTGGGTTTTCCCTAGACAGCGATTTCAACAGACAGGGAGATATGAAACATGACGGCTGCTCCAACTGTGATGCTAGAATGACATCGAAGACCGAGCGAACGCTGTCAGCCTGTTTCGTCTTGGATTACATGCTCTTCGACAGGTAGGCAGAACAGATGGCCTTGAGCTCTTGGAGTAGGACCAAGAGGATGTAGACACAGGCCATGTGAAGGTTGGTCTTCCAACAGGAAACCGATGCGATGACTTGCTGGCGCAAGAGGAAACACGAGTGAGTTGGTTGCGAGAGCGCGAATACTGTAAGAAGGATAGCTCTGCAGATTAGCTCTGCGGATACCAAATGCCCATAGCAGTTTCGAGCATTCCCAGGGCCGGCAACACAGTCGAAACAAAATGGGAACAGAGTCTTCTCGCTGCACCATTCGGTTTAGGTGTAGTAGACCTGTCTTCTCGTGTATTATCGCTTGACAGATAGGTCTTTACGCGACGATTTTGTTCTGGAAGCTATAATTCTTCGCTAATTTGGCGCTACAATGCATTGGTCGGCCTCGAAACAGTTACTGGTGTATGTATAAGGCCAATTGACTGCTCGTTTGGTAAGTAAAGGGTGCTGATGCTTCAAATCGCGATAATGGGGTCCCGCGTGGCAGCGTGTCTTGAACCGCTCTGAGTACTCTTCTAGGCCAGTCTGTTGGCTCTCTTGAGCCTCTGCCATGCTATATCGAGCTTCTTCGCAGACATAAGAGTTGCTTTGACTTTGGCGAGAAATGACGTCCGCGCATAATGAGGTCAGGGGATCTTCGCTAGTCGTACCGCCCAAAGCGACGTGGGTTGTTTCGCTACATCCACGAAGTACTTCAATCGAATACTTCCAACAAACATGAACTCTTCATCCACACGATCCTCTTCAGAGAGAGCAGTAAGCTTCTGTTCAAACAAATAGGTGACACGTCGTTTTGATCCAACTCTGCCATTTTCACAGCCTTTGCTCCCTCAATCCAGCAGAGACGTTCAGCGCACGGTTGAGGCGTACGCTCCTTCCAAAGAACAGACAAAGGCTACCTTGTCCAAAATGACTAGCGTATTCGGTGAGTCTAGGCCTACCTGTGCGATGTAAGTTCGCTGACAGCCAATGTCTTCCTCTTACAGCCGCCTTGAAGACTGGCCATCTCCCTACTCGTAAGTCCATGTTGTTGTGTCGCACTAAAGTCGCCGAGCTGATGAATACATGCCACAGAGGAACAACTCAATAGCGCCCTCCAGACCTTGAGCAACTCTGATGTGCTCAACTCATCTGCCATTGGTCGCACTTCTCGCTTCTCCAAAGAAGGCTCTCTAGTCGTCGAAGACTTGCGCGCCGTCATCGAATCCCTCATCACCGTAGGCAGCAACAAGAACAAGGAAGATCGATTCCAGCGCTTCATCTACGCTACTACTCACGCTGACCTTGATCTGGTCTCGTCTGCTGATGTTGAGGGTGTTGTACCTGGTCAAAAAGAAATGAAGGAAGATCAACAACAAGCTATGGAATCACTCAAGACCCTTGGCCAGCTCTTCATTTCTTCCCCAGAGTTTCGTAACAGTGAGCTAGCCTAACCATCTTTCAGTATCGTTGGCTGAAATCGTGTTCCTTTTACAGTCATTTCAGACGCTACTTTCCTCGTTCGAGACCTATTCGCCGACGCAGCCGAACAAGCAGCCAACGCCGCTTCAGACGCAGCTGAGAAAGCTCGTCCTTCAGAAAGCGAGCGTAAAAACGGTGTCAACCTCGACAGCGACAACCTAAAGAAGAAGGCCAAACAAGCCCAAAAAGACTACAAGACTGGCAGAATGAACCTCACAGTCCAGGAAAAGAAAGTTCAAGCTAGAGAATGGATCGAAGACCAGGAACCGGCCGATAAAGCTATTCAGGCAAAAGACGAGTTCATTGAAAGGCTCAAGAAGTTGGTCGTTTCCGTTCAAGAGAATGAGAGCTACCATTCGTGCGTTCTTTGTCTTGTTCAGCTGTTCAACTGTTCTTGAGACGAAAGGTGTGTACAGGTCTATTGACACCCTCATCGACTTGATCAAGAAGTACGGTCAGAAAGCACAGGAAGCCGCTTCCGAGGCAGCAAACAAGTCAGTGTGCTCGCTCCTGTTGCTATTCGTTGCTGATGAGTTTCCAGCACCGATGTCAAGACCGATGAAAACGCTCAAGAAGCCATGTCGCTCCTTCGTTCCATTGTTGAAGACTTTGCAGGGGGAAAATCCCTCGATGACACTTTCCGCACTTTGGACCAAGTTGTACAAGACATCAAGAATGATGAACGTCTTTCCAGTTACTTTAATGATGTGCGTCTCTTCCTTTTCTACTAGATCAGGTATTGACCAACGAGTCGACTTACAGCTCTCTCAATTCGCCAACCGCCTATTGCACGATGAAGGCTTTGTCTTGACTCAGAAAGCATCTCGCAAAGCTGAGAGCTTCGTTGACCGTGGTCAAGAGCTCATCAAGGAGAACGACAAGATCAAGTCTGACGTCAAGGCTTTGACTTCTGGTGCGTCCAGCATGTTCTCTTGCACTTTCAGTGCTCAATTGAGCTGCTTTGCGTACAGAACTGAAAGAATACCAACGCGCCTTTGAAGCTGAAAAGGACACCAAGGAGCTCTTTGCCAACCTCCAGAACCTTTCTGAAGACGTAGCCGACATGTCCGCTGCCGGTTTGAACATCTTTAGCGCTCAAGCTAAAGGTTTCTACCGCGATTTCTGGAACGTCATCTTGCCTCGCATGATTACCTCGATCAAGGAAATTCCTTTGCCTAGGATTGAATACATTTCAAAGGACTTTGATGTAAGTCTTAATTTTTGATGGAGAGAGTCGAGCTGATGGCTGTGTATAGTTGGCGATTGATGACTTTATCCTCAAGTCGGCTTCCTTTGTGCCCGTAAGTGATGTGTGGCTTATATCGGTGAAAAGCTGATGCAGTCTGTCCTAATTGCAGGACAAGATCGAATTCATCAACCGTAAGCGTCTTTGGCTCTGTCTTCTAAAGACCGCAGCTAATCTCTTCGAACAGACAATGGCATCCTTCTTGAGAACGGCTACGCCGCGTTTGCGTCCTCCGTAGACACTACTGCTCGTCTACGCGTGTCTGGTCTTCGCTTTTCCGCCAAGAAGATCGCTTTCTACATCAACAGCAAAGCAGGCTGGGGATACGAAGACTCTGGTCTCCTCGACGTCGACCTCATAGATCGCGGCCTGACTTTCGATGTTATGCTCGAGAACGCTACCGGCGATGACCGCGAGACTTTCTTCAAAGTCAAGGTGCGTTTGCGATGATGCTACTGTGACACAATCCACTAAGCATTTTGCACCACAGAAAGTCAAGGTTGACATTTCAAGCTTGAAGTACTCCGTCTACGAGTCTGACCACTGGTTCTTGAACTCGCTTCTCACTCCTTTCGCTCGTCCATTCATCACAAAGGCGCTTGATAAGGCTGTACGTATCACTTGATTGCTTCGTCTAAGAGTTAAAACTGATCGGAGACTATACAGCTCGAAGAACAGATCAAATCGTCGCTTGAAGAAGCCGACAAGCAAATGTACGGTCTTCAGCAACGCACTGTTGCAGCCACTCGTGCCCAACCTTCGCCAGTCAACTACCTCCGCGCCATCTTCAACATTGGCATGCACCCAACCAACGCTTTCTCCCCTTCACCTTCAGCAAAGACTTCCGCCAAAGGCATTGTCATGACTGACGCTCATGGACAATACAAGATTGCCATTGGCGCCGATGAGATGCTTTTGCCTGGTCGTGGTGGACCTTCCGCCAGCTACGAAAAGCGCAAGAAGGCTGCCGAGCAGCTGCAAGCTCAGGCCAAGAAACTTGGTGCGACTGGCCGTCGTGCTGCTGGGCAGGCCGAACGCGTGAGTTGTAATTTTGGGTATGCTTGAGCATGAGCTTATCCTCATGTACCGACCACAGGCCATTGGAGATGTCAAAGACACAGTTGGCGCACTCAGCACCGAAGCAAAGAAGAAGGAACGTCAAGAGCGTATGAACGAAGGATGGAAGTCCTCTGCATTCGACCTCTGAGCGTTCAGAGATGGAAAGAACACTTGTACATTACACACATGATTCGCGAGATAAACGACGTGTATTAATTAGCCCGCTTCACTGTCTCTTCCTGTCTTGAAAGAATTTGACCGATGGCAACGATGCTGCCTCAACCTCAAGCTGCGCCTGGGCCAGGCTCCAGTCCTATGACAGATATCCTGAAGTCAAGTGATACCAGCTCTAGCTCAGGCGGATTACGAGGCATGCTGTCTGACTTGCTCGACTCAAAGTTCGCTTCCTCTCTTGCATGATCCTATGTTCTTGCACCAATCCAATGCTGTCTCTCTCTCTAGTCCTTACTTTTCTGCTGGATTCGGTCTGATGGTGAGCTGCTGTTCGCCTTTGTGACAAGACATCACAGCTTACAGAGTAAGGGAGTCGGAGCGGCATTAACGATTGGTCGACGTTCACTTGTTCAAGCCTCCTCTTTAGCAAGACGTCGTCTGCTCGTCACGCTTGAAATCCCTTCCAAAGATCCTTCCTACCTTTGGTTCTTGCAATGGATGTCTGTACATGGCAAACAATCTACAACAGGTTGGGCGAGCAAGATTAAATCGCATGAACTAGCAGTAGAGACTACAACAGCTACAAGAACAGATGGAGGAAGCGATACTTCCTTCTCGCTCGTCCCTGGTCCCGGAACGCATTTCTTCAAATATCAATCAGCTTGGTTTCAAGTCAAACGAGAAAGGGACAGCAAGATGATTGATTTGACTTCTGGAACGCCCTGGGAAACTGTGACGCTCACTGCACTGAGTAGGGATCGAGTGCTGTTTCCTGCACTGTTGGCTGAAGCGAAAGATCTGGCCAACAAGGCGAAAGTTGGCAAAACAGTCATTTATACTGCCTGGGGTGCGGAATGGAGACCTTTTGGTCAGCCTAGGAATAGGAGGTTGTTGGAAAGCGTTGTGCTCGATGAAGGAGTGAAGGAACGAATTGTGGATGATGTACAGGCATTCATGGCTAGAGGGCAGTGGTATGCTGAACGAGGTCGGTTGTCTCAGTCGTCCGCTCGATGTGTGCTGATGGACTAGTGATACCGACAGGCATTCCATATAGAAGAGGTTATCTGCTCCACGGTCCTCCAGGATCAGGCAAATCTTCTTTCATACAAGCACTAGCCGGCTCGCTAGAATACGATATATCGATACTCAACCTGTCTGAACGAGGATTGACGGACGACAAGCTCAACCACCTTTTAGCAAATGCTCCCGATCGCAGTATCATGTTATTGGAGGATGTTGATGCTGCTTTCAGCGGGAGAGAACAGAATGAAGAGCAGGGGTACGTCTTTACTATCAACCGAGAGGGCACTGACTGATATTCGAGTAGTTTCAGAGGCATGGTGACCTTCTCTGGTTTGCTCAACGCACTAGATGGAGTCGCTTCATCCACCTCACAGCGGATCCTCTTTATGACGACCAACCACGTCTCTCAACTGGATCGAGCGCTCATTCGGCCTGGTCGAGTGGATCTGCAAGAATTGATCGACGACGCAACGCCATACCAATGCGGGGAGATGTTTTCGCGCTTCTATGCCGGTTCGATACCTGAAGAGCGGTTGCAAGAATTACAGAGTAGATTGAAAGGATTGATCAGCGATGCAAGGGCAAAGGGAGAAAGGATCAGTATGGCTGCGCTGCAAGGGCATTTCATTCGGTGCGAGGCGGATGAGGCAATTGATAGGTGGGATCTATTGCTGGAAACTGCTAGGGCGCATAAACCGAAGATGGTCGTGCCTTCAATGCCATAGCTTATGTATGCCTTGAGTTGTCGAATTCCGTCGTCGGTTGATTTTGACCATGACTCAAAGATGATTAGACGGCCTCCAACGCTCATTACATTAAAGCAGAACGATCTCAACGAGTTGAAAGAGCTACTGGCAGCCAATAACCAGCCTCAACAGAGCAGCAACACGCCGACTCGCGACACAGTCAAGACGAGCGCTACGTCGACAGATATCAATAAAGACCCTAGTATTTTGGGCAGGTTGATGTCTGAGCAAGAGGGAGACAGGCAAGCAAGGTCGAGAGAGCAAAGGATAGGCGTGTAAAGGCATTCGGTCTGCTGCGTGTCAAATCGAGGTGAAATCAACAGTGCTGGTAACAAGGATTGAGCCTGACACGCTATGCAGGATGGGCAAGTCTGTCGAAGATAAAAAGCCTTCAAACTGGCCAGAAGATATTCACTACCTGTCTTTACCGACTGCCTCCAAATCTCTGACGGCTGCACAAAAGGCACAATATTGCTCTTTCCTTGCTCCACCACACAATGCTTCACCTTTCAAGACAGTCAAGATCACTCCCATTGCCGATCAAGCTCATCCAGCATATGGCCAAAGCGGACTGTTCGCTCGAACAAAGATAGCAGCCAATACTTGGATCCTGGACTATACAGGTCATGTTCATACAGAAGCTGAATCGGATTCAACTTCAGATTATGACCTTTCTTTGTCCCGTGAAGAAGGATTATCAATCGACGCTGCTCGTTCAGGAAGTGAAGCGAGGTTCATAAACGATTATCGTGGGGTTGGACAAAGGGCGAATGTGGAATTCAGGATGAGAAGTACTGCTGTGGATGGGAAGCAAAGAACTAGGATGGGGATTTGGACGCTGAGGGACGTGAAGAGAGGCGAGGAGTTATTATTGAGTTACGGGCGCGGTTTTTGGAAGGAGAGAATGAAAGGAGATGAGAATGGGTTGTAGCTTGCAAGCGAACGACTACCTATTTAGTGATGGAAGCTCTTGCGGAAATGCAACTTTGTAATTCTGCTGTTTGTACAATGCGGCTTGTCATTCATTCTGTCATTTCTTCAGTAGCCCATATTCCGCCTGCACTCTGTCTTTAGCCTCGTCGCACATCGTGTGACTTGCTTACCTAGACAACATGAACCCTTTCAACGCCCTAATCTCGCTCTTGCACCCATTCAAGACCTCATTCGCCGTCCCTCCCTGATTACTTAGGGTATCCCTAAAACTGTCACCCATGCCTGATGTGACTGAAGCAGGTAGAGTAGAATAAGACCGAGAATTGATGAAATTGTATTGGGAGATTTGGCCAGAGAAATCGACCGTTGCTTTATGGAAATTAGACACAGTAGATGTGAAGTAACAACACACACTTTTGATGAGGTCAGAAGTAGGCCCAGGAGCTGTTCTCCGCTCATCATTGAACGCCTTCAGTTCTTCCGCTAGACTTTGTAGATTGGTAGACAGCTGATCCGTGATCTTGACTTTGTCGTCGACCTTTTCCTGCACAGCTAGACCACCTTCTTCCTCGAGCAAATTGTCTGAAGGCGATTTCGGACCTGCATCTTGCGGATCCGGCGACTCATCGTGACTAGGACTCAGAAGCGAAACGAGAGATTGCTGTTTCGTCAATGCATGACTGTAGATTCGCTGCATGGATCTCGACATTCGCGTTATCCTCGGTAACAGGAACGTCTGTTTTTTTGCTCAATCAGCTTGCTTTGCTTTCATGCATCGAATTGAAGGGCTCACTCGATACACGACGGCCAACAGCGCAGTTGCGCCACCTCCATAGATGATCAAGAGCGCCAGAGAACGAAAGAAAGTCGGTAATGCTGTCCTTAAAGGTGCAGCCAGGATTTGAGGCTTGTATGTCAAGAGGTTTGGGTCTTTGCTGTAATTTCTCGCTGGAACAACGAGCGATTCTGTTTGTGTGCTGCTGTCCATGTCTGTATTGGCTGAATGAGCGATAACAGAGGAGAGATGAACGTGATTCCTGACAGGTGCCTGAGTTGGGCGGAGTCTCCGGGTTCTATTTCGCAGGCGGCTATCAAGACAACAGGCCCTCTGTACCGCTTCTAACAGCGCTGAAGTAGCTTGGACTGCTGTCGTATTCTCACCCGTCTTTCAAATCGTGCACTTTGAAGCAAGAGTCGCGAATTCAACATGGTACAGCAAACAGAGCCTAGAGTGGTCATCATCGGTATGCTATAGCTAATGCGAATTGCGCTATACTAAAGAGATGCAGGCGCGGGTATGAGTGGTACTGCTATGGCTATCCGGATGAAGAAGAACTTGGGCCTCAAGTCGTTCACCGTAAGTCTGCTTGGACACTCAGCAAGCAAGTAGCTGACCAGTTGAACAGATCTACGAGAGAGCGCAGGAAGATGGAGGCAGTGAGTCGACATGGCGCTTTGATGTCGAACGATAGCTGATGTGTTGACAAGCCTGGAGAGATAATACCTATCCTGTAAGCTGCGTTCGGTGAAAAGGAATGTTTGAAGCTGATTCGAGTAATAGGGATGTGCATGCGTATGTCGTTTCGTCGTTACGAGATAAGCAGGTCTGACATTTAGTACAGGACGTCGCCTCGCATGTAAGCTGCTTCATTGTGCCTCGCAATTGACACTAGCTGACAGCTTCTGCAGTGGTACAGTCTGTCGACCGAGTTTGTCTCCTACCGCTCGGCTCGATGCAATGGCTAAAATCCGATTCAGGCTTAACCCAGAATGGGAGTCCAAGTTCGCTTCACAGCCCGAGATTAAGCGATGTAAGTGTGCATCGAGCGAATTGGACGCAGAGCTGACTGGCTACGCAGACTGGAAGGGCATATACAACAAGAACAACTTGCACGAGCGGACTGTCTATAACAGGACGTTCAAAAGCGCTTCTGTTTGTCTTCGTGCTTTTCATTGAGATCTTTGGCTGAACGGTCTACAGTGGGATGACGAGAAGTCCATCTGGAACATTACGCTCTATAATAGCCAGAATCCCGATGAAGAGTACAACGACTACGCGCACTTCCTCATCAGCGCAGCAGGCGGGTCAGTACTTCCCACACTTCGTTACTGTCTGCTGATACTCGCTACTGCTCGTAGTCTATCCAACCCAAATTTCCAGAAACAATCCCTCAAAGGCTTATCAGACTTTAAAGGCGATTCCTTCCATTCTGCGCAATGGGATCATTCTGTCGATCTGAAGAATAAAAAGATTGCTTTGGTTGGCAATGGTTGTTCCGCTTCTCAAATCGTTCCCGTCTTGTCGAAAGACCCTTCTATCCAAATCCTCAACTTTATGCGTAGTGAGTTTGTTTCCTTCGAAAGAATTAGTGGAAAGCTGAAGAGTGAACAGCGCCATCCTGGTATGTCCCAAGAGATCAGTACAAGTATAGCGACAGGGCAAAGTGGATCTTCCGGAATGTACCCCTTGCTATGTGGATCTATCGGAATTTGCTCATAGCAAAGGTATGTCCTACTTTGCTATTTCAAGGTGATTGCTCATTGATCCATAGGGCGATGCGAGTTGGTTTGCGTGGACTCCAGCTGGTGATTGCTCTTCTACTTTGGTTTATCTGGACAAGATCTGATGTTGATCCGATGTAGGCACGAATGTCAGGAAAGGAGTGCAGAAGAGATTGTTGGAGAGGATGAGAACGATTGTGCCAGAGTCAGTCTTTTTATATCAGAAAGAGCACTCATCTTACGAAACGAATTAGGAAGTACCATGAAATGCTCACGCCGCAGTACCCAATGGGGTGCAAGCGGATCATACTCGACCCAGGTTACTACGAATCACTTGCTCGACCTAATGTGGAACTCACAAATCAGAAGATCGAGACTTTCACCGAGAAGGGCGTTCGCTGCACAGATGGAACGGAGTATGAAGTCGACGTGATTTGTTTGGCTACTGGGTTCCAGTTGACTAGCGACAAGGTTGCTCTGGATTTGAATGCGTACGTTGCATTTTGCCTTGCGGAGAAGTGCTAACGGTGTTGAATAGGCATGGGAAAAGCCTAAGCGAGGTGTGGAGTAAGAAAGGCGGTCCTCAGGCGTACTTTGGCACCAGTCACTCTGGCTTCCCCAACTTTGTCACGCTTATTGGTCCGAATCTTGGATCAGGAAACTACTCTGCATTAGGTAGGCGAACCTATGGTCTTGGTCGACCAGTCTGATACTTTGTTCAAGGTTCCGCTGAGATGCAAATTACCATGGTCGAGGATCTGCTGCGTCCACTGGTGAAGAAAGGTGTCCGAAGTCTCGAGGTCAAAGAAGAAGCTGAAGATGCGTACAATGTAAGATCTGCTGCGTCTTCCGTTACAACCGCTAATTTACTAGGTGTGTTCAGAAAGAGATCCAGGATCGATTGATGGCATCAGTCTTTTCGCAATGCAACTCATGGGTTAGTTTCTGTCAATCTTATCCAGTCATGAGCTCACAATATCTCAGTACCGTAATGGCATGGATGGCAAAATCACGGCTACCAAACCTGGATTATGGCTCGAGTTCTGGTATCGTACTCGCAATGCCGACTACACCGCGTACATCCAAAAAGGCGGCCAACCACTCAAGAACGCCACGTCTGCTTTCACGCAATTCACACTGCTTGTTGCTGCTGGTGCAGTTGCTTTGAGTGCATACAGGATGAATGTCCTTGCATAAGAATGTGATCACGGTTTCATGTTCAGATCTGCCCTTCTGTTGCTGTCCCCTTCATCCCGCCCGTTGGTCTATACACATCGATGTCATCTAGCTTCTGAGCAGATTGAGCTTCTATCGCCTTGTTGGTAGAAGCGCTCTTCTCGCTAACACCCATGATGAGCTCTTCACCTTCTGCTTTGAGCTGATCGTTCCGTGTGACTGTGCCGCGAAGGACTTTGGCTTCTCCCATTACCTACGGCTCGTTAGTTGACTAGCTGAGCGGATACCGAGGCAGCTTACTCTTTCCTTGAAAGTCGGTTGCGCCTCGACAGTGATCGGTTGACCTTGAGGATGCGAGTCGAGTGGGACTGTTACACATTGTTAGAGACTGCAGATAAGGAGTGGAAGAGGAGCGTACCATTGTTTTGAACCTGCATGATATGACGGCATTGAGCGTTTGTCTCTAGCGGGAAGATATGAGAGGCGGCTCACGTTGGATTCTATGCCTGACATTGCTGTAGAGTGCCTTGGTGGTGCTTAAAGGGACCGAGGGCAAGGAACACCGCAACGACATCCGCTATCATCTGTTCTTTCACCTGAACGTCGATATTTCCGCTGAGAGATGTCTGCCTTAGCCAGAAATGGCAGCACTGGTCAGGCCGACAGCCCTAGCAGTCCCAACCAAGCGCTGCAAACGATGCAACTCTTGGAAGCTTTGAGATCTTATTCCGACGCTTCGACCACTCAAGACACGCATCAACTAATTGACTATCTCAAAGCTATTCCTGCCTCGAGTCCTTCAAATACTGCAAGTCCGAACAAGCAGAAACCAACGCCTTTGCATTTGGCTATCCGCTGCGCTCGTGTCTCTGTCGTTCCCTTGATTCTGGATCACAGACCAGGTGATCTCAATGCTCGAGATGCGTCTGGTGAAACTCCGCTGCACCTAGCTTGCGCTTTGGGAAGATTAGACATCATCGCCGTGCTCCTCTCGCAACCAGACATTGACGACGCAATCAAAGACGACGAAGGTCGGACTTGCCTTGAGCGTGCTAAATCCGGTGAAGTCGCCCGATTGGTCCAAACAAGCAGGAATCAGTTCAATCAGACTTATCATGAATTATTGGCCGCTTATGCCAATGGCGCCGAGAGGGATGAATTGGTAGCTTGGGTTCAGAGAAGAAGAGCAAGGTGTATAGACTTTTCAGCCAAAGTCAAAGGAACTACCGTGCTCCATGAAGGTGAGCTTGCACTGCTTGAGCGAATTGGCACAGCCTCATTTTATTTTCTGTCAATAGCGGCCAAACGAAAGGACATACCTCTGTTGGAGCTTTGTGTAGAGAAAGGAGCAGATGTACTGGCAAAAGATGGTCGAGGCAAATTATCGGTCGATAGCGCGAAAGATGCAGAGACGAAAGAGTGGTTCAAACAAGGTCCGTAAGACATGTGATGTCTGAGCTTCGGCTCATATATCGTATTCTTCTTCGGACAGCCGTAGTCAAGGAAGGAGCTGCACTCAGAGCGGTCTCAGGAAGCAGCTTGGCCGACCCTTCGGATGGCAATCTGCCTGTTCGGAAAGGCTATTTGGAGAAGTGGACCAACATGGCCAAGTGAGCTTCCTACATCACTTTTTACGAATGCTTGATACTGACTGCGTTGATTAAAAGAGGCTACAAACAACGCTGGTTCGTGCTACAAAATGGTCAACTCACCTACTACCGTCATCAAGACGATGAAGGCAGAGCTTCTCGTGGTACCATCACTCTAAACCAAGCCAAGATCACCGGTCTATCAGAAGACAAAATGAAGTTTGAAATCTCTTCCACCGTGACAAAGTACAAATTTTACTGCCGAGCCGATCATCCGCTGGAAGCTATTCGATGGGTGGAAGACCTGAAAGCGCACATGGAGCCTGCTCCTACTAGTCCGCGTATGGGTCATTCATCTCAGCCTTCGCTTTCCTCTCTTGCTGTGCCTCGGACTTCCACCGCGATGCGAAGTCCATCAGGCGGTCAAAGTGGCGACGAGACTTCTTTCGGTCATTCTCCAAGCGGTGCTTCTAGTATCGGATCGCCATCTGCTTCTGAACAAGATCTACCTGCCAACCCGAAGAGACAGTCGAAATTCGGTGCATTGAAGAACAGAGCCATGAATCGCCCAGCCTCGAACGCCAATCTCGGAGGAACAGCCAATTCATCTTCAAACGAGCTCTCTGTTCCATCTCAACCTACTTCCGTCACGCCCTCAATGCATGAATCCATCAACCCTTCATTGGTAGAAGACACAGACAATGCCAGTCTGCTCACTTTTGCTGGCGAATTGGATGACGGCGCTCGACCACCACACGAAGAAAACTTTTACCTTCTCGCTACTTCTGCTAAAGCCCAAGTGGAAGCTTCCGATTCGCTCATTGATGATTTGTCAGGAAGTCAAGATGTCAAGAATGCTCTACGGCAAGGTCTGAAACGCCTAGGCGTCATGTTGGATGAGTACAGCGATCAGATCAATGATCGTGAGAAGTGGTATATCCGTCGGTTCGAGCGAGAAAGCCACACGAGACAATTATGGGAAGAGAACATGCATCAAGTCGCTGCGCAGCATGAAGAGTTGGAGCAAGTCTTGCAGAGGACAGCAGAGAAGGGGTCTAGGCGGAAGAGAGAGCTCAAGGAAGTGAGGATGGAGTTGTTGAACTCGCCTACCAAGTCTGTCATGTCAGAATCGACCATGAAGGGTGATGGGTCACCAAGAGGACAACTTCAATCCATCACAACGCCTATGACCGCTGCTATGGCGGAAGCTGAAGTAGAAGCAGTCTCTTCCGACGAAGAAGATGACGAATTCTTTGAGGCGGTCGAATCAGGCAATCTACAACTCAAAGTCGATCCACCTCTACAAGCGCCTGCTGAGCAACCTTGGCCTGAAAACTTCAAGGTAGATGAAGCAAAGAAAGCGTCCATGAATGCATACAAGAATCTGAGGACGAAGCTGCCCATTTCGGTTGATGATCGGCCGAGCGTTTCGCTGTGGGGAATCTTAAAGAACAGCATTGGAAAGGACTTGACCAAGATCAGTATGCCGACATCGTTCAATGAGCCCACGTCCAGTATGTCTCATGCAATTAGCCAAAAGGCGATTACTGACTATGTTTGATAGTGCTCGAGAGAATGGCCGAAGATATGGTATGCAACCTTTCCATGAAATCCATAGGCCCTATTGATAGTCTTGCAGGAATTCAGCGAATGCTTGGATGCAGCTGCTCAGGCGGAAGATTCCACCATCCGGACAGCATACGTAGCCGCGTTCGCGATGAGCAACTATTCCAGCACGCTAGGCCGGATAGCCAAACCATTCAACCCTATGCTTGGCGAGACATTCGAGTACGCGAGTTGGGACAAGCACTACCGATACGTATGTGACAAATTCATTGTTGTGGATCTCTTCTTAATTTTAATTTTTGGACAGATGAGCGAACAAGTATCGCATCACCCGCCTATCAGTGCATGCATAGCTGAAAGCCCGCAATGGCGCTACAGCGGTGAAGTCGACGCACGAAACAAGTTCAACGGCAAGAGTTTCGAAATTCGACCTACAGGTGTAGCTCACTGTGCGTTCATATCCCAAGGGCGCAAAGGGACGTCTTTTGACTTTCCTTCCAGGTGAACTCCGCATACCGGCTGAAAGAGCAGGAGCAGACTATCCGAAAGATTCGGAAGGTCAGCCGCTCGAGCACTACTCATGGAAGAAGGTCACGACCAATGTCAGCAACTTTATCATGGGCACGCCAATCATCGATCACTCTGGCACAATGACTGTGATCAATCATCGAACTGGCGATAAAGCAGTCTTGGAGTTCAAGCCAAGAGGCTGGCGGGCAGCAAATGCTCGCGAGATCAAAGGTGAAGTCTTCGACGGTCAAGGCAACAAGGTATTCGACGTTGCTGGTCGATGGAACACTCAGCTTGTCGCAAGGCGTGCTGGCAGCTCAAGTACCGATTTACTACCTGACGCCGAAGTCCCGCAAGAAAATGCCTACATCTTGCTGTGGAAGAATACCGAAAAGCCTCCAAATTCGCCTTTCAACCTTACTCCTTACGCGATCACTCTCAATGATAAGAACGACGAGCTGACACCCTGGCTTCCACCAACTGATTGTCGACTGCGACCAGATCTTCACGCATTCGAGTCAGGTCACTTTGAAGAAGCAAACGATTTGAAAACCGGTCTCGAAGGTTTGCAACGGAAGACCCGTCAGAAGAGAGAAACCGGCGAGTTGCCACCACACAAGCCTCGATGGTTCAGCAAGGTGATTGATCAACCTTGTTGCAAAGTTACTATGTGCTGATTACCTCTTTAAAGGTCAAGGATGCTGATACAGGCGAAGGATATTGGGAGCCTGCCAAGACTGACGGGGAGCTGGCTTACTTTGCAGAGCGTTTCCGCGTCGGTCATGCGAAGGAACAAGGAGAACAAGCAGAATGGCAGGATGTCGACCACATCTTCGGAGATTTCGAGCTGCTGGAAGCAAAAAAGTGATTGGCTGGATGACCTCTACTTGTTTGGATGCTTTATGTACAATAAATACAGGTATATACAAATCTGTTCAGTTAGGGTTAATGCATGCAATGATCGGTTCTTGTCACGTTGTGGGAGCTTCTGCTTTGTTCGGCTTTTTGGTAATTGCGATAGGCGCTTTGTCCGACTTGTCGAACAGCTTCATAGCTTGCGGCATGTCTTGGGTAACAGCCTACAAACGTCTTGAGCGTCTTTCATGGCCACATCAGCACTACTTACCTTTATGCGATCTTCGCCAAGTGGGTGAGTTCGCATCAGAGCTGAGTTGTGCAGGCAAAATTCTTCGCTTGCTTTCGTCGTTTCCTCTTCGACTTCATGTAAGAAAGACCACAACTGTGTTGCATTATGCGGGTTGTAGCCTGCTCGAGCCATGACCTGTAATGCTGTCAGTTGCAGCGGGTCATCGCACAGTTTTGGTATACCTGTAAGCCAAGCTTGTCTGCCTCAATCTCTAACTGCCTACTATAAGCGCGACTCGCGAGCGTATCGTTGGTGAAGTTGATTGCTGAAGCCATCGCGTCTTGTAAAAAGGGGAACGATACTGTGGAAAGGTTCAGCCACAGCTAAGTTGGATCTTGAGCGGCTGACGTGTTAATGCCCAAGAAATACCGCGAACGACATCGAAAGCAACGGAGCTAAGTGCATAGAAGCCCATATTCTCGACTTGAACAGTCATGAGCGAAGAAAAACTTATGTAAGGGTGACAGCATACCAGCATGTCCTGCAACCAGACGCAAAGAGATCAAACAAAGGCGTGAAGTAATTCTAAATGACTGACTTTCCATAACGTGCTAAGGCGGAAAGTCAGCGTGGTCTTCTGAAAAGGCAAAAGAAGTACCGATATCTCATGGCTGAGCACTGCGGCGAGAAGTTGTTCATCCTTGTTGAGCAGATTTATGAGACCAGTGTTGACGAAGAGCTCTTTAGTAGGCAGCTGAACGGTAGTGAGCGAAGTCAGGATACTTTCGACTGCAGGACTCACAACAAAGGCATTGATCTCAGGAGATTCAATGACATAGATGTCCCACGAAGACTCGCTGAGAACTGTTGTTTCCATTCAGCCTATGCTCTCAAGAGTGTATCTGGATGGCTCACCTTTGTTCGGATTCGAGGATGGCGGTTTGAAAGGCATATGCGCAGTCTTCGTTCTCGCCGAGGGCTGTACTGGAGTTTTGCGCATCTTTTCTGACATCTCGTCCGTTACACGGAGGAAGCCTGAAGCTGAGACGCAAGGCGTGTCCATTGCAGCCAGACTATCTAGTGTGTGAGCGGGTCATATATCAGCTTGGAATGAAGATCATACGCTGCTATGAGTCTATCACAGACTTGCTTGACTAGGACCACTCGTTCGTCATCGCTCTTCAGCACCTGAGGATGCTCTGCCATGATGCTTTCCTGTGTCTCGATCAATACCTCTTTAATGCGCTGTATCTTGAAGGCTCACGAAGCGGGCCTGGCTCCACTCAAACTCTAGGGCCGGTAGGTCAGGTCATATGCAACACATACTGTAGATGTTTGCAGACCTTCGCGCTCGGACATCAGCAGCAGTCGCCAACGAGCAGTATGCTATCAGTGCACATTCAGCTAGGATGAACAAGTCCCTGACAGTACTGACTGGTGATTGATCTATACCCAGAGCTAGCACGACCACACAAGCGAGCAGCGGAATCTGAAGCAGCAGTCGAGTCGCAGCAGGAAAGCGCTTGAACAGTCTCCATCTCCACCAGAAGGGCAGAGTCACTAGTGTTATGCGAGTGATGGCTAGCAAAGAAGCCTAGCAGAGGCCTATCAGCTGTTTCTACCGTCTGATAATGTGGTGTGCGTGCATACCTTGAAAGCGGGAATAGAAACGAAAAGGACATCTCGACGAGCAGTAGAAGCACGAAAAGAGCGAGAGGGAGGAAATCCGCTTTGAGGCTTGTTCTGCACCAACGACAGTCTGTGTTTGCTTCCATTGACAGCTTGAAGAGGTCGCAAAGCTGGTCTGGCGACTAAGAGCCGCTCGAAGGCCTTTTGCATGTCCTGATTGCACGCCAAAGTCAAGTTGTCGATGTTTGCACAAGGTTTTGCAGGTTGTATGTCTCCGGCCAGCAGCGGATGCCTATCGAAGCCACTCCCTAGCTGATGGATGCGGCAAGACGCTGGCCAGCCTGAATGGCTATTGCTGTAAGAAGAGAAGGCAATCTGCCTGCCCGACCTTGTCTTGTGCCTTGAGCACCACCTCGCGTTCTCTCATTCATGGAAGCCTGTCAGCTGTTATGAATAAAGCGTTGACATCTCGCTAGCTGGACGATCCTTTGTCCTTTGTTTCGAGTCGCCGCTGTCAAGCCGCTATATCTTTCTTTTCCTCAACTACGCGGAGCCGGTCTTCCCTATACACTTTCGTTTACTGTTCTCAAGCGCTGTCTGGTACGGCATGGGTCATCACCATTCTTCACCTCATCTGGTCCTTGAAAGAACCATCAACGGAGACTTGGAGCAATTTACAAGCGAGCCCGATGAGGAAGCAACTTTAGATATAGTCCATCATGCTGACCGGATAGCAAGACCCTCTCTCGACTCATTTTCATCCAGTTCTAGCGAATCTAAATCAGCACCGCCGCATTCGACAGACGTCTATCGCTGCTCCAATGCGACTGGAGAATGGAAAAAGGAAGCCTTCAATCCTCGAGTTCATCAAATGCCTGGGATCTACTATGCTTACCTACACGGACGAGTCCAGCCCATTGCTATAGTACGCCATAAGCCGAATGCCAACCCTTCCAACAGATACATGATCCGGTATTCGTCAATCGAGGGATTGCACCTGGCCAAGATTGACAGTATTAATGCTGCTATTGATCATCCGAAAGCGAGGTTGCAAGCGGAGGAGAATGCCGCTCGTTTTCCGTCAGTTACACTAGGCTTGCTGGTACCCAGATCTTCATTGCCAATGGTGTCATGAACAGCTCTGCAATGTGATGCTCACGTCATAGCCATGGCTGTTTAGAAAAGAGAAATAGACTGGCAGATGCTGCATGAATGCATGAATTTCGAGTTAGCCCACAAACCTATTTCATATCGTGACGGCCTCTGGCCACTAGCTCATATACATCAGAGGGATACCTAGACGCAACAGATACACACCACAAGGCAGCAAGTGGACGTCTATTTGTGTCCTCACGTACAAGATTTTGCCTATTCTGGCCAGCCAGAGCTTTCAATCCAGCTCGTCTGCCTGCAACAAGCTCAGAGAAGTGCTAGAAGTAGATATCAGCGGTTCTGGGACAGTGAAAGCAGCTGTACACCGCTCCACGTGCTTTCACAGACCAGTCCCTGTCTACACAATATCGTAGGGCAGGCCAAGGCAGCTTGTCGTGTGCTACAAGAACGCTTTTGCTAGCCATAGAAGGACGCTTCGACTTCGGCTGTTCCCTTGTTTAAGCGGTGTTTCATTCCACAGCATTCGTTATGCAAGGGTCTTCTCACAATTCACCGCCTAGGGCTGTCCCCTCCCAGGATCCCCCTCAAGTGTACAACCACCTGCGAACGAAAGCCCCTCCTCCTCGTGGATTATCTCTATTGGAAGATTGGCTCCCAGCTAGAAAGAGCTCTCAATCGTCAGAAGGCCAGACTGGAGCGACCCAATATCAGCGAAATCTAGACGCAGATCTTCTTCAACGCACACCGGAAACAGCTTTCTCGCGGTCTTTATTCGACCAGTCAGCAACAGCTATAGAGCCATACCCATCGACTTCCGCTTTCCCTTTGACTCAAGATTCATCCAGCACGTCTGCTGAACCGGCTGGCTTTCCTTCTGTAACTGCCGTGCGTACTTCAGATACTTCATCTTCATCTAGCGCACCAGGTAGTCTATCCTTCTCTACGCCCGAAGTCGGCTTCTCAGCTATTTCAAGATTCTGATTTACGATGCTAGGTATTGCCCCATCTTTACGCCTCGATACCGCTCTTCATCACACTCAAAACCTCCTCTCGCCTACTTCAAGCACTGCCCAGTCTCCACTACCGACCTCTGCTTCCCTCTCGCCCACCAGTTTCGAGCTCGGCAAAAACAAGAATTCGTCTTCGCTCTCTGGTAACTCGTCTGACATCCCTCTAGACCAGAATTCAGAACTACCAGCCTCAACATTCGCTCACCAGTGGGACTTTTTGCACGATAGCCAGTACAGTCAACAGTCTCAGCTAGATCGGAACAGCGGAAGCTATACTCCTTCTTACCATTCGCAATCAGATCTCAATTCCCTCTACGGTAATCCACCTACCAACAACTTTGACGCTTTTGGCCAGCCAGAAGCTTGGCGAGCGAGTAAGTCTTCCAACTTTCCCTTTGTCCTTCCCGGATAGCTTGCTGAAGTTTTCTTCTTTTCCTGCTTAGCCTTCGGCAGCGATATCGTCGACTCTCTTTCCTCTTATTCTGGCGCTTCTCGACCTGCTTCAATTGCCGGGTCATCCTTCTTTGATACTCCGGATCATCAAGGTCAAGAATTCACCGACGCCGAAGTCCACGATCTAGACCGCCAGCTATCTTTGTTTGCTCCTTTAGACGCCGAGAACGATACTACATCTTTTCAACCTCAAGCGTTGAAGGTATTACAAGAAGAACAGAAACGCCAGAAGAGTCCTTCTCGTGATACAACAATGCAAGCACCAGAGTCAGATACAAGAGAAGCTCCTGGACCATCTGTGCTAGGTACTCAGGTTTACTTTGAATCGCCGGCAGGCTCAGAAGAAGGGGAGCCCTCGGAACAAGGAGAAGCCGGAGATGAAGACTTGCCTACCGCTCGACCAAAGCCGCCTTTGTCTGCAAACAAGCTGGCTGCGCTCAACATTCCTCTTTACTCTGCAAACAGAGACCACTCGATGGATGGCGCAAGTCCGATGACGGGCGGTACTACTGCTGGGCCGAGGACAGCAAGAGCTGGGACGAACAACATTATCGAGCAGATGATAGCCGAGGCGGAGAAGCATCGCAAGGTGAGTCGAGACTACTGAGTGGACCGTGCTGTTTCTGAGCTGTTTCCGACAACAGGAGCAAGCTCTTATGCAACAGCTAGGCGAAGCGCCTCCTCCCCTCTTTCACCACGAGACCTACTCTGGACCGATACCAATGAATCAGCCTATTCATAATCTACAGCAAGATGGGCAACAGCGACCTCCTCATCGACAGCGCTCACACTCGGAAGCAGACATATCCTATCTTTATCAAGCGCAAGCACAGCAGAATCAGCCAATCGATGCCTGGAACCAAATCCGGTCGCCTGTGCGCCTGCCTAGCTTCAGCGAGTTGGGGGCCTCCATTGCACCTAATTCTATTGATCCCAATGCGATGCAATCCATCTCGCCTACTACTTCTTTCACGCGCGGCGATGCTCCAACAGCAGAAGCCCTGGGTCCATACTCGCTACAAGACAGCATGCGCGATAGTCTGATCGGCCCTCGTCGACACTCTGCAGCCGGACCTCGACCTCAATGGCCCTACAACGATGCTGATCGCGCCTACAACTTTGCACCTCGCATGATGGATCCCTATGCCAATCAGGATATGCCATTCGGCATGGATAACGGCGCGCCTCGTCTGTTCCCAGGCAATTATATGGGCATGCCGATAAACAACCCAATGCCTGTTTCGTCTACAATGGGAATGGAACAGAAGCAATACCCTTTCGATCCTTCAGCATACGAGATCACCACACCCTTCCCCTTTCCCTTCAACAACATGGAGATCCCGCCGCAGCCTAGCACATCTCAATGCCCAAGTCCAAGTCCGAGTCAATCTGGGCGCTCTCACACCAGCAGCAGCACTGGTGCTGAGGTAGTCGATAATCCTGCTCATTGGGACTCGCAAACGACCAAGGCAACCAAGCTGGCAGCCAGTGCAAGAAGAAAGCCGGGGACGGAAGCAAAATTCAAGTGTGACTATTGTGGCGAGTCGTTTACGCGAGCGTACAACCTGAAGGGGCACATTAGAGCTCATAATAACATCAAGCGTACGGTATCAGCTCTGCTTCACGGAAGTCCTGCTGATTTCCGTCGCTAGCTTTCGAATGTACTGAACCCGGTTGCGACAAAGCTTTTGCTCGTGCTCATGATCTCAAGAGGCATCGTGAGTCACTCGTACTGCTATCAAGACGTGGCTGACGTCCTGCAGAAACGCTGCATACAACTGTTAGCAAATACAAGTGTTTGGCTTGCGAGAGGTCTTTCAAGTTTGTCAAAGTTACCCTATCATCAAAGCAAGGCTTATGAGCGTTACAGACGACTTGATGCATTACAACGTCACCACCGTTCAGGAAAGGACCTCTCTGCCTCCCTCCCTCTTCCTTTTTTTTCTTACCTTTTTTTTTTTTTTTTCAGAGGCCGGCCAACAATGCGTCGCTCAGCTCGAGTCTGCTCAGAACTTTAAGCCGCACGAGAACGGTACCGTCAGGTCAGTCAGATGCGTGCTGTAACAGCCCATAACCTCATGAAAGTCTCCGCCGCAGACAAGCTGGAGCAGTATATCTCTGATGTGCAAGCGCCGGTGAGTTGAGCAGTGCACTGTATGGCTCTGAGTCTCATCAAACTTACAGCAGGCGTCTGGAGCCGTATGTCTGTGAACGGACATTCGCCATTTGCATTCTACGTAATTGTACTTTTTCATCTATGACTAGATCGTGTAGTAAAACATGTAACAACAAATACTTTAGCATGCAGATCACATTCACCATCATCGAATTTGTTCTGGAGCGCGGTGTTTTTTGTGAGCCTCGGCAAGACCAGTGCCTTTGAGCAGGTCATCTGGGATGGATCAGTGGTATTCCGGTATATCGACTGGGAGCAGAATCACCTTTCACTTTCTCATCCTGGCTGACAATCTTCTCTGCCTGTTCAATAATCTTCTCCAATTCCTTCAAAGGCAGCACAATCACTCCGTTCGAATCGCAAAAGATGACGTCCTCTCCTGAGCGTACGGTACATGAAGGGAAATGACTAGCTTCTTCTTCAGCTGTGAGGGTGAACGGGTATTGAGGCTTGATCTCGAGTGGGATATCTACGGCTGATTGTCGCACAAAAGACTTTTGGCCGAGCGTTGACATGCCGCGAGCAAAGACTGGCATATTGAGCTCTTCGCATTCCGTAATGTCGCCTGAATCCAGATCAGATTGAACACAGATTGGCATGGCAGAACTCACGCATCCTGCCATCGACCACCACGCCAATTGCGCCTTGGACTTTGGCACGTTGAGCTATCAGACCGCCAAAGCAAGCATTCTTCAGGTCTAAGCATTCGTCAGGGTTCAGCACGACGAGGCGGTGCAGAATTCCTTACGTCGGGGCGCTTGGATTACGACTACTGAATCTCTTGGGATATAGTCTGCCTAAGATGAACTCAATCAGGCATGCTACATGTGGATAGATGGCACGAGAGCCTTACATAGTGACCTTCTAGTTTGGGTGAAGTCTGGTCTGAAGCAGCAACCATTCTATAGACGAACATTGGCATAGAGGGATAGATAGCGAGCTTGTGACTCACTTGACAGTGAATGCTAGACCACAGAAAGGTTTCTGCCTAGCTGCGACGGATTGTTGGAGCGTTATGTCTGGTAGGAAACCACCGGTCTTATGCCCTAGAGCTAGGAGGGCGTCGGATAGCTGTACAATACTAGAAGAGTGAGACTAGAATGAAGAGATATAGACAGAAAGCGACCTCGCATGACGAGATTTTGAGCAGCCTGCTTCTGAGAGCGGAAGTGAAGGTCATTGCAGACAGATTACAGAGAAGCGATAAATAGAAAGGTAGAGATAGACAGCAGAAGCTCTGCCTCTTAGCCAGACGCGAGAGAACCTGGACAACCCCGCTTCGCGCTTCGACACCGCTTGCCCTCCATCCGCCAAGTAACTCACTTCAAGCTGGCCAGTGCATCTTCCAGAGATCTGTTTAGCGCTGTATATGGATCAGACAGGCGTATATTCATCGATAAACGCACCTGCCAGAATCGGCAATATACCTTAACGTCAACAAAAGCTCAAAAGACTCGACTCGGAACTGTCTGTCTGCATACGGCCAGCCTTGCTTGCCCGTGATTAGTTGACCTACTCGCGTGCCTTTCATTTCGGACCTATCGCAATCACTCGAAGACAGCTGCGGCCGCATTTCACAGCTCGAGAAGCTTTAGAAGATAGTCCTTATTGCTTAACAACGACGGTCTTCTCGTGATCATCTATGTGCAATGAACCAAGATGCTCCAATTTCAAATACAAGAAACGGGTCTGACGTTCAACCCAGAGAACGGAAGAAGCCTTCTGGTCCTCCTGGTGATATAGGAGCAGCCATCTTTGCCCGTAAACGCGAAGCTACAAAGTCAGTGAAACGAATACATGCAGCCTGTGGCTAAAGGAAATTCTCAGAGCCGCAAGAGCTAAAGCTGATAAATCTGAGAACAAGAGTTCGCCCACCACGCCGGCGACAGCACCAGCAGTATCTTCACCTGCTTTGATTCCGGCCTCTGTCATTCCAGTCCCCAAGACAAAACAAGTCGAATCCAGCAAATCCACCTCGGAAGTTCCAGCACCGCAAGCTTCAAAAGCCACACTAGAGGCACCAGCTGCCGCTCCGCAACCCCGACCGCGCGAAAAGGCATCATCGCCAGCTAAGCGTACTATAGTGCACGGTATCAATAATGGTTCTCCAGGTCGACAATCGCCAGGAGCTGATCGAGCCGCACACTTTCTCAGGCGTCGGCCAGACACAGCTCGAGTCTATCCTGGCGAAAAGAAAGGCTATGATGCAGAGTTTGATCGGAAGGCGACTGCTAGTCCTTCTCCTGCCAGACCAATCATCAACAAAGAAAAGCTCGTAGCTGAAGCTCGCTTGGGTGGGAAAGATTCTCCTGCTCGCCCATTTAGCTCTACGTCCAACAACAAACAACTTTTTGAGCCGAAACGAGAACGAATGCCAATCAGTCGTCGGGCCTCAAGTCATTCTTCTGCTACAAAACAAGAAGACTTGGCTATCTTCAAGCGCAATAATCCGTCTCAGAAATCACAATCAGAGAAGGAAGGCTCGGATTCTGCTCTACCTAGTCAGCCTAGTCGAAAGCTCTTCGATCCAAGACAGCACGATCCGGTCAATTTCAGCTCAAAGAAAGATGGCGACCCCAGTCACACCAAGGCTGAGTCGATGGCACCGCCAGCGTATCCAGCTGCAAAAGAAAGCGCTCCCAAAGAAAACAACGACAAGCCTTCGGACGAATCAAACGCTTCTGCAGAAAGCAAGCAGCCTGTAGTTGAGCGCATCAAGAAAGCTTATAAGCGCGTCATTGAGCTCGAAAGCAAAAGGGTCACCGAAGCGGAACAAGAACAGCAAGCCCGATCTGCTGCTGGGTTCAAGCGGAATGCTGAGAGCGCGGGACCTGTTTTGGTATTGGCTGGTCATGAAGCGCAATTGTCAAATGGTCCCATCAAGGATGATGCGTATTGGGTTGATCAGGTTGCCAAGCACAGAGAGTGAGTGATATAGGTCCTTCATCAACCCAATATTGAAAGCTCGAACAGATTGACAGAAGCCCATCACAAATTCTTGATGCTATCTCTCGATCCACGTCTGCCACCTAGTCTGCATGCGCTTCCTCAGAAGTACAACATTCCCAGCAAGCTCTGGCAGAACGGTTTCCACCTGATTCTCGAAAGAATGCGACATGCCGTACCAACTACTTCAGAAGGTAGCGCACCCACCCAGCATCTGCTCGAGATCTGGATCGACTTTATTCAATACGCTTATGCGTTCTACACTCATCTATACGAAGAGGAATCTCTTCGAGATTTCAAGCATATTTGGCTCGAACAACTTGGGGATCTGGCTCGATATCGAATGGCAGTAGTCGGTATGGTCACTCGCATGACCAATCGAAAATCTGCCCCTGGACAAGAGCTCTCCCTTGGTCATGTCAAGAGTCTGCCTAATGAAGTCGCTTCAGCTAGGATCGATCAAGAGTCTGCTTTACAAGCCAGTATTGGTGATGCTGCATTGAATGATTGGGAGGTCGAGGACCATGATGTCTGGAAGACATTGGCGATTGAGTGGTATGGAAAAGGATTGGCTGAAGCTCCTGGAACTGGGCGGCTGCATCATCATTTGGCTCTGCTGTCTCGTGGCGATGACATGAAAACGCTGTACCACTTTTGCAGAAGGTGAGCTGGCCAGTACGTGAGCCGTGACCAAAGGCTAAACATAAACAGTATGACCGCTTCTCATCCGTTCCAATCTGCTCGGGAGTCTATTCTACCCATGTTTGAAGCCGAGCATCAAGCCAGAAGAATTCAACCCGATGCCTCTGTGTTGGACCTCTTTGTTCACCTTCACGGGCTGCTCTTTACTCAGATCCAGCTCGACGACTTTGACAAGGTTCTGCCCCGCTTCGTCGACAAGCTGGCAGAGAATATGGCTTCAGAGCAAGAACCTCTCGATACAAGTCATTGGATCAGAATGGCTGTCATCAATATGGCT
This sequence comes from Kondoa malvinella, assembly GCA_039545315.1. Taxonomy (NCBI): domain Eukaryota; kingdom Fungi; phylum Basidiomycota; class Agaricostilbomycetes; order Agaricostilbales; family Kondoaceae; genus Kondoa; species Kondoa malvinella. The sequence continues at coordinate 1,405,420 of BCIM01000003.1, read as the reverse complement.
GCCTGTCTCCAATATGGGCGCGATGAAAGCGTTGTGCGGAAAGCTTTGCACAAAGAACCTGCCGTAGAAAAGTCCGCCAAAGGCACATCAACAGCACCTCAAGCCTTGATGGTCAATCCGCTTGCTGCCAAATCGAAGTCACCGGAGATGCAGGCTGCCAGTCTGCCTTCAGCCGCTAGTGGCGACGAAGATATGGCTCAAGCAGAAGCCAATATCCGACATCTCCACTTAACGGAAATTGAAACAGTTGACATATCGCCTGCCTTTAGCCACGCTCTCAAGCTTGCTTTCACTATGCTCAGCTTTACTATACGTCAATCGCAGCAGGCCAAGACACCAATGCCTCTAATCACTCCCTACATCTCCATGATGCTCACTTTCGTTGGCCAGCTTACTACACAACCAGATGCTCTCCGCTTGGTTGAGCGCGATATTCCTTGGCGACAGGTAGTCGAATGGCTCAATTCGGCCAAGGACACCAGCGAATTCAAGTCGGAAGTGCCGTTAAAGCTTTCAGGTCTAGCTTTGCCCGAAGATTGGTGTCTGCGCGGAATGGAGTGGACCGGTCGACAACTCTTCGGCAAAGGCTTCTGGAAACCTCATGCTCGTTCAGCGAAAGATGTCCTGTCCAATACGAATGCCAGCGAGATAGGGGTCTTGAATGCTGCAGAGCAAGTTGCCGCTGTTCACCCAGAGACTGATGTTGCTGGCAGCTTGGACGAGGAGGAAGACAGGCTTCGCTGGCGCAGAGTCGCTACGATCTCGGCGCATCTGGCTAGGGTCGTGGCAGGTCTCAATCTCAACGCACAAGCTACCAACGGCACTCCGTTCCGTATCATTGGAGCATTGAAAGAGAAGCTCGACAATTGGCAAGCTGAAGATGAAGAGCAAGCCAGACTTGCGCTCAGTCCTCCGGCGAAGACCAAATGGTTGGATGACGATGATGATCAAGAAGGGCAGGCTGTCGATTCAGACGTAGAGATATCGGATGTAGACGACCCTGATGATTCGCCGGAGGTCAAGGAGCTGAAGGTATGCTAGCATCTTATCGCCTCACGACTTGCTGACTCGCTGCAGGCACGACGTCGTGAGCTCATGGCCGTTATCCGAGAAGCTAGACGCAAAGCCAACAGCTCATCCGGTTCTCGTCCGACTGCTGGAAGCAAAGCGAAACGGAGTGCACGAGTCCTGCATCTCGTCCCTGGCTATACCATTTTGGTCTTTGACACCAACGTCATACTCAACTCTCTGTCTCTCTTTTCAGCAATATTGGAAAGCCAGAAGTGGACACTGGTTATCCCGCTTGTTGTTCTGACCGAGCTCGATGGCTTGCGCACACAGCAAGACACCGAGCTCGGCCAGAATGCTGCGCTGGCTATCCTGTACCTCGAGCGCAAGATCAAGACACATAGTATCTACTTGAAGGTTCTGACCAGCCGCGGTAATTACTTGTCGGACATCAATATTCGCCGAGAAGAGGTCGACTTTTCCAGCTCGAACGCACAGAACATGGACGATATTGTCTTGCAAGCTGCTTTATGGCAATCTGAACACTTTGTTAATCGTTTGAACATGATCTGGCCGAATCGAGCCGACAAATCTTCAGTCTCAGACAAAGCTAGCAAAGTCGCGCTGCTCACCTTTGATATGAACTTGCGTTTGAAGGCGAAAGCGAGACAGCTGGATGTGTTGGGCGAACAAGACATGGTTGGTCTGACCCAAGAGAAGATCGGCTCTTCTAGCAAGAAACCGAATGGCTGATTGGCATGCCTTTACCGACATGTCAATCAGATTCGCCAGTGCTTCTGTAGCGCTGATGGACTCAGTCCATGTGGAACAGGCCATAGTCAGGGAACCGAACAGGATGGATGCTAGGGCGAAAGCAGAGCTGTCGATAGGCTCTCTGGTGAGATCTTCGCCTGAAGGAGATGGCGACAGAGGATGCGTTGCATGGTTGAGAATGCAATAGGCCTTGTACTTAGTCGCAAAGCATAGTATAGACCGCCACTTTTGGTGTGCTGATTCTCGCGCGCCCTGAATTTGGCCAAGTCTAAGTTGCTCTCAAGGATCGACCGTTCAAAGTCAACATGTCAGGCTGTGAGTATGCACAAAGCCCTCTCGCCGCCATATTGAGCAATTCTGTGCACACAAACAGTCAGAGCGCTCAACTTGGTCAAGCCGTTCTTGTCGGTTCTGCCTCAAGTCCAAGAACCGGACAAGAAGGTGTGTATTCGAGCTCTGGGCATGCTCTGATATGTACTGATAGCTCTATTGTGCTGTTGCAGGTCCCATTTCAGCAAAAAGTAGCTTCTTCGAGGTTGAACACGTCGTACAATTCTAATGCTTTATCTCTTTGCAGGTCGGATGGACTGCCATCACTCTGCTCATCTTTTTAATCTGCTCGCAAATACCTCTGTATGGTATTGTGTCTTCAGACTCCTCGGGTTTGTGATGCTTCGATATGCTTGCGGCTGGTCTGAGTATTCATTGCGTGCAGATCCGCTCTACTGGATGCGTGTCATCTTGGCGTCTAACAGAGGTACCTTGATGGAATTGGGTATCACCCCTATCGTTACTTCGTGCGTGACTCTGTTGCAATTCGTTGCTACGATGCTCATAACGATTTATGCGCAGAGGAACCATCATGCAATTGCTAGCCGGTGCCAACTTTATCGAGGTCGACTTTACACTCAAGGAAGATCGCGCTCTATTCGCAGGTGCACAAAAATGTAGGCTTGTCGCTGAAAGCAGACCGCAAAAGCTTATCGGATTCTTAGTGTTTGCGCTACTCATCTCCTTCGGACAAGCCTTCGTATATGTTATGACTGGTCTCTATGGTCAGCCAAAGGATCTGGGAGCTGGTGTTTGCGTCCTGCTGGTGTTCCAGCTTATGATGGCTGCCTTGTTGGTGATTTTGCTGGATGAGCTACTTCAAAAGGGATACGGTCTCGGTTCTGGTATCAACCTCTTCATCGCTACCAACATCTGCGAGTCCATCGTCTGGAAAGCCTTCTCGCCTACTACTGTCAACACTGGTCGCGGACCCGAATTCGAAGGCGCTCTGATCTCCATGTTCCACCTGTTGTTCACCTGGAACGACAAGTCTCGCGCTTTGAAAGAAGCTTTTTACCGCGATCGACTACCAAATGTCATGAACTTGCTCGCAACTTTGGTGGTTTTCGCCGTCATCATTTACCTACAAGGCTTCCGCATTGAAATTCCAGTCAAGAGCAACAAGTACAGAGGCCAACGCGGTACATATCCAGTCAAGCTTTTCTACACCAGCAACATGCCCATTATGCTCGAAAGCGCCTTGACTTCGAACGTCTTTATCATCAGTCAAATGCTCTACAACCGCTTCCCCGATAATCTGCTCGTCAAGATTCTTGGTGTTTGGGAGGTAAGCAGAGTCGCTTATTGCTGATTTGAAAGGTTGCTCAAGAAGTTCTTTACAGCCCCTTGAGGATTCTCCCCAACTTTTCGCTACCTCAGGAATCGCCTACTACATGTCCGCACCACACACTATTCGCGATGTCCTGCTCGACCCTATTCACACTGTCCTATACATAAGTTTCATGCTCGGTGTCTGCGCTCTTTTCTCCAAAACTTGGATCGAAATCTCTGGTTCTGGACCAAGAGAAGTAGCTCGTCAATTGAAGGACCAGCAGATGGTCATGGCTGGCCATCGTGAGGGCAGCATGTACAAGGAGCTCAAGCGTGTGATCCCAACTGCTGCGGCTTTTGGAGGAGCTACCATTGGTGCTCTTTCAGTCTGCGCCGACCTTTTGGGAGCCGTGGGTTCAGGAACGGGAATTCTTCTCTGCGTTACTATGTGCGTCTACTATCTTTAACAATAAAATGTTGGCTCATGTGCTGGCAGCATTTACGGCTACTGGGAAATCGCCGTCAAAGAAGGCCAGGGCATGGACTCTTCGTAAGCATCCCACTAACGACATACAACCGCTTCTGAATTGGCTATAGATTCATGGACATTTAAACAACCTTTCATTGTGCGTCAAGTGACTCACCTTCGTCCCTCAAAGCTAATCACTATGCCTGTAGCGCACGTCGCAACCAGAAAAGAAGCATAGCCTTTGACAGGAGAAGCGCGATGACAAATTATGGGTCAGCATGTAAAGTCTACGATCCTGTATTGACATCCTAGCTTTCCCATTACCGTTCAACGCTTCAAAGGCTATCTACCTGATGTCATTGTGTGTCCTTCTCGCTTCTTGCACACTATGCGTACAAGGAGATCCAGAGAACGGCAACGAAGCGAGGTCAAATTCAGAGCAAACATGCGAAGATCTGAAAGACCGTTTTGAAATAGCACAAAATATCTTTGCATTCAGTCACAAGCCAACAATGAGCATACATTTATCCCTTTCCAGTTTATCACTTGCACACAAAGCGACAACTGCTACGTTGTTTCTTAGCTCAAGCTGGACAAGAAGTGCAGAATGAACATACGATCACTCAGTCAGAATCAGAGTCGATAGCGGCCATCTCTGCTGCAACACGGGCGAAAGCTTGAGCTTCTTCGATGGCTCGCTGGTGAGCGCGAGAGCAGCGAGTGCTGTGACCAAAACGCGGGTTCAGATGGAGGTGCAGGCGCTCGAAAGTAATCTTGCAGTGGGCACACTTGTGGGCTGAAGCGCTGCAATTGATGGTACGCTGATGGTGAAGGAGGTCGCCGTTTGCGGTGAACTCGTGTCCACAGCTGTCGCAAGGATAAATGGGCGGATTGTCAGCGTGCTTGCGGTTGAAGTGCTTCTTGAGATGAGAAGCATCATCGGTCTTATAGTCGCACACTGCCAAAATCGTCAGATAACGACAGAGAAAGCAAAGGTAAAGAGCATACGCTTGCAGTGATGCCTTTTGATTCTATTGGTAGTGTGAGCTCGCTTAGCATGCCTGTTCACAGTACTTTGATTCTGTCATCGACCTATCAGATGGTTCTCGTGGCAGTAGAATTGATTACTTACGGCAAACTTCTTATCACACTGCTCACACGGAACACGAGCCTTCAAATGCACACTTCTATGATGATCGAGCTCATGATCGGTTCTCTGAAAGCGACCTGTCAGACCAGGCAAGCACTACAGGTCAAGTGAGAACTTACCGTGAAAGTTGAGGAGCAACCGTCGTGTCGGCAGGGCACAACGATGGGCACCTTCGGTCGACCCGCGAGTACCATAGGCAAAGAGACGAGGACGAGTACAATGTATCGAAAGGACAGCATCTCAAGAGGAACAGATGAGATTGAAAGAGGCCAAGAACAGCATGCAGCTTACGGTAGAAGTAGTACGATAGAGTAAAAGTAAAAGGCAAGATATAGCAGGAAAACGCTGACTAGACCTAGAGGAAGCAGCGAAAAGAAGAGTCAGAAACAGTGTGAAAGGGCCATTGACATGACACACCAAAGCGAGCCAACTGGAAAGGCTCAAAGTCAGTCAAGTACGATGGTCAGTGAGGGAGGTACTCACGTGGAGATGAAGGTTGAGCTTGGAGAGCTTTTGAACGGTGCAGGAAAAGAAGTGAATTCATCGCGAGGACGCTTCTTATAGCGCCCCATCCGGCTCTTCCGTATCCTCCATCTTTGCCTCTATACTTCTGAGGCCGCGGTATGAGCTCAAGCAAGAGGAAAGCAAAGAGCGGCGAGCCTTCCGAAGAGTCTTCGGCAAAGAAAGGAAGACTCGAGAAGGTAATTGCCAGCGGCAGCGGCCCAAAGGGAGCTGCTGGTCCTTCTTCTTCTATTCCTTCCACGTCTGGGCTTTCCTCTGCTCCTCCTTTGCGCCAGAACTCGAATTCAGTACGCTTCAATCAGCCGCCTGCTGTACTTCGCGATGCGAGCAGCACCACTCGCGCTTCTGCCTCTGTTGCTTCTTCTTCAACTACTGGGCATGTTTCAAGCACCTCAGCCTTTGTTGATACCCCTCTTGACACTGGCGAAGCAAGGAACAGTCCAAGTGCTGCACAGCTCGACACCAATGACTTCGAAAATGTCAAGCTACATATGGCTGTCTTATTGAGCAATGTGGATGCTGATAATACCATCGCTGGAGAAGAAGACGATATGCCGCAGCTAGAAGATGTCGATGAAGACGACGCAGAAGAAGTTGTCGACAAGGAGGACAACAGCGGAAGAGCTGCGCAATGGACTGCCAAGGGCGTTACCAATGAGCAGGTTTACGAGGTGAGGGATTACTACTACCCGCACAGTAAGGTATCATTGAGATTTGAGACCGCAATGCTGATTTGCTGCTAGTCTGCGACGTCGAAGTCTTCATTTCAGCTTTAAATCAAGCCGCTATTGATGCTTCTTTACCGTCAGACTCTGTATCTGCTCTTCTACATAGCCTCAAACACAGCCAGTCTAGGCCGAAAACTGAAGACGAGCAAACGTATGCTATGGCACAAGAGACATTCGATAAGATCAACCAAGTTCGTGTCGACAATGGGATACCAGCATTGGATCAAGCAGAGATGGGGATGTAAGTCGTTGTTCTTGATAACATTCTTCGTTGCGATTGAAATTATCGCGAGGCCAAACGTCAGCCATTTGGCACCGGTGTTTGTGAACCTTGGATGGGCCATCAAGGGCAAAGGTCCTCAACCTGATCAGAACGGGAGAAGATTGACAGTTAATTCGCCAGCATATACGACCAAGACGGCCTCGGAGCTTTTACCTGTTGATCGCGTGAGTCTCGCCCTGACTCCGCGAAGTCTATCATTGAAGCATTCGACAGGTTTGCTTCGCGGACACCGTATCCCTAGAGTGCAGTACCACCCTACACAAGAGAACGCCTCGCTCGCTCACCGAAAAGGCCTATCATCGGCCCGAAACAGCTCAAGATGTTCGGCTTTCAGCTGGACTGGTCATGACATATATCTTCGAGCGAACAACTCAAGTCACCAATGGTATTAGCGTCATCACTTCGTCTGTGAATCAAGACTTGGTCTTTACCGGCCTTGAACGTCTCCTCAAGCATCATCCCGATCTCGAATATAGAGAATCACTGACCAAAATCAAGGTCCCACCCTTAGAAGAAGCTGGTATTCGCTCAGGTCTTTACAGTAAACTTAAGAATTGTATGTGTCAGCGATCATAGGCATCCGCGATTCCGCTGACATCTTCGAAGGCTTTCATTGTCGAAAAGGCGACTAACTCAGTCTTCCATGTCGTTCAAGGCACCAATCATCTCTCGGCAGGCGATTACGCTTTCTTCCAAGATGACTACCTCATTGCTCAAACTTATGGAACCTCTGTGATCTGGGTTTGCTTGGGCTTGTTGATGGATCCAGATCGCAAGATTGATAAGGGTGAGGTCTATCTCATATTCTTTCTGATACAGTGTGCTGACCTATTTTAGTAGATCTAGCTTGCCGTATCTGGCTCAAAGTCATCCCGCTGTTGTGCAAAAAGAGTAAAGACGGCAAGACGGAAACATATTATGTCTGGCTAGCAAGAAGCATCTACTTTAACCGCCTCGACAACACACCAGACGACATAACTCTAATACCTTACCGCATCGCCGAGTATCTCAAGCTTCGTGGTGTTCCTTTAGACGAATATGAAGGTTCATGCGCCTTTTCGATGGCTCTTTCCGTGTGCTCGACTCTCTACATGGCAGAACTCAAAGCCGATCGTAGGTTGTTCGTTCGTCACTTCTTATATTTCTCTGACACGATATCAATTAGCCGAAGCTTACAAGATTTGGTTGGATAAGGTCATCGCTGCGAGTCCTTCCTGTCAGAAGGAATCTAATCGTAAGCTGCCGACCCTAATCTTGCGGACAGCAGCTTATAGACCGCATCTTCAGCCGAGGCGTATGATGCCTGGAAGGCAAAGGCTATGGCTGCAATGCCCAGTCGTCAGAAAGAGTCGAACCGTATGTTTTCGTACGCCGACCTGGAGAGCAATAGCTGATTCTGCGAGCAGCGGAAGCATACAATGATTGGCTTACCAAGCTAAAGGCAGTCAACCCAGCCTGCAGCACTGACGCTAAAGTTCATGAGAACTGGCGACAGAACATATGGAAGGGCATGAAGAAAAGCATGAAGATCGTTGAAGGCGATGAAGAGTCCATCCAAGCAGCATTTGCACAAGTACGAGCTCGAAGTGGGTTCATTGACAGCGGCATCATCTTTGTCTAATAATCGTGCGATCCAGTGGACCCTCAAGTCGAGATCGGACGTCGGGAGAAACTTCACCAAAACAGCAGAGACGACATTCGAAGTCGCAACCCGGACCAATACGAGCATCTCAGAAAGTGCTTTAAACACATGGGTGCTAACGGCAAATCCCTGAAAACGATAGAGATTGAAGCATATATGGCAGCCGTTGGTTTCCCTATTGCTGCAAGAGAATTCAAAACGATCAAAACTGCTTACCTCAAGAAGGGAGAAGGGAACGAGACTTGGCTTTGGGACGGTTGAATCTTGTCAGCAGTGCTATTGGGTACGTTTCATCATATCTCTTTTGGATTTCACTTTAATGGTTTTGGGAAATAGGAAATCGCCGTCAAAGAAGGCCAGGGCATGGACCAGTTTGACAGGTAGGCTGCTGAAGCGATGCCAGGCTGGACAGATATATCGTCAAAGCAAAGGAAAAGCAAAACAGGCATCTCATGTATTGCTCAAAGACGGAGGACCAAATGCATAGATTACAGTACCCTGTCTGCCCTGTCCTGCTCTAGATGCGTAGAGTCGATGCAATATGCGTATGAAGTACAGTGATACGATAAGAGAAGATGAACCGCTCAATCTAGCACAGCGTATTTTCTGAGCTCTGTCGGGATGGCTTCAGTCAGGCCCTTGCTAGCCAGCCATTTCTTGCTAAAGAGACGCGTTTGGTATCTGAGGATGACTGTCAGAAATTTGGATGTGAGACAAAAAGTTGTTACTAACCTGTAGGCAGCATCACATAGAATAGTGACGACCTTGCTTCCCTTGCCGAGCTTCTGTGCCATTTGAGCAGCCGCACAGACATTCAGTGCACTGCTGGCACCCATGTACAGCCCTTCTTCATCCAACAACCGGTAAACCATCTCTATCGATTTTTCGTCCGGGATGGTGAAAGCGTCGTCCATCAGGCCAATCTCTTGCTTCATGTTGTCCGTCACTCTTCCCTGCCCGATACCCTCTGTGATCGATCCGCCAGACCTTTCCTTCAAAGTCCCACCGCTTTGCACATAGCTGGTCAAGACACTTCCAGGTGGATCAGCGAGGAAGACCTTGACTTTGCTTCCCAGTGCATCTTTTAGCACTCGCGAGACACCGGCCATGGTTCCTCCTGTCCCTGTTGCGCAAGTGAAACCATCTAGCTGGTGATTTGTCTGTTCTAGAATTTCAGGTCCGGTAGTCTCGATATGTGCTCGACGGTTGGCGGTGTTGTCAAATTGGTTTGTCCAGACGGCATTATCGAGCTTCTCGGCATGTCTTTTGGCCTCTGCATACCGAATCAGCACACCAATTGTTTGATGAGATTGAACTTACGGTGATTGTAATTTTCGGGATTCTCAAAGGCAACAGCAGGTACAGGATATACTTCTGCTCCTAGCATACGAAGTAGATCAATCTTCTCTTGACTTTGTGTCTGTAGGTTATCGAGCGGCAAGTATCAGTCACAAACTGACCGGCACACTGATGACCCACGTTAGGCATGTATATGACGCATTTGTAGCCTTTGCTTCTGCACACATGCTGCACGCAGCTGTCAGGCCTTGTACAAGCGACACGAGTTGAATACTCACCGCAAGACCAATGCCAGTGTTTCCCGCTGTCCCTTCTACGATGGTGCCTCCAGGCCGTATCAGACCTGCAACAGCATATCAGAGCCTATCCAGTAGCTCATTCCAGCCTTGCACTGACCCTTCTCTTCAGCATCTTTGACGACATAAAGTGCCGCTCGGTCTTTTACGCTACCGCCAGGATTCTGGAATTCTGCTTTGCCCAAGATGTCGCAGCCTAGACGATCAGACAGTCGGTTTATCCTGATCTACAGGCCGCAGTCAGCACACTCTGCGCGACAGCACAGCAAAGTTGCATTACTAATGGAGTGTTGCCAATCGCTCCTACGAAGCCATTGACCATTGCTGGCGCTGGATTCACAGCCGTAGCCAGCCCGCGGCTTATCAGTCTGGGTATCGCCTTTGCCATTTCGTCGCGTCAGGACATGAAGAGGGTTGATCAATGCAAGATGTCATTCTAGCGTCTGTCGAGGCTTTTCTGCAGACCATGATCCTCTTTTGTGCTATGCCAAATTTCTACACATGACCCAAAGAGCCAGATCTCTCTCAGGCCAGACCGGCTACTTATCTTTTGTCCTGCATGATAGCCGCCCTGCGCAATCTTAGACTGATAGCCTGTTTCTGCTGCTGCTATCTTCCCCAAGTACTCTACGGCGTGCCGTTTCCTATCCTCCGCACTTTGCGCTATCTCCCTCACTAGAGCTTGGCTGCAATCGCATGTGAAGCCAAATCCCACAGCGGGAGTCACATGACTATTTTTGAGTGCCTTGTGCTAGATCCCGGACATCATGCGTTCAACAGTGGCAACGCGGGGTGCAGTACCTTAGATAGCGCATGGCGCAAGATATCGGTTAGATCAAGGTTCTGGAGCTCTTGCTCTTGTCTCTTTATCTTGCTCCCCGACCTTATTTCACTTCTTCGGACCATTTCATTATGGCCTCTCTAGCTGATACTACTTTGCAAGGAACTGCTGAAGCAGCTCGTGTACGCCAATACGAGGACGAAGATCTCGCCAAAGGCGAACTCAACGAAAAGCGATCTCACGATGATAACGTTACCAGCGTCGAGCCAGGAGGACATGGTCCAGACTACCCAAACGCTCACCAAAGGGCAACGCTCAAGCGTGTCCCTGGTTCTATCAACTTTGCTATCTTGACTATCGCCTTTATCGAGGTGAGTTTTGGCTTGGCATACAATTTTAGAACTTTCGGAGACTGATGAAATTGTACGATAGTTTGCTGAACGATTCTCCTACTATGCAAGTCGTGGTATTGCGTCCGGTGCTAGCACAAGGCTAATCTATGAGCTGCTTTAGGGTTCTACCGTCGTTTTCACCAATTTCATTCAGCAGCCTCTGCCAGAGGGATCCACCACTGGTGCGATCAAAGGCCTACCAGGATCCGATTTGGTGTAGGTTGTCTTTTTGAAACGCCGCAATTTTGATGCTGATTGCGCTTCTATAGTCCTGGTGCGCTAGGAAAAGGCCAACAGGCTGCTTTCGGTATGACTACCTTCAACTCTTTCTGGATTTACGTGAGTTTGCGACCTCTTCGAAGCAAATTCAGTCCGCTGATGTGCACGCTCGCAATTGTTTTAGGTCACTCCGATATTGGGTAAGCAGCAGTACACCTAGGGATGAAGATGAAGTAGCTGACATGCTGAGCAGGCGCCATCATTGCTGAAACCTACTGGGGTCGTTTCAAGACCATTGGTGTCGGTGAGTCTTGTCTCATACTTTACTTTACCTGTTCCGACCATCTTCGAATGCAGCCATCGCTATCGCCATTGTTGGACACGTCATGCTCATCGTCACTGCCATTCCAGGCGTGATTGAAAACTCCAACACTTCGTTCGGTATTCTCGTCGCAGCAATCATTGTCATGGGTCTCGGCACTGGCGCTTTCAAGTCCAACATCTCCCCTCTCATCGCTGAACAGACACCACACAAGACCCTAGCTTTGAAGACGCTCAAGTCTGGCGAACAAGTCATCATTGACCCTGCCATGACCGTCTCGCGCATTATGATGTACTTCTATCTCCTTGTCAACTGTGGTGCTCTATCTGGTCAGATCGGCATGGTGTACGCTGAACAGGACGTTGGTTTCTGGCTTTCTTACACGTGAGCGATTTACCTCTTGCTGGCTCGCTTCCAGGTCTGATCTTCAATTTTGCAGTCTTCCCACCATCATCCTGTGCTTGACTCCTCTCATTCTCTTCTGGGGTCGCAACCGTTACGTCCGATCACCACCTCAAGGTTCCGTTTTCCTCGATGCTACCCGCGTCATCAGATTCGCTCTTCGTGGATGCTGGTCTGCCAACCCGATCACATTCATCAAGCGTGTCCGTAGCAACGACTTCTGGGAGCGCGCCAAGCCAAGCAACCTTGAAAAATCGCCCGAGGGTAAACCAGCATGGATGACTTTCGATGATCTTTGGGTTGCTCAAGTTCGCCGTGGTCTCAAGGCTTGCGAGGTCTTCGTTTTGGTGAGTGTCACATTGATACTATGCTTTTCCTTCGGGAAACATGCGTGTTCTTCGGAAAACTTGCTAATTTGTTCGTTTTTGTCGCATTAGATCCCTTTCTTCTGGATCTGCTACAACCAAATGACAGGGAACTTGACCAGTCAGGCCGCCACCATGACCCGTGGGTCGGCCGTTGCATTGCATCGACATTGACTAATCGTGATTCTATCCTAAGGAAATGGTGTTCCAAACGATTTGGTGGGTTCAAGGGCTATTTCTATACCGGGGTTCGCTAACCAGTGCCCAATAGATCAACAACTTGAACCCTATCTCCCTTGTCATCATGATCCCCATCATGGACCGAATCGTCTACCCGGCTCTCCGCAACAGAGGCATCAACTTTACCCCAGTCAAGAAGATCACTTTCGGTTTCTACATTGCCTCTCTGTCTATGGCCGTTGCAGCTATCGTCCAGCACTTCATCTACGAGACATCGCCTTGTGGATCTCAGGCTGCTACTTGTGACGAAGTCAGCCCTATCAATGTGTGGGGTGAGTCTGACTTTTCTTCAGTAGATTGTTTGCTTTGCTGATGCTTGTACTTGCGACCGCTTCAGTTCAAACGCCAGCATACGTTTTGATTGGTATTTCGGAAATTTTCACCTCAATCACTGGTCTCGAATACGCTTTCACCAAAGCACCTGAGAATCTACGTTCCTTTGTCACCTCCATGTGGCTGTTCACCAACGCATTCTCGTCTGCTCTTGGTCAAGCCTTCGTTCCCTTGTCATCTGATCCATTGCTCGGTGAGTTTATTGCAAACATTTGGCTCATTTCGGCAGTTCTGACTATGTTGTTCAGTGTGGAACTACGGAGCTTTTGCTGTCATTGCTTCAGTCGCCGGAACACTCTTCTGGGTAAGCCACCCACAAATCCTGCATGATTGCTTACAGAGCTGATCCTGGCTATCAGTTCCTCTTCAAAAAGCTCGACTCCGAAGAGCACCAGCTCAACGACATGCGCCGCATCAACTACGAAAACCACGCTGTACGTTTCCGAAGCAAAGCTTAGATTCTCGTGCTGACATGTCTGCCTTTTTCCACAGCCTCACTCAGGAATGGCCCCTGCCGAGCAGTATGCTCCAGAGACCTACAAGAAGGAGCCTTACTAGGCTATAACTATTGTATGGGTCGGGTCGTTCGCAGCATATTGTATTGTAATTAATGCAAACAAGGAAAATGTGCAAGTGTCAGTCACGTCCTGCGCTGTCTTGCGTTGATTTTCTCTCTTTCTTTCCCTTCCACCATCTACTCTTCTTCTTCAGTTGTCTGCTTTTCCATCACGTCCTCTATTCTTCTTTCTTCTCCAGTACAACTTCTGCGTCTTGCTGGAATTTCCGCTTCTACATTGTTCTTTAGCCAGACGAGATAGCACATTATAACGGCTGGGCTCTACAAGAGAAGGCATGACGACCTGTTATCCGAATGTAGCTCAGCGTGAGAGCAGTAATTGGATCGATTCCACGCAGAGTTAGATTGAGCATCGCATATCACTCTTCTGACCGTCAAGTCTGTTGCAGTACGGCAAAAGAGGAGCGAAACAAGCCTGTGAATAGATCCGGTAGAAGACTTGCGATTGCGGCCTCGGAAAGGAAAGAAGTAGACGGATACAAGAAGGCGGTGTATGGCAGATACTGCTAAAGACTGACAAGAGCCGACTTGCTATGCAAGTGGTAGCATTGTACCACAAAGGTATTACAGAGCACGAGACAAAGTGCAGCAGTGCAGCAGACCAAGAGAAAGCTGGAGAGAGAAAGCCCGAACTTCCTCAAGGAATAAGCATAGCAAAGGCATGGGATTGTCTACGGTATACGACATACAGCATAGTGACATCTACTCCTTGGCGGCCTTACTTTTCGAAGCTGGAGCAGCAACGTGAGCATATTCGCTTGCGTCCAATTTGGCGATGAAGTCCGCAACGGCAGTAGGTAGACCAGTCTGAGATGCAGCTTTACGAAGGGTCTCATAGTCCTGAGCCGTATAGTCAGAACACGACTGGCTTAGCTCAAACGAAGAGCTTGCCTTGTACCAGATCTCATCTAGACCAATCAACTCCTTCATGGACTCGATCTCTATCTCCAGAAAGTTGGCTAGGAGAACCTCGATAGCCTACGACCTGAATCAATACAGAAATATCAACTTCGCAGCTGCTCACTGACCTCACTCTGATCTCTGTCTGGCAAGTGAAGGAAGACTTGGTTGCAGTCTCTGATGAGCTTGTTTGTCTCTTCCTTCATGACAGAGGCGGGCGAGGGCTAGGATAGGTCAGCGGAAGCATGTAACCAGGATCAAATGATCTTACCTCATCGAGCTCATCTAGCTCATCGAGTTCGAGGCTTTCGCCTTCTGCCTCACCAACAAACTGACCATTCAAGTCCTCAAGCACCTCCAAGCGTTTCATAATGACAACAACAATGGGTACCTTGACATACGTTAGGCTTGAGATCTGCCAGACTAGCTTGAGCTCACTTTCTCTTTGACCATCTCATCTAGCTCTTGCATCGATATGGGAAGATGGTAGGCGCGAGTAACATTGTAGAAAGTATCAAAGACCTCGAGCGTGTTTCTGACGTCTTCGATCGCAAGTGAATTGTGTACTTCAGTAAGGGTATCGTGCAAGCCCTATAGCAATAAGGTGAGCAATAAGACTGAGGTAGCACAGCAAGAAGCAGCTCACGGGAAAGTCCTCAGCATGACTCTCCCATCCAGAGAGGAAATTGATGAAGTGCAGTAAAGCATTTCTGAATTCGTCGTGCTGATACTGCGTCCCAGATTATCAATGGGAAGTCTGAGTTTTGAAATGAATGAACTCACTCCAACAGATGCATCTTGACCACCGGCTTCGATGCTCTCAATCTGAGCAGTGTAAAGACGAATTTCCTTGCGAACAAGGCGACTATAGAGCTGGCCAAAGACCATTAGATTGCGCTTGGCCTTGTCTGGGTCAGATTCGTTCATGTTGTCCGTCTTGAGCGTCTCCATGGCTTCTTTGGCTTCTTGGATGCTGAGTTCCAGTCTTTGAGAAAGACTTTGAGCGAGTAAGATGTCTTCTGGTCCATCTGTATCGTCATTGACGAGGCATTGGACGCTTTGGACAGCGTCATCCAGAGAGATGGACTTCAAAGGCGAGATGGCTTCTTGAAGAGAATCAGAGGGGGACAAGGCGAAATCGTTCATATCCAAGAATGAGCCGGGAGATTTGGCAGAGGCGGGGCTGGTAGCAACGTCAATGATGACAGACATGTTTGGTAGAGTAGTATGAGAGAGAAAGCCATGGTAGAGCGTTCGCGAGCTGAAGTCGTCCGAGCGCCCACAAAGGGAATCTCAAAGGCCGAGAGAAGGATCATTCGCGATGTTTGCTTCCAATACCTCACTGATGAAGGATGAATGAATGACAGAGTAGCAGACGAGCAGGAGAAGCCAAATGAATTAGCCATCTCGGAGATTCGACGGGAAGAGCAGAGGAAGAGCGAAGAAAGGCCTGAATGCTTGAGCTCTTTGCCGGATTTGAGCCATGGGCTGCGAATGTAAGTGCAGGCTACAGCAGATTTCTGGAAGAGACTCGTAAGAAAGAGTTTTGACACGATAGCACATGCACGAGGTTTGGAACGCAACAGCGAATATGAGACGATGAGAGCACCAATCTTGCTTCTCTCACTAGGCGCTACGAGTTTAGCGTACCTCACTCTGTCCACAACTTCAACTGGTGTCGTCGCTGGCCTCATCGTTCTGGTCATGTTCTTGTCCAATTTATTTCCTCGCCTTCGCTTCTACTTGCGCCTCTCTGGCTTTGTCAGTGGATTGCTCGCTACTGCAGCATGGGTTTGTAGTCGTCTCCCACCTTCGAGCCCCCTCGTTGACAGAGATATGGTCGATAGGGCGTCTTCTCCTCCTTGATGATGGGCATAGCCGGGCGCAGGTCAGATGGCTTTTGGGTCGTCGCGAGATCTTTCTATTATCTGGTCGGGCCTATAGGTAAGCTTGTATATACGTTACGTGATCGATCAATTGACGGCGGCCCCAGTTGGAGTCAAGTTCAACATTAAGGGAGCGGAGCATCTGAGTAAGGATGCTCATCCTGCTGTTGTATGTCTCGCCTTCAGACTCAAAGCGATCAAGCTGATTTCGAGACAGATTGTCGGAAACCATCAATCGATGTTCGACATTCTATATCGTAAGTCACTGGTTCAAACTCCATCCGTATATAGCTAACTTTGTCTTAGTTGGAGCTATATTCCCCAAACAATGCTCTATAATGGCCAAGAAAGAGCTCAAATGGACTCCGTTCGTCTACTTTGTTTCGGCAAGCAGGCCAGACTCAGATGTTTGTACAGCTTCTTGGGCCAATTCATGGTACTCGCCAACGCCGTTTGGGTCAATCGATCAAACAGGCAATCCGCCCTCGACACTTTTGCCAAAGTAGCTCAAGTCATGAAGTCGAAAGGCACCAGCTTGTTTATCTTTCCTGAAGGAACGCGCTTTTCTTCCAAAGTACCTACTTTGTTGCCTTTCAAGGTCCGTAACGAATCTGAATGCGAGATCTAAGGCTGATAGGAAAAGCAGAAAGGAGCTTTCCATTTGGCTGTTGCTGGTCAAGTACCTATAATACCAATCGTTGTGGAAAACTACTGGAAGATCTATGCTTTGTCGGAGAAGAGATTCGACAAGGGAGATATCGAGATCAGAGGTCAGCTTGTTGACGGGTTTCCTATTAACGTTGAGCTGATCAACCACACAGTTTTGCCGCCAATAGCGACCAAGGGCTTGACTTCCTCGCCGGAAGACATTACACAACTCACAGACAAAGTCAGGAATGCTATGTTGGACGCAATGGAAGAGATGGTCAAGAGGCCCGCTACTGCAGCAGGGCAATCAACCGTATTGAGAGACGGAGCAGAGGCCATGGCATTGTATAAACCCAAGAAGGCGTAATAGCTTGCAAACAATATTGTCGTTGCACAAATCGACCTGAACTGAACTTGGTAAAAGTACAATTTTCCCCTTACTTCCTAAAGTCTAGAATGATACGTAACTAACCCAAGACGAATCAATCAGCAAACAGAGACAGCTTTCCTCCACTGTTGAGCCAATAATCTAAATCGTCGTCGTTGTACAATTCGACCAGCTTGGCTTGACCGCCAGACACTTCTTCCTTGTAGCGCAGACTAGACACATTGCCGCCCAACCTTTCGCGGACCTTGTCGAGCAGAGCGTCGCGTGTGACTGTTGGTGGTACTCGAATAGCGATGAGGTCGTCAGTATTGCGATGGAAGATCTTGATCTTGATGAAAGGCGGTTGATTTGTTCTGGCGCCTGTTGCGCTTCCCGATGCTGACATGCCGCGAGAATGCCCTTGAGCTGGTTCATTGCTTTGTTGATGCGAGGGCGGTCGTTGGGAAGTCGAAGCAGCAGGAGAAATTCCGCCAAAGCCAGAATTTTGACTGCGATGCGACATTCTTGACGGTCCAGATCGGTTTGAAGTCGAAGATTCCGGCCGCGGATCATTGTAACCATATCCGCTATTGATCCTTGATGAAGTTCGCTCTCCTCCTGATCCGCTCAAGCACGTCTGCTCCATCTGCCTTGCTAGCTCCGGTTCTGGTGTTCCGCCGCTTGACCCCGGCATTCGACCTAGCAATTCAACAATCTCATTCTCTGCTGCTGTCCTTCCCACATCAAACGAATCATCCTCCATTTGTTGAGGAGGCGCAACTTCCACATCTCCCGGTCTCGGAATCAAGAAATCATAGAAGAGCGAATGCGAGCGAATATGTTCTGGAAGTTGACATAGCTGCGATAGGTAAACGCTGAGATCGGCCACTCGCTGCGCGCATACGACTTCATCCACATCAGCTACTGGACCAGGCATCTTTGGTAAAGTCCGCCTTGGTTTCTCGCCCGGTCTTGCATCTGGCGGAAGCTCTCGCCCTGCTTCAACTCGGAAGACGTCCATGAGGGCTATTTGAAAGTCGTAAAAGTCGTCATATAGGCGATATAGGACAAGGGAGCAGCGAGATGTGAAAGCGCATCGAACGTGAAACCAGAACGATCCTTCCTCTTGATGGAACGACTCGACCGAGGCGGAGACAACCAGTCCATATCGCTGTAGTGCATCTTCTTCCTCATTATGCTCTGACTGTTGGTCGAAAGAATGGCTAGAATAGCTAGGATCGTGACCAAGTGATGTCTGTGAGGCATTCTGGCCGAGCGCTGGTGAAGAGTATGACGATTGTTGCTGATAATTGAACTGATTATTCGAGACATCGTAATGCGAGTTAACTTGTCGGCCTTGTGATCCTTGCCGGCCATGCAGCGACTGCTGATTCGGAGAAGTGTTGGAACGCGACAGTGACCCATTGGCAGCTTGTGCTTTCTCCTGTTGCTGCTGTTGAGCAAAGTCGAACTTGCCCAGAGGAATGCTGTTCTGCTTGTATTCGGCTGTAGTCTTCTTCCATTCTTCCACGGGCGGTAATGCACCGCCTCGGATCATTTCTTGAACTACTTGAGCATCTAGCGCTTTGCCTGCAGATTTTGCATAAGCATCTTTAATTCCGAAACAAAAAGAAGCCTTACCTGTTGCCATGTTCATAATAGATACATAGCTGACTGGAATCAAGCCAGGACCACCTAACCTTCCTATCGGCTTTGCTACAAACCATTCGTGATTTGATTGAGCGCTATAAAGCCGGATGAGAGGTAGTTCAACAACATGACGAGAATGACGGACATGACCACGATTGGTTCACCCTTTTTGGCATCCAGCTCATCTTGCCTTTGCGCCTGAAAGTCAAACTGCACTATCCCATACAGACTCTGGCCTTTTCCTCCAGCCCCTCCTTTAGTCGGCGGTGGTGAAGGACCATTCTGCTGACCAAACGTCGATGAAGAACCCATTGTTGGACTATTTCCTGCACTGGTAGGTGGACTTCTGACTGCACTAGACTTTGCGTTGCGTCCCAAGACTTCAAAGCAATCCATCGGTACTAAACCGCGAGCGTTCGTAAGAGGATTATGGGCGTCAAACCAATCTTCTTCATCCCTTCCTTGTGATTGTGAAGCATAACGTTCGCTGAGGACGTGGAAAAAGTCGCCCTTTTCAAAGGAGAGTTCCACAGGCGAACGCGATTTATAAGATTGTAAAGCGCGAATAACAGCTTTTGGTGGTGCGGCTGATTTGCTACCGAGGTTTTGTTGGGCTAGAGGTTGAGCAGGACCACGAAAGGAGCCTGGTAGAGGAGGAGAAGCGGGTCCATTGCTGTTTGACGAATTTCGATCCTTGTCTTTATCTTTATTGAGGGATCTTCTGATTGACTTCATGATAACAAGTGTAGCGAGGGTAGATCTAGGGCTAGTTCTTTGTAAAGGGGGATCAAACGCATGCACGCGCTGTTGCTTGACCTAGACTTTTCGACGCCTCGACGTGTAGTTGCACGGATTTTGCGTTGATTATTGATAATTGTCCAGCAGAATAGCACAGGGGAATACTCCAGGCAGACGCGTGGGTATCACTTTGACAGTACTGGATGACTTCAATGCGGTTGGTCGACTTGTTGTTTTCCTTCTTGCTTTGCCCTAATATGCAAAGTCCCAGTTCTCTCTTGCAGTCGTACAGCGGCGTCGCAAAGTGCCTTTGTAGCCAATCGCGCAGCTGCTTGAATCGTCGCTCGAGATGGAGCGTGGCAACCGCGCGCAAGGCCGCTCGAGACTTGCCAAAGCCAAAAGGTTATTTCGTTACTATTTTCTCGTAGCTAGAGTTACATCATGAAAGGCCGTATCTCCCCCAAACTGTCCATGTAATATCCAATACCAAAGAAACCTGAAATCGATCTGCATGACCAAGAAAACCGCGAACCAGACACAACTAACGCTTCCTACTTGATTCTTCCTCTTAATGTCGCTTGATTGCTATCTTGTTCTGAAACAGGCAGCGCTTTCCAAAGTTCCTGTATGTTGAGCGCGGGAGGATGAGCAGGTGAAGCAGATTCTGAAGTATACTCTTCAGCTCCGTTTGCTCGTTCCGAGTCTACTTGAAATCATGAGCGCTACAAAATCAAGGGTAAAAGGTCAAGAAAAACGCACTGATAATATCAGCGTAAGAAAGGAAAGACCTCCTCCTCAATTTCCTTCCACTTTCATTCCGTTCCTCTAATTCTTCATCTTCAGGAGAAGACATGGTAGCAGCATTGAAATAAAGCTGATGCGGATTGGGGCTGGGTGGTAGACTACCAAACATGGACCCTACTGTTGGAGCGAGTCGAGGATCGTCCATGTCCGGTAAAGAAAGGACTGAAATGGGTGAAGTAGTTCCTGCTTCTGATACGACGTATGGGGAATACCGTGAAGGCGAAGGTGTATGATGTTGGCTTCTTGTAGGGATAGGTTGAACGAGCGCTTTCTTATTGATTGACTGGACTGGTGAAGTAGTAGGCGAATAAAGAGAAGAATCGGGTGAAGAGTATGATGGAGAGGCTGTGCGACGAACAGAACCAGGAGAGACGGTGCTTGTGCGCAAGACTGGGGATTCGCTTGCTCGGTGCGACCGTTCTGAAATTGAAGCCGGTGATTGCCAGCCTGGTGAATGTCGTATGCTTGCGTGTAAGGATGAAGAGGATGCGGAGCGGATGATGGATTCGAGCTCTTCAGGCTCAATCTGGTCATCCACTACAGCTGTAGCTACTTCCGTCAGAACCCTACAGAAGAACTTTGTCAGCTCGCGTCTTGGTAGGTCTTTGCATGTGCCCACGGAGCGACAGCCAAATCCACAGCTTCTTGAGCATCTGAGCAGAATCCCATGATTAGCTATTTTCATGCAAAGCGAAAATGTATTTTTGGGTGATTTACTCAAGACATGCTCAGCAGGCAGCTCTACGTCCCTCTCAAACAATGCATCAGCAGAAGTTTGATTCCCTGGACTGATGTTGGATACGGGAGAGCGTCTTGTTACAACGGAGGAGATGCGGCTCGTCTTCTTGGTCGGCGTGTACAATACATTCTGGCCTGTATTGGATCCGGGCTGAGACAGGGGAACGACCAAGTCCGACTGCAGCTGCTGTGCACTTTTTTCTTGCTTGCGAGATGTTGATGGTAATGACGCGCTCTTCATGCTTGTCGACGTGTGCGTTGGTATGGATGCGGATAACCCGCAGGACCAAACAAAACTTTTGCACACCAAGCTTTGGGGTCACAAGCACAGGAATAGCAAAATATGATCCCGACACGCAGCTGAGCAGCGTGATCAAGTCCCAACGTATTCGGGGGTGAGGATTATGTGCGCGAAGTCCACCTTATGGACCGTGGGGAGGACAAGACCGTGTTCAGGACAAGCCACGTTAGCAGTCCGCTGCACATGACGAAAGCAGCACAGGACTCGTGCAGCTCTAAAATGTATTTCCGAGGCAGGCGCGTCGGGAATCAGGTCAGCAAGCGCTTGTCTTCCTCTGTTCCTCAGAGTACAGCCAGCCGCCAGTCGGAGGTCGTATGCAGTAAAGATTACGCATGAGTCAAACAAACTGCCTTCGGATCATTCATGCTCAGCCTCGAATAAAGTTGGCACCGCTTCTTGTCCACCAAGGACCACTCGAGCAGCCGTACATCCTCGCCTGACCAGGCTTCAGCTCGATCAGCCGACGATCGCCAATGTCTATGACTGCTCCGCTCAACCATACAATTTCAGAAGAGCGGATAGTCTCAAGTTTCCACATTTTAGCCAAAGCGGCGCTATTGCAAGCCGTGCAAGAAGGCCTTCTCGACGCAGAAGAGCTGGCAAACGCGCATGAATCAGAAAGTCAGATCTTGGGACCTTCGCTTGTCCTGTTCTTTGCAGCCATACAAGCGGATGACGGCGAACCTACCTTGCTCATACCGAGCAGCCCTCCAGCTCGATTATCAGCTTCTACCTGTCCTGTTCAATTCCAGAACCTCTTTGCTTTATGGTCTAGAGCAACTGTTCGATTAAAGCAATTCCCTTCTGAAGCAAGACACGATGTAGCTCGACTGTGCTGCGATAAGAGACCTTTATCTGAATCAGTGCCCCAAGAAACAATCAGCGTCTTTGTTGATATGCGAGCGGTAGCGCTGGAAATCAGTCAAAGGTCAGTCAGCGTCTTTGCTAGGAGACGAGATGTAGCGCTGACCATTTGTACCAGGAGAAGCTTCTTGGAGCGGTATCAGGACGACCTACAAGCTGTCTTAGACCAACCTTCTACATTGAACAGAAGCGGCAGTCTGCAAGCTCATTTCAAGCCTCCACCGATATGTAATCTTCCTCCCGTCCCCGAGTATTCGTGCGCTGATGCTCACAAGGGTAGACGAAGGATCTGATCATGGTCCACCAGATCACTCGCCAGCAAGCAGGCGACCTCTACCAACACCTGGAACATCACAACGGGCAGAGGATCCTCACATGCTTCTGATTCGCGAAACTCTATACGCTGCCTTAGCGGACGTGATAGCATCTAGTATGGCTTTTTCTACTCGTGCTGTGCATGAACTTATTTAAGGCAGCTCCTTCATTGGCACCTGTACTCCAGACCGATCCCGCAAGAGCATACTTCGCTTGTGTGGCACTGGCTATCCTCTCCGTCGGTCTTCAAGGACGTATGTCACTGTATCTCTCTCTCTCAGAGCTATCCCTTAATACCATTAAGCAGGAACATCTGATGGAAAAGCGATACGAGTAGTAGACGTCGGTCTTTTAGTGCACGAATCACTGCAAGAGAAGCGATCATTGGCGTCTGAAGAGGTGCCGCAGCATATGCAACCCATCATTGGGGAATTGCTACATATAGGTCACATGGCAGATGAATTCGCTGAAGAGGATGACCGGAGAGCTAGTGAGCCTCTTCCGTCCCGGATTAGAACCCAAAGCTCAAAGATGACCTAGTGCAAGCTGCTGCGAATGATAACTTCGAAGAATTGGGATTGCCTACGAGGATGGAGAGGTTACGATGGGATTTGGAACGAGGTGCGAATTGGGGTGGCCAAGGGGTGGAAGATGGTGATCGAAGCGCTTCGCCTACTAGCACGGTCCGCTCGTTGGCCAATCGGATCAACAGACTGGCTCTTGGTGGTAATGTGGTTTCTCCAGCTGCCTCAAAGCTGTACTGATGAATTGCCTACATAGTCACGTCCCTGCCGGCATTTCGAGATCGAGCGACGCATGTGTTTCAGATATTGGCGTCTTTTGCGAGTCGGTAGCGTCTGTATCTTGTCAAATGTACTTGCTCTTTGCCATGCCAGCGCGATAGTCTTCATTTCACATGCCAGCGCATCAAGCGGGGTTGCGAACCTTGTAACGCCCTTTCCCCTAACCATCTGGCCGTTATACCTACAAGATGTCTCTAGCCGACTCGGGTAAGACCTAGTACTCATAAGAGAGCGAGTCTGAACCCGAGAACAGACATACCTTCGACTGCTGTCTTTGATGATATTTCCAAAGCTCTGAGCAAGTCAGTCTGCAAACCACAGCCTCTCCTATTGCATCAGACTGACTGTCGTGAATAGTCTGAATGCTGAGGAACGCAAAAAGCAGCTCGAAGCTACCAATGGTGCGTAGATTCGACGTTTGCCTTATCTGGCTGACCTTCTTTGTCAATTTAGCTACCTTTGAGCTTCGCATCAAGAACAAGGCAGGCAAAGAAGGCGTTTACACTGTTGGTGCGTTCGTGTCCTTTAGGTTCTTGTTGTCTAGGCTCATCCTATGCAACAGACATGAAGAAGGAAGGATCAGTAAAGAAGGGTGCTGCGAAGCCTAAAGCTGATGCTGGTCAGTCTTTCACTCTAAAGCATATAAACCTGGCTGATCGAATCCTCTAGTCATCTCTATGTCGGACGAAACCTTTGCTGGTTTGGTCGAGTATGTTCTTATCATCACTGGCTGGACACTCAGCTGACATTACCTTACAGTGGTAGTGGCTCAGCGCAGAAGGCTTTCATGACTGGTAAGCCTATACCGCTTGAATATACTTGCAGAGCTCATAGACAGCGCAGGAGGGCTCAAAGTCCGGGGCAACGTGCTTTCTTCCGCTTCAGTTTGCGAGAGTATAGCTGACTCGAACTCCAGATCGTTGTCGCAACCAAGCTCGACTCTGTACTCAAGCAGGCCAAGAGCAAATTGTAGTGGTACATTGTATTGGTACATTTTCATGCACTTGTTGCTCCCTGTATTACTTCAATCGATCCCTAGTAGTTGTGCTTCCCTCAGATGCGTCATCAATGACTTGGCTTCGTCTTTCTCCTGCTAAAAGTATCAGCTTTGCACGTTGGTAATGCCGCAATACGTACATCTAGCGTTGAGGGTGAGTTCAAGAGTATAGACAGGTAGCGTTCCGCCATGACTAGATCACCAGTCTTGCGTCCATCATCATCCTTGAGGTTGATCTCGTACTGCGCAAGAGATATGTAAAACTTTGCGTATTCTTTCAATGGTAGTCCATCCTTGATTGCTGCATCGATAGCTGTTCGTTGATAAGCTGCTGCTTGGGCGTGTAGGCCCTGTCGCTCGAAAAGAGCGCAAAGTTTCGTGTACAAGCCCATTTCACCGGGCTCTGACGATAGCAATGCTCGCTTGTAGGCTTTGGTAGATTCCGCTAGGCTGTAATAATAGTCAGACGAAGCTACAAGCTTGGAAGGCGACTTACTAGCCAAGCTTGTCATAACAGCTACCTAAAGCTGCCCACATGCGACTGTCGTATGGCCTGTGGTTCAAATCTTCATGTTTCAGGCCAACACCAGCCGAAACATCGATCAAACCCACCTTAAAGCAGTCGCCTTTTGATAATAGCTGAGAGCGTAAAAGTGCATCTCGAGCAGCTCGTATGTCTGTCCCAAGCCGTACCAAGCTCTGTAATCTTTCCTACTGACATCTGCGCAAAAATGGTCATAGCTCATACCCAAGAATCCTGGTTGAGACATACCGACAGCCCTTCGATACGCTTCGACAGCAGCATGTGTGTTCTTCATCTCAACATACTCGTGCCCCATCAGAGTCCAAGCTGATAGATAGCCACGATCGAGCCGCAGCGCTCTTCGGAAATACACCACTGCCTTCTCATGGTCCCCTCGCAACGAGTAATAGTTGCCAACCAAACAGCACGTTTCCGGTCTGAACCGATCCAATTGAGTGTATTTCTGCGCCAATTGACTCAGTTTCGACCGCTTCTCCATAACGTAGAGAATGTTCGAATAGGTATCAATGTCGTCAATCCGGAAAGGGTCCGTTTCGAAAATCTCGTCAAAGTATCGCTCTGCATCGTCGAATTCTCGAAGGTGATAGCTGATGAGCGCTTGTTGTGATTTGAGGTGTAAGCTAGTAGGAAAGAATTTGAGGAGTTCCGATATGCGCACTTGAAGGGCTTCGGTAGCAGAATGGATCTCGAGCACGGCGTGAACACTGAAGATGGCAGACATGAAGGAATTTGGTAAACGGCTGTCAATGGCGGCCAGCTGTGGGTAGGTAAGTCTCCTATTCAAGCAAGATCGTAGACACATGCCTCGTCTCCTCGATCTATCAGAGAGGCGATTTTCAGCCAGCAGCTCCAATTGTACGGATATGCGGCTCCAGATTGCGTCAAAACATCGATAGCTTCTAACCGCTTGCCCAACTTGTCGAGCACGAGGCCTTTCCTGCGATGAAATACTCAGACTAGGCATAGTAGAGGCGTAGACACTTACAGGTACAGCAGAAAGGGATCCGTGACATCTTTGAGCTCTGATAAAAGCGGTATTGTTTCCTTGCTTTGCCTGCGCTGCTTGTCTTTCGGTCCTGTCATTACTTCTTAGTCTTGTATGGGTCAGAAAGCAAGCTGACACACCCAGCATGGCTCCACTATCCTCCTGTACGCGACGCTCGCCAGCCTACAGGACAGCATAAGACACCAGCTGCACATAACTGTCGGAACAGCTCACGAGATACCTCGAATACAGACACAGAAAGCGAGCGCGATTGCTCCTACACGACTTGAGAACCTTTGCTGCTCTATCGAGCTCCTTGTTGTCATAGTACGCCTTGCCCATCATGTACTGATCAAGCTCTTGCGCATCAAGCGGATCCATAGCTTTCGACGACGTGCTCGCTCTCGCTTCAGGATAAAAGTCGTAAGAGATGTCATGCGCTCCTGCTATAGGTGAAGAAGGTCCGCCTCCAGCTGGCGCTATCGAGATGTTTGGCGGAAGACCAGGTAGTGACGGACGAGGTCTGTTGGGCGTTGAGGTACGAATAGCAGGAGGCTCTGTTGATGCACTTGGAACACTGGCAGGAACAGATTGAAGCAGCTCAGCAGCCCAACGCGTCGCCATGATCAATCCGCGGTCCGACAAGTCTCTGCATGCTTGCCTTAGAGCTGTTCGAGCTACTTCAGGGGAGGTGTCTGCACTCTCAAAGGCTATTCCAGCCATTTGAGAGTCTTGGGTATTATACACGAACGCGTTGGCCATGTCGTTTCGGTGCAAGGAATTGAACGACAAGAATACATTTCTACTCAACAGCTTATGTGATGCTAATGCTATGGATGCGGTTTTGATACAAGAGACAGGATATGTTCGATGCGTGCGAGACTGGTGGGAAATGTGCGGTGCGGTGTCAGCGCTTGCTGTAAAGCAAGATGTATGGGTTGGCCGCCAAGATGTACGACAAGGAGCTTGAAAGGATGCTGGTATCATTGTTGTACTGCCACTGTCATCGTTTCAGCATGAAGCTCCTTGGGGCTGCTGATCTGACTGACCTCTGCGCCGTTACGGACAAAGTTGGTGTAATGGCCTGCCATCATCTGTCAGCTGCGAGTCCAACTAGATGACAGCACAGTACCTGTGTGTATCTGTGAAGCCCGAAAACAATTAATACCGGCAGCAGTATAGCACAACTTCGGGACTCACCTCGCCCTCATGCACGATCACACCATACAAATCATACATATGTCTGCAAACCAATGTCAGACCGATCAGTCTTGAAACAATACACGACTCACTCTTCTCTATTGCCCGCTTGGTGCACAAAGTCGCCAAGATCAAACGTCGAGGGAAATTTGACTCGTTTCTCGACTTTCCGTAGACTTCCGTCCATGCTTTGTTCGAAACGCTGCTCCGGGTGTTAGATTTGAATAAGTTCACATGGAGCAGGCTGACCTTGAAAGCCACACAAAGGACTGAAGGTGAAGTTTCGAATCGTAGCTGCTTGCTTGCCTAATCTCAAGCCTTAATAAGGTATACAGAAAAGAACACGGATTGACTGACTGAAGCATCTGCCGATCCACATTGACAGGAGTACTGTCTAAGCTGTTCCTTCTTCGTATATCTGCGCAAATATCGTCACTTCATAATCATTGAGATGGACATCACACACGTTTTGAGGCAATCTCGTAGGTTAGTCGACTTGTCGGAACCAGACGATAAATTGAGAGTGACCTCTAGGAAAGGATCGTGGGCAACCGTGCATTTGCCGCACGAGTTGCATCGCACTTCCGAGCGCAATTGACCGGCGAATGTTCGGTGAATGATACAAGGACACGAATCTTCTGAGTGGACTGAACAGGATGCGTGTAGCTCAGTGAGGAGGGAGACCAAGAATTCATGACCTGTAATGCCGGCTACCTGGTAAGCGATGGTTCGCACTCAGAAACTCAGGCTTACCATCTTGTTGGCCCTATGACCGACGACATCAGTAGAGGCACAGGTAATTTCAATCTACTAACATGTCGTGCTAGCTCAGAACCTTCTGTCGAGCGCCAGAAAGAATACAGGAAAGTATCGAGCGCAAAAGACGACGCCGGCTCCGAGCGTGAATAGAACTGCACCTAATCAGAATCATACCGTCTAACAAGCCAATGCAGCTTACCGAAGTAAAGAGCTTGTCCATTTCGCATGACATGCAAGCCTGAATACCTTCAACATCATATCTCTCCTCGCATAGAGCACAGTCATGCCTGAAGTAAAATCAGTGTATAGCCTCGCACGCTCAAGTAGCGACGTACTCGTTGGAAAGGTAGTAGTCCCTCAGCTGATTTGTCCGCAAGAGACATTGTAGAACAACGCTCAGATACTGCCGTTTGGCTGTGAGTTTGTTCAGAACCTTTACTCAAATGGCATACACATGTAGCTCCTAGATTCAGAAAGCCTCGAGAGTCTGTTCCACTGTCAGTTCCAATGCTTGAAAGCTATACGTGAACATACTCATATGAAGGGCAGCCTCGACTTTAGCTGATCTAGCCGCGCAGTCCCGCTTGTCGAAAGCCGCAAGTATCTCTTGAGGCGTTAGCGAAAGTATATCGTCGCACTTTGTGCAATACATCGACATTGTCTTGACATCGAGCGATATGGGGTGATTATGGGATGTGCCGTGCGCTTGTGCATGACTTGTGCTGCAGAATGCCAGCTTGCATCCTTGTGAAAGACATATAGTTGGTCTTCGGAGCATTGAACGGCATGCTGAGCATTGTTGCGCGTCCAGCTTAGACATCAAAAGTCACATCAGCCAAGGCGATACCTTCTCGAGAGGATTATAGCTCACCTTGCGCTTCTTGTTAGGAGGATGTATTGCATCTTGTTGCAGCTGCTTGGACCACAGTGCAATTGTAGCAAATGTCTTGGTCAAGTCATCACGACTTAGATCCGAAGTATGAACACAGAGGCCAGGTAGCGGCTTGCTGATAGCTTGAGAGAGAGGAGGAGCTGGCTTTGGCTGTGTAGGCACGCGTGCTGCGGAAGGTGCAGACCTCTGGACTGCTGTATTGTTGGCCTGGGGTTGAAATCGTGGAACTTGCGCTGAAGCGTGAGAGCCGCCATAGTTGGACAACGCTACGGTAGCAGACATTCTTGCAGAGCTTTCCTAAGTGTTGAAATGCTGCATGTTGCGAAAGAAAGTGCGCAAAGTCCGACGACGAAGAGATCTTGACCAGAGCAACGGGACAGGAGCGGAGGGACATCAATATGGAACGGCTGTACACGACATTCTTTGCAGAATACAAGAAAAATATAATTATATACTATATCATATATGCGTTGAAGGCTTTTGTTGAAAAGTCCATCTCATGCATCAAAGCAATCTATGGTCTCACTGCAGAAAGCAAGAAAACAGTCAGCGTGCATTCGAGAAACAGGAGAGAGGTAGCCCACGAAGGGCGAAAGGACGGATTTGTTGGAGGATCAGAGAGTGTTTAAAACTCTTCCTTGAAACGAGTAGCTGCCAAGAGCAGTTCGCAATCCGAAAAAAAAGGGATAAAGTCAAAAGTCAGACTTACCAGGAGTGCTCTCAGCTAGGACCTGGTCCTCTTCTTTTCGCTCTTCTGCTTCCTCTCGAGTCTCTTGAGTCTCGACATGTTCTTCAGACTCGACGTGTTCAGAGCGGTCAGTAGTAGATTGAGGTCTTGAAGTCTGGTTGTTGTTGCCAGTAGCACCGGTGTGGCCAGATGCGACGGAAGCAGCACGAGGAGTGCCAGAAGATGAGCCGCGACCGGCATCTTCAGCTGGCTTCTTCTCGGTCGCGTAGCCGTTCGAGCCAACGCTGACGCTGGAGTCAGCAGCTGGTGCGGAGTAGCCTGGGACGGCCTCATCCTCTTGAGCAGCTAGGCTGGTGCTGGTTGGGCCACCTTGTATCGCTGGAGCGAGACGAAGGGAAGAAGAGGTGTGGGTAGATCCAGCGCGGTTGGAAGCAGTGGTGTGAGCGGTGTGGAGAGAAGCGGTGCGGCCAGATTGGCGCGAAGAGTGGTGGTCAGCAGCCATCTCTGCTTCTTCCTCTTCCTCTTCTTCTTCCTCTTCTGCAGTAAATGTCAGACTGCAACATGGAACAGGACAATTTGACATACCCTCATCGGACTCTTCCTCGACGGATGATCCACCCTCTTCCTCATCTTCCTCCTCAGACAAGTAACCGGCAGAGCGAACGGCAGCTGGTACTGGTCCAGAACGGTCCATAGGCTCGGAAGTAGTGACTGTGTACCGCTCAGATCCAATCATCCAATAACGAAAGATTACTCACGGTAGACCTTGGAAAGCTGCTTGGCGTCGTTCCACCATTCCATCATGTCTTCGTAGTTGCGTGCGCGGAAGGAGAAGGCAGAAGCAGATCCACCAGTGAACTTGGACTTGGTGTTGGGGTTGCCCTTCTTGCCCTCAATGTGGAACTTGTAAGAGCTGGCGTGGATGGTGGAAGGTGCGCCAAGAGTGCACTCGGGCAAGAAGAGAGACAGACGAGGCTCAGGGTGCTTGTAGCCGTCAGATGACCTGTTTTATACGAGTTAGTGCAAGTACTTAGTATGGGCAACAAGCACTCACGCAAGCTCGTGCAAGTAACCAGCAGGGGTAAGAACGTAGTAGCCCTCGGTGTAGTTCTTGGAGAAGCGCTTCTTGCGTTCGAGCATACCCTCGTGAACAGGGAGAACCGATGGGTCGTCCTTGCCAGGGTAGTTGATGTGGTCGATGTTTCGCAGAGGAGTCTCGGGGTCGAGGAGGTGGTCCGAGCGAGCGGCGAAAGCGAGCCATTCGGTGTTTGGCTGGACGGACTTCATGAGAACACCCATAGTAGCCCAAGTGTCTTGCACAGAGCTCGACATTCTGTTTCTTTCGTGAGCATAGTCCATGTGGAGTTGGGATGGAAAAACAAACCTGGATGACCAGTTGTCGAAGGTCTCCCAAGCAGTCTGGATAGCACGGATGACACCCTCTTCAAAGTGCTCAGAGTTCTGTTGCATGATGATGACACTCTTCTGGAGAGCATTCTCTTCCTGGACTTGCTTTTGAAGCTGGCGAGCGACCAAGCTGTTGGTGTACCAAGGGTCCTCCTTGGCGGTGACGTGCATGGGAGTGTTCTTCAACATGGTGATAGAACGAGCCAAGTCAGTGATGACCTTGGTAGAGACTTCGCGCTCTTTGGCGACGGTCTGCGATAAACAATTATCAGCAGGCTTTTAGCGTAGAAAGGAAATTGTTACTCACGACAGCTAGCTTGCCAGTGTCCATCTGGATGTTCTTGATGTGAGCCTTGATCTCGGTGCGGAGCTTGTGCAAGTGCTGGACAATGGACATGTCGACAGTGCGAGCCAAGTTGGCATGGTGATCCGCAATGTTGCGAGTCTTTTCACGAATGCCATAGAAGATGTCTTGCATACCGCCTGATGACACACACGACAACATGAGCAATTAGGAAAATGACGGTTCAAAAATGTCTCTGAAGGCTTACCATCGCCCAAAAACTGGTTACCAGCATGGAAGGGAACTTGAATGACACCGCCGAGCTTGGAGAGCTCCTTGGAAGTGTTTTGCTCAATGTCGGCAATGCCTTCAAAGTAGGCAATCAAGTTCTTTGTAATTCTCTTCCACGCTTCGAACCGTTCGATCAGCTGGAGACAACAACAACACAAAGTCAGCGCGTGTCTCCGAGTAAAGAGTCCCGTTGCCGTACAGTGTCAGAAGGACGCAGTTCTGCAAGTATAAACGTCAGCCTTGCAGGAAGACAAATGCGGAAACTATTGTGACGAACCGACAGGGCCGGTGTTTTCTAGACAGGTCATGCGAATATATCAGCTTCCTGGTCACTTTTACGTTGGAACAGGGCAGACTCACTCTTAATCAACTGCGACTGTCTGGTAGCCACGGAGGATCTACGGGATTGACGGGAAGTAGTTGTGGGAGCCCGACCTCCATGTTGGCTGAGTCTGTCACTTTCTGCCATTTGTGATATGTTGTTTGCTTTGTGGGAGAGAAGTGGGTGTGAGAAGAAAGAGAGTATTTAATTCCCTTGATGGTCAAAAGTCAACAAGGAAATGGCTCGCTCGCTTCAGGGCAGAGACAAACTTCCAAATCCGGATCAGCATTCCGAACAGTCGTCATTTGTTGTCCGCGGCGGGGTATAATCAAATGTGCGTGCTGTGCTGCATTAACAAGAAGGCTAGAAGGTGTAACGACTAAAGTAACTAAGATGCCTGAGTTCCCGGAGGACAACACATCTTCGAGCCGCATGTCTGTCAATCTCGTATGTCAGCACCGCCTCATGATTGACGCAAATGCAAATACCTCATCCACACATCTGACTAGACATGTACCTTCTCGCTGTGCCTATTACATAGTATCAGTGTGACCAACACAAGGATTGAGGGTATTCACCTCATTGAATTGCTCTTCCGAGATCCGCTCAAGTTCGGGACCCGCCGTCTCAGCAACTGCAGATCGCAATTCACCAATGACCTCCGCTGGATACCTTGTTCAGTATGATCTCGGCTGATTGCTTTCGAAAGGCTTACGTTGTATTGTGCTGTAAACCAAGACGTCTTTCAGCCTTTATGCACAGAGCTAAAGTAATTCTTGACATACCTCGAATGAATACCATAACGATGCAACACATCTCTAATTCTTGCGCTTACTACAATGTACTCGTCCGTGCTCTTCACTAGCACATGCACAGAACCAATGACCTTGCTTTCTGACAAGGACCAGATGTGTAGATCTATTGAACAACCGAACATGAGTGCTAAACAACGCCGAGTCACAGTGTACGAACCGTGTACGTCTTCTACCCCTGGAATGCGCAATATCGCAGCGCGAACTTCATCGAGCGAAACATCGGAAGGCGTGCCTTGCAGTAAGATAGCTGAGGCAGATCGAACTGTACAAGCAAGCGTCAGTAACAGTCCAATCAAAAAGGCAAAAGGATGGCATACCTAAAGGCATTGCGCTGGAGAAAATAATGACTGTAATGATGATACTGATGGCGGGGTCAAAGTAGAAGCGGTATTGCCATTGCGTAAGCCAAATGAGCAGACCAGCCGCGATGACTCCGACATTGCCCAGCTGTCGTACATTGTCAGCCGGGGAAAACAGGTCCTTGATGACAGTGACTCACAGCATCACCCAGGACATGCAAAAATACACCGCGCATGTTCATGTTACCATGAGAATGACCATGACCTTTCTCTTCTGCCTTTGCCTCATGTTCATGTTCTTCCTCGTGGCCATGTCCGTTCGCGTGCGAGTGACCCTCATGCTGACCCAAACCCTGTTCCGCGTCTGATAGCGCACCATTCCTACTTCCACTCTTCTTCAACACATCCGCGTACGACTTTGGTTTACCTTGAGTCGATTCCATGTCCACATTGGTGCTGTTGCTCCTTCTTCGGTTGTGACCAGACTTTTGCAAAGCGGCTCGAACAATGTTAGCGCGAGTTTGAGCTGGGTGTGCGTAAAGATCATCGATTTCTTCTTCGCTTAGATCTTGAGCGGTTTCTTCGTCGTCTTCCGGTAATCTGATCGCTCCGACGTTACCATGCGAATGATCGCCTGAGCTAGAATGGCTGTGCGAGTGTCCGCCGTGGGAGTGTCCATGGTCTGGAATGTGCCTTTAGTCGGACCCTCAACCGCTTCGTTTAGACGGACCGTGGAAGAGGAACAGGCCAACTATATTTGACAGCAGACCTAGACTACCGACTATAACGACGAGCTTGGGGTTGCGTACGTCTGTCATTCACCGTCATCAGCCGACAATCCAAAGATGGAGCTGGATGCAGAACTGACCGGCACCGTTGACAAAGCGCTCAATAGCTTCCATAAAGATTGAAAAGCACAATGCAAGCAAGAAGACACCATTGATGAGTGCTCCGAGGATTTCGGCTCTTTGCCAGCCGTACGAATACTTTGACGAGGTTGTTTCTTTCGCTGCAAGCTGTACAGACGGAATCTCTTTAGCATAACTCATGCAAAAGACGAGCCGTCGTACCTTGATAGCATAGAGAGCGACAATTAAGGAGCAGACTGTATTGAAGGCATCAGCCTGAAAGTAGTCGCTCATGCCAAACATAACGCACCATCGTTCAGCATCTGCAAGAATCCTTTCTGAGCCTATGATACTTATGATACTTCTACAATGATCGAGAGACTCACGTGAAAGCTGTCTGCCACCAGTGCAAGCCTGCGACGAGGTATATCTGTCAGCACCCAATCACGCAAAACACATGAAACTGATCCTCACGAGCCAACAGCATATCCTACGCCAACACACTTTAGCCTGAAAGCCCAACACGCTGTGACTTTGTACGCACCGACAATAATCTCTACAAAGAAGAAGACCGTGTCAATGGCTAACAAAGTGTACAAACTCGCTTCTCTGCAGAAATATCGCCTCGTTATCAGTATTCCTTCAGGTGTAAGTCTCAGGATATCAAAGCCCCACCTTGACCAGCCCATCTTGTTATATGCCTTGCGGATTTAGGAGTCGACGTTTTCAAATGACGAGCACTCGTAGCAAAGATACACGGTGTTGCGCGACAACACAAATCTCGAGACGTAGCAATACAGTGCCCTTGTCGACTGAACCATGTCTCCAATGCTATTGCAGCGTCCTCAACAGAGCTCGCTACTCGCCTCTTTACTCACGGAATGAAAGCAGTCTTCAGTATCGCATTCCTATTGAACTTCTCATAGTACTCCGGAGCCTGCGACAGAGGTACTTTATGCTGAATGAAACCTTTGAAAACGTCTTGATTCGCTCGAAGCACTATTCCACAATCAATAAATGTCATTCAACTCAACTCAAGAGAAGTTACCTTCTAACGCTTCGGGGAAGAGTGCTTTTACTGGCGCTCGACCGAACTCTACATCGAATCGTAAGCATTTGCTGTGTGATGAAAAAGGAGTGGAAAACGCACGCATCCTGATGTTCTTGTCGTACAATGTCGTGCCGTTCAAGTCTAAATGATGATTGTACACCCCACAAGAAGATACCGCCTTTGCACACATGAGCATTGAAACAATTCGACAGAAAGAAAACACTCACTCCCCAAGGTCGAATGAGATCAATAGCCAAATTGAGCGCGACAGGTAACCCGACCACTTCCATGACTGCATCTGCTCCTCTCCCATTTGTAGCTTTCTGAACCGCGCTTCGTAATTCTGCCTCGGGTAATGCGATCGCTCCATGTTTCTCTGCTTGTTTGCGTCTTTCTGCCACCGGGTCAGTAGCGCTACCTACCATCAGCCAAGTCTTCTTGCGAATAGTGTGAGCTTACTACACTGTCCCAAAGAATTGCTTCGCAGCGGTAACGGCACAAAGACCCACTGGACCCAAACCAACGACAACAGCCACGCTTTCTGCATTCTTTGGTTCATCAAGAAGCTTGAACGCATTCCTAGCGACCATCCAACCGGTAGGCCATATATCTATTCCCAAATCAACCTCAGGTGATCGATCAAGGGGGAAGAACTTACCGCCCATGAGCAACAGTAACTCCGGATCTAGGTCTGAAGGAGCTTTGAACAAGGTAGATTCGCCTAATGGGACTAGAGCGTATTCTGCTTGTACGCCTTGTAAAGCTGGAGAACCGAATAACCTTGAGGAAGCGCAACGAGAGGTTTTCTGTCTTTTGCAAAAGTAGCAATTATCGCATGATCTGTCTCGATATAATCAGCGGGAAGCTCGCAGAGATGATTGTTTAGTACTCGCATGGTGAATGGAGATACGACTCTATCGCCCTTCTTGAAATTCTGCACGCCTGTTCCAACCTCTACCACGGAGCCTATCAATTCCTGCACTCTTCATCAGCCCAGCCCGATAGGATAGAAGGGAACTCACATGACCCATAATGAAACCCCATTCATCATCCGCTATAGGCTCAACACCTCTATCTACACGGTCATCAGCATCCTCATTCGGTTCATATTGGGATGCAACTGACAGATATGGTTGTCAGAACCACACAAGCCAGCCAGCTCAACTTTGACCAACACGTCGTGTTCATGCTGGATGTTTGGGATCGGTCGAGTTTCTATTGCTACTTTCCCAGGTCCGTTGATCACCTGCAACAACGATTCAACTCGAGCCGTTAAAGATGCATGGGACTCACCAGAGCTTGCATGGACATTCTGACGCTGTAGAGGACGACGTAGCTGTTTGAGGACAAGAACAGAACGAGGAGAAGTCAAAGTGGGCTTTGGTGGGCAGATAGCAACGACGAGATGTTGCAGCTGACAAGGGAACAATTTGAACTCGTCTGCCACGCGTTAGAAGACGCAAAGCAACAGGATAGCTTCACAGCGCGGGATTCGCAAGGTTGGGCATGGCATGAACAAAATGTACGCGTTTGAGCGCTCATCTCGCAGGTAGTGCTGAGCGTGCTCAGGTGCATGGACGATCGTACGGCTATCTAGAGAAACGAGTCAAGAAGCGGCTCGTGCAGGAGCAAACTGTTGCCCAGCAAGAGTTGATTGAACCGCATGACCCTGCGCAAGAAGGTCCTCATGATGCCGAATTGATCACAGTGGAATTCTATATTGTGTATTCGAGCACGTATAGAGTGCCAGTGCTCTACTTTAACGCTTTCGATTCAGGTGAATGGCAATTGAATATGATTATTGCACAAGCTGATCATAGACAGCTGGATCTCCCTTGACAATATACATGATTCACAAGGCCAACCTTTTCAACGCTTCTCGGAATAGCCATCCTTTCGCTGCTGATGAAGGCACGACCTTTCCAGCTATAACACAAGGCGAACATCCAAAGACGGGAGGAGCGTGCTGTTACTTGCATCCATGTGAGACGGAGACGATGCTGAAGGAGGTATTGAAGGACGACAATGTTCCGCCGAGGCAGTATATCGAAACTTGGTTGATGCTTGTAGGCGGACTTGTAAATCTTCGAGATGAATGCGAGTGCTTGATATAACCAAGGAAAGGGGAAGGAGGTTCAGACATGTAGAACTTGTACGCATGATCCAAAAGCCTGACTGATCACACACAAAGCTCGGAGAGCAGAGGGGATGCTGAAACGCTAGAGGATTTGTAAAGCCATGCATATCGGTCTAGATATCATCATGTAAAGACTATGGAAGAGAGTTTGATAAAGAGGTCTGAGCTAGGCGAGAGGAAGGCTGAAGCAGTGGTGACAAAGACTCGGGAGTCGCATTTGATGCTGCCCTTAGGCGACACGCGCGTGGTGGAAAAGAGCGAGCGGGCCCAACGCGATTGGCGAGTGACAGTTTGCGTGCATATTCCATTGCAGACGGAGAAGACGATATCTCCAACAGCGGAAAGCGAGAGTTGACGGCAAGTAGTGAAATTTGATTTTTTTCCGTTGACCACAAGCTGAAACCAATCTTTCGACCGGTCGAACCCTCGCCCTTGTCACAGAGGAGACCGTCGCTCCATCTTTGTGAGCCCAGCCCGTACCTGTGCTTGTGATACCGTGCTGATCTGGCCACCCACTCAATTTAAGCTAGAAGCTTTTGGATTGCGTTGCCGTCCAATAATTTCTGAAGTCAGTCAAATCTCTTTCATCCGGGCTTGTAGCCCTTCTCATTCGTTATCGTCCAGACCTACAAGTCATGGCAGTTGGGAAGAACAAGCGAGTTCCTTCTTTCCAATCAAACTCGGTGTTAATCTTGCGATATAGGCGCCTTTCAAAGGGCAAGAAAGGTCTCAAGAAGAAGGTCGTAGACCCGTTCACGCGCAAGGGTATGACAGACAGAAAGACCTGGATCAAAAGACTAAGATATCGTGGGCAGACTGGTACGACATCAAGGCGCCTTCATTCTTTGAGACACGCAACGTCGGCAAGACTCTTGTCAACCGTTCGCAAGGTCTCAGTAAGTCTAAAAGCTGCTGCAACGTGCAAGGCCTCGCATCTTATAGACCGTCTAAACAGAAAACGCCAACGATGCATTGAAGGGACGTATAGTTGAGATCTCGCTGGCCGATTTGCAAAAGGATGAGGAGCAGGCATTCAGAAAGATCAAACTGAGGGTCAGCATTCGATTGAAGTCGAGTATATTTCATACTAAACTTCTGTCGTGGTGGCAGGTCGACGAAGTTCAAGGCAAGAACTGCCTCACCACTTTCTACGGCATGGACTTCACTTCAGACAAGCTCCGGTCTCTTGTACGAAAGTGGCAGACCCTGATCGAGGCTCACGTCGACGTCAAGACGACCGACGGCTACCTCATCCGCCTGTTCTGCATTGCTTTCACCAAGAAGCGCCCCAACCAAGTAAAGAAGACGACTTATGCCAAATCGTCGCAAATCAGAGAAATTCGAAAGAAAATGTTTGAAGTCATGATTCGCGAAGCTTCCACTTGCGACCTTAAAGAACTCGTTCAAAAATTCTTCCCCGAATCTATTGGGCGAGAAATTGAAAAGGCCTGCCAAGGCATCTACCCGCTTCAGAACGTCTACATCAGGAAAGCAAAGATCCTGAGGTCGCCCAAGTACGAAGCTGGCAAGCTTTTGGAGATGCACTCCGAGTCGGCTACCGCAGAGACTGGCACCAAGGTTGGCAAGGCAGATTTCAAGGGTATGCATTCTCTCTTCTCTTGAAGTATCATCACTAATGAATCGCTGTCCTGAACTAATAGAACCGACGATTCTCTCTGCCGTCTGATTTGGCTTTGATCGAGGAGGGGTTTTGGGCCATTGTATGCGTTGTTGCATCAATCGTATGACCCTTCATGACACCAGTAATCTGTTCTGTTCTCTCTCGTCCTCACTATCGTCCTTGTCCTCGTTCCCTTATCCTTGCATCTTGATTCTATTCGCTGCTGATGCATCGAGGGTCTGTCTCGTTCATGTCCGCTGTGGTCTTTACACGTGTGCTTGCAAAGGTACTTGCTCCGCTGATGTATACACAAGGAAATCGAAAGGAGAAACTTGAGGCCTTATTTGCCTTTGCCCGACTGATCCTTGTCCTTCTTCTTTCCCTTCTTGGAACTTGATTCAGGGACAGACTGCTCTTCCTCTTCTTCACCTTCAACATCCTGCTTTTCCTTTACAACAACCGTCAATTTCCAATCTGAAGCCGGCTTATCCTCCTCAATGCATTTGGCGTTTCCCTTGCTTTTCAGATGATTGGTTCGCGCGGCTGAGGCACAGGTCCCTCTCATCGGCTTTCCACAGCTTGGGCACGAATATTGCGGGTAGACCTTGCCAGTGCGCAGCGCTTTCGCCGATCTGACTCCTTCCTCAGCAATATCCCAAGCTTGGTATTCTGCATGCTCCTTGCAGGACTTCTTATGAACCTTGGCTGAGACATCCTGGCGACGATGTAAGTCGCCACAGCAACGGAAGCGGATTGTTTGAGCATTACGAGTACGATTCCGATTTTTGGTGGCTGCGCTTTCCTTTTTCGGACCTTTCTTGTTCTGGAGAGATGCCGCTACGAGTTGCTCTCGAGTAGGACCTGCAGCGGATGTCTTCTTTTGTACTTTGACTGGCTTTCCTTTGATCGATCCCGACGGCTTGCGCTTCAAAGAAGCCTTGCGGGGCTGTTCTGCAATAGCGGGCGGAGAGGGTTGCAGTGTGCCTATAACACTATCTTTTCAGTTACTAGAGCTGTCAAAGGGTAAGAACTGAACAGCCGATTCATCTTGTCTGCCGCCATCCTTATCCGCAGGCTGATTGGTAGACAGGATGGGCAATCTAGGGCGATCGGGGTTGAAGGGAACGTGGGTCAAGCCTTGTTGTAGCTGCAGTGCCAGATAATCCTGGACAGCGCGAACAGATGAAGCTTCCTCTGGATCTTCTTTGAGGATGCGACACCATTTGGCGTATTCCGTACCGACGAGATCGTTCATGCGTGGGATGACAGTCGATCCTGCTATTTGCGTCGCAGTGAATCCTGCCAGAGTATCGTGGACGACTTGATTCAGAGATCCTGTCGAGAGATTGATGAGCTCAGGAACACATATAGAATGACGGGCTTACGTTGCTGGGCAGGGGTCCGCCCATGGCTCTTGTGGAAGTCCTGCTGTTGCTGCGTGACAATATCGCCGACATTTTTGGAACGCCTAGCAGCATACACGGCTGGATATGGTATCAAGATGCGTCCATTGTAACTGATCATCAATCACTCACGATCGTCCCAGAGCTTCTGAATATCTTCACGATGTTTTGAGCGTCTTTGCTCCCCTAATTCGGCTGCAAAGACCGTTAAGTACGAACATCAAAACAGCGATTCAACAAACAGTCGTGATAATACCGCAAATTACTGTGTCGGATACCTTCCCTTCGTTCGACTCCATGCGTTGCTGTTCTATGGTCAGCAATTTGAGTAAGAACTAGAGTCGGCAAACTCACGATCCCAGAGGTAATGTGACCTGGCGGCGGAAATCGCAGCTCGAACATATGATCCGTCAAGAGTATACGAGCCGTCGTACCCTCTTTGGTTGTAATGATTTCGAATAGCAGGGGCGATCTGGTGCCAAGGATAGATCTTCTTCAAGCGGATCTCCCTCGATCGTTTGTTCTTCATGTATTGATGAGCTGGACCGCCGTAAATAGATGGATTGGCTCCCAGAGGAGGAGGAAGACCGCTCATGGAAAAGTATCGCCGAGAGTCTGTGACACGAGTAGCCTCCGCGTCAGAGGAACTCAGGGCGAATGACAAGTTCCTCACCGCCTTGAGCAGGCTGCTCAATCAGCCAAGTTCCGAGATTTGTGTAATGGTCCTGAAGAGCAAGTCTCAGCCGATCCGGTCACCAAGCGAACATGACTTACTACTCCTAGCAGATCCCCGTACAGAGTAACATCCATACCGCAACCATAAGCGAAAGTGCCTTGCGAGGGATGAACCAGCTCAGGGGATACACACAAAGCTTCTTCCGGCCGATCTGGTGGGCTGGTGACAGTCTAAAAAGAGGTTTGAGTACATGTAAAGCAAGATAGCAAAGAACTGACCACAAGAACGTCGGAACGGTCCTCCTCAGTGATGCCTCGACTGGGGAGCTCTGGCATTCTACTGCGCACAACATACTGGCGTTGTATAATCGTTCCACTCTGAACTAAATCTCGCAAAATGGCGTCTCGGTTGATATGATTGATATTGCCAAATACGGGTAAGTACGACGTCGTGGTCAGGGCGGTTCGCATGGCTTCAGCCGATAGCTCCGCCAATGAGTCTCGGACTCTTCTATCGAAATCAAGGGAGATGTCCTGCAAGCCAAAACGAGGATCTTCGCCGTGCGGGCACTTCTTGCCAAGTCGCACTTCACGAAAGTAGGTGTCGACAGCAAGGCACTTCATTGGATAGTGAGCAATGATAACACTACGACGTTCCAGACGATCTGTATCTTACCTTAGGGTGCCGATAGCCTTTCTGAACAAATCCAGCTGTGGTCATCTTAGCTTCCGTCAATGTGTCTAGATCTTGATGAGGAGGAGGGTAGACCAATATAGCTTTTACTGGCGCGTTCATACATCCATTCGGTCTAGTACGGAAGTCAGAAACCGTCATAAAAGGCGCTGTTTCGGACGCACTGTTTGAAATTTGACAAGGGCGGTTTTTTTTGACCGTGTTCGTGGAACAAATCTCTTGCGGTTTCAGTGATGGTGAGATAACGCTCAAAGGTGTAGGCTAGGTCATCTGCCGAGCATCGCACATCCGAGAGACGTTTTCGCCAATTGGTGCCGAGATCACGACCGAGAGCAGGATCTTGAGCGGTGACGGCTGCAACGATATCTGCAAAGATGGCTCTATCCTCTTGCGCTGTGGATATGAGATCAGCCAAAGACAGCATATCATGCGAGGAAACCGTACGCCAGGCATTATCAACTTCTCCGGCATCAAAGGTACCTGATCCCCGAGACTCCTCAGCTTCCACCTGACGCATTGAAAACCCACCCTCATCATCATCCTCTACTTCTTTGGAATCCCGCGAAATCTCCTCTTGAAGACCATCCCACAACTTGCCAGCCAGAGCGTCGTAAATCGGAACCAGCTCATCCATAGAAGTATCTTGCGCATTCGTGTCCTCTGCCGCATCTTGCGTCACCGAGGTGCTAGATCCAAGAGACTCGCCGAACCCAGAATCCCGCAACTGATTTTGCGACGGAGCATGAGATGGATTGGCGGTAGGTGTCTGGCTGTCAACGTATGGCATTTCGTCCAATCCAGATCCCACCAAGGGCTCGTAGTGGTTGTATCGATGGAGTAGAGGAACAGTTACTGCGCCGAGAGGATTGATGACGGTACGTTGAAAGTATCGACCTCCCTCCGCTGCTGTTGTAAAGATCTCAAGCCGGATATCCATACTACTGGCCATGACGACCATGCCAGTATCGGTGACCCATGCGTCCCGACCACCCGGCTGAGCACCTGGAGCCAGAAAAGTAGAGTATACGCTACGGATATCGTTGTACAGGCCGATGTCGCCAGTACGAGCTTCTTCTAGAGACCAGCGAGAATCGATAAACGGATCTTGACTTTGGACTAGACGAAAGATGGCTTCGTTCGTGAGCGGGTTGGTGGATGCGATACGCCGTAAATCTTCAAGATCTTGGCTGGATCCGTATCTACCGTTGACAGAGGCGAATACAGACTGCCAGAAACAAAGACCGTTACCGAGGATGGGAACCGCATAGACGTCATCATAGATTTTTTCGAGCTCCAGAAAGGCAAAATCTTGTTCCGTCTCCAGACTAGGCGCTGCTTCAGATTCAGGAGAGAGAGTGTGGGAAGGGAAGCTGGCGGAGCTAGCGGAGCTGGGAAGATGAGGGAGATAGGAAGGAGACGGGCTGCACAAGGTTGCAGACCTTGAATTGTTGTTGAACAATGGATCGGCATAAAGCGCAATGCCAGACTCGAGAGAAGCATCACGAGCTAGAAAGCTTCCGAAAGGAAGACTACTAGCATGTACTTCATCGAGAAGAAGGGATAGGAAGAGAGCATTCGAGAGCAGGATGCTGTAGAGGAACAGTCTGTCCTGCAGCTTCAGGCGCATTCTGGCGATGCGTATCTAGAGGAAGTCTTGGTGGCCGGGCTTGAAGACTTAGGACGTCGTGGAGAATGGTCGCTGCGTAAAGGCGAGGGAGCGACAGACTCGAGTTTCCGTTCGAGAAAGGGAGCTCTCCGTATCGTACAGGAGCGAATGAGACTCGTTGTCAGCACTTTCATCCGCCTCTCCCGATATGCCTCCCATTGCTTTCCCAGCTCGAAGGCTCTCCGCATCTGTTCGCTCTCATCTGACTCGCACCAGCCATGCGTTCTGCTGTGTTTTTGCTCGCACAACGCCGTATTGCAGGAGCCATACATAGCTGTCTCAGTTGTTGTCCTCGGAATGCGTCGAAATGATGCGGCTGCATACTTTCCATTTCCTCGAAGACCACATTTGTCTGATTTGTCTGCAAGCTGGGTCATCAGGTACCCTTCGTTCTACCAAACTTCTTCATTCCCTCCCACAGTCTGCTTTACCTGCCGTCGACTACTCTGTTGGTCAATCTACTCATTGCTTCACAAGAGACACCCTGTTTGAAAGTCTGTAATGCTTGTGCAACATCTCGTTATGCTTAATCTTGGCGTTGTACGATGCGATCGTCCTTGTACTGTACTGCTACGCTGTTTCGATGTGAAACTTGGATCTTCAGTGAACAGATTGCCCAGAATCGAAACAAAGTACTAAGCCGAGCAGTAAGGCATCGCTACCGTTAACCGTCCTTGCTTCTGTCAGCCATGGATCACAGCCAGATCGCATCTGCGGTACCGCGAGTGTCACACAGGTTGGCAAAGGTCAATCTCGGCGGACGTTCAAGAGGCTGAGCTCGGACGCGGACCAGCGTACTTGATTCTGTGCTCTGTTCAAGTAAGTGACCAGGTCTTAGATATAGGATAGCAATGCGAGCGCAAGAACACAGAGGCGATACAAGCGCGCCGGGAGACTTGCGCCGTGCGATGTTGAGCATCAGTGCGATGTTGAGCATCAGCAATATAGCATCTATGTATCATTGCATAGCTTGCTCCTCCACCCAAGGTGTTCATCAGAGGTTCCGTTTCATGCGGCTGTTGCACCGGGGGCTCTGAGTTTGCGGTTGACCTTGAACAATGACAGATAACAACGAATCGCGGCTTGAGCAACTGCTGCAG
This sequence comes from Kondoa malvinella, assembly GCA_039545315.1. NCBI lineage: Eukaryota > Fungi > Basidiomycota > Agaricostilbomycetes > Agaricostilbales > Kondoaceae > Kondoa > Kondoa malvinella. The sequence goes on along the minus strand of BCIM01000003.1, from coordinate 1,361,325 downwards.
AAGACTGTCTCTTTTCAGATATCCACTACTATTGCCAGCTGTTTCATCTTGCCCAGCTTGGAGTGCCAAACGTGTGAAGCCCTTGTTTTTGATTTCTCGAATAAGCAACCTATCGTTGCGCATACACACACTGCTTTTCTTACAAGAGGTACTCGCAAGCAGCTGGAGTGGATCGGTGATATCTGGTGGAGGCTGCTAGTGACTCGCGCGATAACGACTTGGAGCACAGAGCAGTCCGAAGACATCAAACTCACAGCGCAGACGGTAGGCAGGCTCGTGCTAAGCGGCAGCTGCATCTGATATACATTCTTACAGGCTTGGCGGGATATCTACTGCAGCGGACTATTTCAAGCCTATCTAGCCGAGAGGAGCGGACTTGCAACTAAAATTTCGCAGCATAAGAAGGTCTCAATCTCAGATGTCACTACACAGCAGCTGGAGAATGCCCTCGAGATATATGTCTGTATATTGTGCGAAACTGGCGGTGTGGACCAGTTATCTCGGATATTGTTGCCCTACCTGGGAGGTTGGAATGAGGTAAGTCATCGCACTAGAGGGATCGAATACCCGCTTATGTCGGTACCAGGCCCACGAAGCCGCTTACCGCTCAAAATCGCTTAACGATACATCTGCATGCTCTTCACCTGTACTTAAACGATCAATATCTGAGGTAGATGGGATAGCTGAAAAGCCCCCACGAAAGAGTCAGTCATTCCTTCTCGTGCCTTCGGTATCGTATCTCACATCATCTGATAGCCAACCCTAGAATTTGTACTACTACCACTAGAGCAGACCCTTCTGTCGCCTTATTCAATCACATCCAGCGGAGGAAGATGTCTCTAGAATGGCGACACACGTACACGCAAGATTCTTGGGAGTGCGCTATATACCTTCAAGACAAACGGATCGGATTCTGCTTCGACAAGAACAAGAAGCACGCCCTGCATGGCGCTAATTCGGAAGCCCTCCAATATTTACAAGGCTAATTGAGCAACAGCTGTATGCACGAGTCGCAAGAGAATGACCTTTTGGTGTACAGGTGTATAAAGTCCTTGTAACAGTCAAGTCGTAGTTGCGTCAAATTTCATTCATCTTGTTGTGCAGGCAATGCGACAATGCTTTCTCGACTGAAGTCTGATTGTCGATCGAGGAAGAGTTGGCTTTTGTTTGCGTATACGTCGTTTGTAGAACTTGCAATCTCTTATAGGGACAGGGCTTGTATGTTCTCGCGTTCCAGTATATTCGCCGGCGAGCGTCTCTAGTCATCGCATTTGCATTGGCACTACATTTGATCGTACATATCTTGCTTTTCACTCTCTTCCTCACTCTCCTTTTTCGATTCATGTCTGGTCGCAATGATTTGATTGTCTCATTGCACATCTTTCATCGCTCTATATACTTTGCCCAATGCTTCCGAAGTATCAGCCATCTCATTCACGTTGATCACCGCAGCGGAGGAAAGCGCATTTAGGTGTTCGACCAATCGATCAGCCGCGACTTGCAGAGCTTGTATAGCTGGACCAGAAGCGGAAGTTGTCAACGTCGCAGTCGACTTCTCGATCTGTCACCAAGATCAGAAGACTGCATAAGTAGGGAATGCAAAGACGTACCGAGTTCAATCTAGGTTTGGAAGTCGATTTCATCCTCATAGGTGAAGCAGAGTCCTCCAACTCCCTTTTCTTGCCCTTACTACTGGATGATATGCTTGTCGAAGGGACAGGTAGCTGAGCTTTAGGTTCCGATATTGGTGCAGAAGGGGCATTGGCTGCTTCCCACGCTGCCAAAGCTGCTTGATCACGTTCGTCTACGTAGTTCCGTTCGCAATTGACGCAAAACCTGCTCTACATAAGCTAGTGAAAACTCAACAAAGCGGGGAAATGGACCGACTTTCTTGGATCAGGTAAAGCAAGAGTGGGAGCCGAAGCAGAAGAAGAAGCGAATTTCCTATTCTTTTTGCTTTCTTCAGCTTGTTCTGGCTGACCGGGAACAGCAGATCTAGGCGCTTTCGGTCTCTTCATGAGGGGAATACCATGACATGAAGGATTGACGCATTCTTGCGCTAACAAGATCCAACCTTTGAGTAAACGAGAACCTATAGCGGCTGATGCGGCGTCTGATTGACGACGACGAGCTTCGGCTATTGGATCTATCTGCGGTAGTGCAGGTGCAGGTGCAGCGGTTATTAATTCGGATACAGGTGTAGAGGCGTCTGAGATGGTTGATAGTGATGAAACGGATGAGCGAGGAGAGATGACTGAAGGTGTGGAAGCTTCGATCTGTGGGTTCTGAGAGCGACGTGAGCTGTCTTTGTCGGGTGGTCCGTCGCATCTTGTTCGTTCAAATGGTCAATTGTGTTCGCGACAACAGAGAAGTCCGTCTAGGCTCACCTTGCGCAGAATGATGCAGAGTCTTTGAACATGACTGGGCATCCAACACAATCGTCCTTCGGGCAAGCGTCGCCCATGGTCCATCTGTTTTGATATAGCGGATCAGTCGAATGCCTCGAAGACTGCATTGTATCAGCTCACCCTGTCAGAGCTGCATCAGTACAGTGTACGCTAGAGCAGCGGAATACTCACCAAGTAAAAGATATTTCCCTAGGACAGCTGAAGTTTCTTCAAGTTGAGCAGACATGGCAATTGAGCTGTGTGTGAGGGAGGGGTCTTGGGAAGGACAGGCAGCGAGGTATCTAATGCAGCAATGAAATGGGTGCTAGGACTGACAGATGGTCGTGCGGAGCAAGGTATTCATGTTGTAATGCAAATCTCGTCATTGCATTTACCACTCGAAGTATATTCTGCCTCCGCCTTGTATCTACGCCAGACGCCAAGCTTCTTTGCTCTCTCATCATCGCTTTGAGAGTTGCCTCTGGTTTCACCAGCGAGAATGGCAAACGTACTCAGCTAGACGAATTCACTTGAGCGCGAGTTTGCGCACTACTTGACTAGCCGAATCAGTCAGACAGTCATACAAGCACCGAGAGAAGGTGGAAGTGATGAGCAGGAAACAAGGCTGCTTCAAATATCAGAGGTCGTCGAAACGCATCGGGAACAAGCGCATTGAGCAAGTAAAGGAAGACGACTTGCCATATCGAGATGAGGAACAGGAAAGAAAGTGGTATAAGAAGCCAACAGAGTGGGTAGCTTCAAAGCCTGCAATGAAAGGTCTACAGAGCAAGACAAGTCATGCAGCGGATGACACACATGTGCTCAATACGAAGATCGCACACAGAGATACAGAGAATAGAAGAGGAGAGAGACACGGAGCTCTCGACCGCAGAAGGCACGGCTAGTACTCTGTTGACACGCAACAACGTCGTCAGGATATGCAATGGCTGCTCCTTTTGCTTTTGCTGATATGCTGCTGTGACTTGTCCTCCTCTGCTCCTTTTTACTCGAGCAAACGGAAGCTCGAACTTCGGTGCGGAAATGGTCGAACATTGTCAAGAGATGTATCTGAAATTGCAGCACGACACAGGGAATTGGTACGCAAGACCTGGCAACATGGTTATCAGCAATACATGGCCAATGCTTTCCCTCTGGACGAGCTACGCCCTCTGTCATGCAAAGGTCAAGGTCACAACAGATCAGATGCAACGCAAGAGGCATTCAATGATGTCGCGGGCGATTTCCTACTCCAAGTCGTAGACTGCTTGGATACTTTCGTAGTCATGAACGACAGCAAAGGCTTTCAAACAGCCGTAGCTCAAGTGATCCAACACGTCTCGTTCGATAAGGATTCCAAAGTTCAAGTCTTTGAAGTGACGATACGCGTCTTGGGTGGTCTGTTATCAGCACACATCTTTGCTAGCGATCCTCAGTATGGTTTCGCCATTCCATGGTACACCGACGAGCTGTTATCCATGTCGAGGGATCTAGCCAGGCGAATGCTACCAGCTTTCAGTAATAGTCCGTCAGGCATACCGTTCGCTAGAGTCGGCTCTTCCTTTGCTGTCCTTTATGATACCATCTGATCCTAAAAGTCAGATCAACCTCAAACATGGTCTTACAAACCTCAAAGACGTTCGCGAATGGGAAACATGCACTGCAGGAGCTGGATCTCTTTTGCTAGAATTCGCAACTCTCAGTCGACTGACTGGTGAACCGATATATGAGGTTTGGCATCGCAAATCCGTTCAAGAGGAAGACTACTGAAACTGTGATCCGATAGCAAGTGGCTCGGAAAGCTTTCTTTGCTTTATGGAATAGCAAGTCTTCTCTGTCGCTTGTTGGAAATACCATCAACATTGTAAGGCTACGCTCTAATTTGCTTGAGGTCGGGCTGATTCCTTACTCTAGAAATCCGGGAATTGGATTTATGGCGTATCTTCCATAGGCGCTGGTATTGATTCGGTAAGCCAACATCATACCTCGTCTATTTAGTATGGAATGTCTGACCGGATCAAACCTAGTTCTTCGAGTACATGGTAAAGAGTGAGTGTGTGCGCGAATACAGCTTAAGCTTCTAAGCTTCTGGTCATGTGCAGGCTACATCCTGTGCGCTATCATATATCCAAGCTCTGTATATCCATCTGATGCATTACTAGACTTGGAGAAGATCAATACTGGCGAGTTTGGAGCGAAGCATCTCAAGCCGTCATGCGGCACCTAAGAACGCCTGATGGGTTCTTCGTAAGTTCATGTTCCCCCAACTACTAGTACCAAATTAATGGCTCTACAGTATCGAAGCGTTCATATGAGCACCGGCATGCTGGCGAACGCCAATATAGACTCGCTGTCAGCTTTCTGGCCAGGTCAGTCCGCCGCTGCTGAGTGATTGCGGTCCTCATCGTATCGTATAGGACTACTGGTTCTGGCTGGCGACATAGAGAACGCCATCAAGTCGCATGCAGTCTTTGCGAATTTGTGGTATCGGTATAACGGCCTTCCTGAAGTGTTTTCCCCGCTCTCTGTCGACTCTCCTAACACGGCATACCCTGTACGTACTTCTTGTGGCTGTCTGAGGACCTGCTGAGCCTTGTGTCTAGCTTCGACCAGAATTGATAGAGAGCACCCTCTTCCTGTATCAAGCAACGAAAGATGACACTTACTTGCAATTCGCGGAACAAGCCATCCATGATATAGTAAACCGATCGGTAGTGCCTTGTGGACTTGCCAGCATTGATGACTTGACGACCGGTTTGTGACTTTCCAAGGCGTAGTGTTTCCCAACTTATTACTCTTTCTCAGGCGTTTTGGAAGATCGAATGCACTCTTTCGCCCTCAGTGAGACGCTAAAGTATGCATATCTCATATTGTGCGTCACCGTCTCCCTTTCCAGAGTATTCACTGAATAGCATATCATACAGCGATGAAGACAACCCAAACAATAAAGACTCCAGCAACGCAGTATATACCACAGAAGGTCACATCTTACCACTACATCGGAATAAACTAGAATTCAAAGCCTCAATAAGCAAATATACCCAAGTCTCGGCACCAACATGTACACCTTATACACCTGCGAACGATACCCTTCATCATTGGTCACCCCTCGCTCTCGGTATAGACAAGCGAAACGACGCCGAGTATGCGAGAAGGATCACAGGGCTCGAACTAGATCCGGTCCTGGCACTCAAGAGCGGGCTTTGGGATCCGAATGGTTTTTGTAAATTGCCAGTGCTGCCCAAGGTCCGTCAGTTTGCATATTGTACTTTAGGTACTAAGTTTGTCTACTTGACGGCCAGGTCGTCGAGTTACTCTTTGCAAGCGCAGACAATATAGAAGACGAGAATCCCGCTCCGCACAAAGTCAAATCACTACCTGCCGGTCTAGTCATTAATGACGTTGCAGGCCTTCGAGTCCAGATCAGTAAACGAGACGACCTGCCGGATCCACAAGGGCTCGAATGGTGGGACATCAGCCGCGTCGCTCGCTATCCAGTCGCGACAGGTCAAATCGTCCTGATTACCGATAAAGCCATGCACGAAGCGATGCGAACAACACCAAAAGTCCTCATTCAACTCAAATTCTCAAAGTCCTCCTCAGAAATCGTATCCACCATCGCAACGCTTGCCGCTTTCGGTCCTGAATTCAAGTCGCACGACAAGATTCACCTCATTGTTCCTCCCTCTTCTCATGCGGGCGTCTGCGAACCTTACGACGATCTGCATGAGCATACGCGACTCCCGCATTTCATCCTAGCCCAAAGAGGTGGCTGCACTTTCCATCAGAAGTCGACTGCCGCAGCTCGCAGTGGAGCTTCAGCTGTGATTGTCCTCAATCATGACGGGTCGAACTTCATACCCAGCTCGGAAGGGGAAGATGAAGCAGAGCTGATACCTCTAGCAATGATAGATCAGCAAGCGGGCGAACAAGTGATCAAAGCGCTAAAAGCGGAAAAGGTGTATGTAGAAGCACAGCAAGTGACGGAACCGCAGAGGAAGCTGGAAGAGATCATTGTCATGCTGAATGGGCACAGACTGTCAAACGTTAAACTGTCTGAATTGCAATGAGGAACCTATAAACTGTCTAATCTTTTTTCCTGTTTCTTGCCTGCACTTTCTATGGGTGTCCTGCTGGTGCCTCTTCCTCCTCTAGGATGAGCGCCCAGGTAGGACTCTTGAGCTTTTCTCTGCCTTTCAAGAAACCAATCTCGATGATGAAAAGGTTCTCGACGACGGTTGCACCGCTTTGGGCGACTAGTTCACCTGCTGCATAGGCGCTGCCTCCAGTCTGAACAATAACGTGAGCGTACTCAGTAATAAGAAGGTGAGCACTGACAGCTATAAGATCGTCAACGATAAGCACGTTCTGGCCTTTCTGCAGAGCGTCGTTTTGCATCTCAAACATGTCCTGTCCCACGAATTGAGACTTCTTTTCCAAATACTGATCTATGAACGAGACTGACTGTGCCATATTCCTTGACATAGGCAGCTTGAATAACGGTTCCAGGTAGCTTTCCGGCCTTTCTGACTGGAGCAAAGCCCGCGCCCAGGCGAAGAGCGATCAGAGGACCAAGAAGGAAGCCTCTAGCATCCAGTCCGACTATCTAAGATAAGCCATGCTCACGCCAGAAAGGAGACCGAGAACCCGACTTACCGACCATGTCAATCTTCTTGTTTTCCAATCTTGGCAGAACGACAGTAAAGATGTGGGCGAGGAAAGTGTTGATGAGCGCTTCAGTCGCTATTGGGTCCCTTGAATACTCTTTCAGCTTGATGCGTACAGCTCATAGGTAGATAGCGAACCGGAGAATACTGTTATAACTATTCAAGCAGTGCATCACGCCTCGAGTGGAAAGCAGCCTCACGGAAAGATATCAGTGAAGGTCACTCCTTTCTTCGGAAAGTCGGCACTGGGCAGCAGCAGCAGCGGTCAGTAAAGATTACATGATAATTGAGAAGGGACAGACTAGTGCTGCAGGTGCTTTGCGAGAATGTCCTTGACTTGCACAGGCACGTCAGTATTGGTGGTCAGCGTATGCTTGGCTTCCGACATGCTGGCTGGCTGTGATAAGAGACTTCTCCAGCTTTTCGAAAGTCGGCAATTTCGAGCTTAAGGTCATGTACTTAGAGTTTTAAGTGATGACGATGCTCTTTGAATGCACTGGTTGATCAGTAATCACCAGCTGGCTGTAGAAGATGCACTTTACAATCAAATGTGCAGCTGAGCAGGAAGACTTTGATTTGGATGATGACAGCTCGTTATCAGATCTGCAAGGTTTGCTATTTACACGATTCGCAATCTCTCCACCCAAACAGAAACTGCTGCTTAAAGGCAAAGCGATACCCAAAGACGATGCAGCCACTTTGAAATCATCAGGCATCGCGCCCAACAGCCGCCTCTTCTTACTCGGAGCCAAAGATATAGATGTCCAGCGTATGACTGATCACACTGCTTTCCTCCAACACAAAGCCTCCGTCATTGCTGCTCGTAAACCAGTCAAAGTCACTTCCACCGCCAAAGCCTCTTCCACCCGATTTCACTTCATCAACCCCTTTACCGCTGGACCCACAACACCTCACTATGAGCAACGCAAAGCTTTTCTCCATCGTTTGAGCACCGATCCAGCCGTCTTGCATATCATGGCAGCAAAAGATAGAGATTGGATAGTGCTGGAATTAGGCGAACTTCATCCGCATACTCAGCCAACGTTGCTTGGATTGAACACCAACAATAACGGCGGGACGACAAACACGACGTTAAAGATTGAGTTGAGGATTTTGACGGATGATTTGGAGGGCGTGAGGAGTTATAATGGTGTCAGAAGGGTCTTGTTGCATGAGCTCAGTCATATACGGCATCCGAACCACGAGCTACCCTTCAAAGAATTGGATAGTCAGGTCAGTCCTTCATCAATCTGATCTTTGCTTTGACTGATTGTTCGGTTCAGCTCGCCAAAGAACTTGCGGCTTTCTACAGCGATCCAGCGAGAAAGGGTAACAGATTAGGAGGTGATCTGTTTGACGAATACGACCCAGCCGAATCACACGAAGTCGGGAGCAAAATGTTGGCGAGCGGGAAATGCCATGTCGATGCTTCGGATGTAGCTATGCCTTCTGGTGGTGAACGATTGGGCGGTAGCGGATCAAGGTCGGATGCGAATTTGTCGCCGAGGGAGATGCTTGCTCGGGCGGCGGAGAGGCGCAAGTCCAAGCCTTGATGGTGATTTCAATAGTACTCTTGTAATAGCAGCACTTCACACATTTTCTGAGCTGGTTGGTTCCGAAAGATCAGCTTCCTCTTCTTGTTGTTCCAGCTTGTTCTGTTGGAGCAATTCCAAACAAGGTGCTTGGAACAGCGCTGCTCGTCATATTAGCTTACCCTCTGTCCAGTAAATTGATGCACTCACTACCGCGCTTGAACCCATACACTGTCGGTATAGACACCACAAGCCAAAGCAAACACACAGAAGCAGTCATAATGGTCCCCATGACTCGTAAAGTGATATTATCGAACGTCGAGGCCAGACCATACGTCAGTAGGTTGAGCGAGCCAAGCGGAAAAGTGAAGGCCCCTAGATCAACAATATCAGCTTTTTGCAGTATCGCCCTGATTCCAAACTCACAGAAGCCCAAATTGAATTTCGCCCTTTGCTTCAACCAATGCGTAGCACAGGCAGCTACAGCTTGACACATCCACCACAGACCCCAACCGAATAGCAACAGGCCTACTACGATCCCAGTAGCATGAAGAGCAGGCCCTAAGACGTGTAGAGTTTGATAGACTGTGTTGTTTGGGTAGCGGTTGACTAGGACTGGAAAGAGCGATTGACAGACTGCGCCTAGTCGGAGTAGAGCGTAGCCGCCTTGACCTGTCAACCGTCATTCCTCGTACATTAGCGATATGCCAAAGCTCGGATGCCAGGCTGACCTGCTGGACCTAATGGTAAAAACGCTGCGATACCAATCAGCACTGAGGGATTACGGGAAGCAAAAGCTCACTTGATACGATCACTTCACTACCAGGTAGCCGATGCAAGATTAGTCGTTGCAGGTAGAGCACCAGCAGACAAAGCGCCAATATCTGTTCAACGAAGGTCCGTCGGATTTTGTATAGCCTGCAGCCGCAACGTTGAAACGTACCAGACCGCATCCCAACTGAATGTAAGAAGACAGGACGATGTTAAGAGCATAAGTCGGATGTGAATCAATCAATAATTCCGCTATCGATGATCCAGAAGTAGCGATAGTGATAGGCGGCACTGCAATTCATCATAGCATTTTAAGCTGTACACACAGCTCACAGAAGGAAGACAAACCGAAAGGCAACAGCCAAGCAGCGGTCAATCCTTCCGGCCGATGTGCATGTGCGGTCATCATGAAGTAGGGCACCACAACGACCGAGAAGACGCTCAAGACAGAAGCGATCCAATAGAGAACGCTAGCTGCCATCACTGATCCGTCCAGACCGTAGTCGTTCCCGTAGAGTGCTGAATCTGCTTCAATGATGCTTCATTTGGACTACTTAGAGAGCTTACCTATGCCAGTCGAGATGGTGATGAAGCCCATAGGAACGGTTCCGAGGAACATGCTATGCTGCATACATAATCAGTAAGAGCATCTGGCGAATCGAGCAGACTGACCTGCTCATGCTTCAAAGTAGCAGGGAAGATTTCTGGATAAAGCGTATAGCGAGTGATGATCATTATAGAAAAGGCAAGGAACAAGGCGCTGTCAAAGATCAGATAGATGCAGCCAATCGTTCTGAAAGCGGTATGCTGCCACGGGAGAAGAAAGAGAAGGACACTAGGAATTCCACAACCCATGGTACAACTGAACCAGGCTATACAGACCAAAGAGGAGAGTGTGCGCTATTCAGCTTTCGTCTGACATTTGCTCGACAGCGAACAGACTGACCTGGTGAGAACCGCCTGATTCTAGCTTCCCATCCTCTGGCTTTCCCATGACCTGGTGTAATGGACCGTTTGAGCTTCTTCTGCTGGGTTGCGGCAGCCTCCTTGTTTGCTTCACTGGGACTCGTTTCTGGCGAGGTGGTGGGAAACGAGGCTTGAACATGTTCGGCCATCCCTAACAAGCTGGGCTTCTCTTCTTCCACTTCACAAGGTCATACAGTAGCGGCACAGAATTTTCACAAGTCGTTGAAGTCGGGCAGCGCGACAGACAACAGAAGAAGACGGTTTCGAGTCAACCCGGGGAAAGAAGATAGTGCGATAAACCAAATGGCAGCAAGCGATAAGCGACATTCCTATCTGGCCGCGTTAGGTGCTATTACGGCCATTACAGCGACCTGGGCTTTGATTGACTATCGTCAATGGAATGCTATACCAGGCAGCGGATTCAGCGGATGGAGAGCTTGGGTGTTGTCACATCAATTGAAATTCACCGGACGGTTCGCTCTTCTGCTTCTTACTCGCTATCAAGCAATGCTTATATCAGCCTCAGAGATCCACTCGATACCGCCTTCCTGCATGAACATCCCGAAACCAAGTCCTACCTAAGTCAAATTCCTTCCAGGCGTGGTCCAAGACCGTCGATGATCTCGTGGATACTACCACATCGTCATGTAACACAAACAGCAACCAACGCTCAGATGACGACAGAACTCGAATCCCATCTTCGGTCACAAGGTCATCGCAATAGCCTTCTGCTGGCTCCTTCTATCAGAGAAGGCAACAACGGGCTAGCATGTTACTCTTTACGCTCTTCTTCGTCTCCTGCATTCCAACATGATCGACTTCATATACATACAGACAATTCCATTCATGTTTGTTTACACCCAAAAGATGCTGCTCTGGTAGTCGATCAAGGTTGGGGTGTGACGTTTCCGCTAGCGGGCAAACCTAGTCCTTCAGGCGGATTGTTGGATTTCGGATTGGTTTTGCTTTATGCTCCAAGAGATGTGGATGAGTGCAACATGGTCAAGCAGATTATGGATGCCGGGATCAGGTACAACCTCGATTGTATCTCAGACAGTGCGGTTGGATACATTTGATCCTATTCTGTACAACTTTATCGCGTCACCAAACCGCTGATCCTGAAAATTGTCCCTCCCTCTACACCTTCAAGTGTTTTACAAGTCAGCCTATGCTTGCCAGGCGTCAAATCATCGAATATCTGCTCTACACCGTCAGTAACAGTAAGACTTTCCATATGAAAACTTACACTTCTCGACCAGTCAAACACAGGTGCTGTCATCCAAGCAGCATGCCCATCCAACCTCCTTATCCTTCCAGGCCTTTTGTCCTGATCTATCCAACAATCCACGGAAGCGTAATCCTTTTGCCAAGCATGCCAGTACCAAATCCCCGCATGTCCAGCAGCAGTCTCGAAATCGAACGAAATCTCCGAGCCGAGAACGGTCGCTTGCCAGCCCTGCATGAACCTTAAAAGACGATTACGGTAGAAGCGAGAGAGAGAGACGCGCACTACTTTATCATTGTTGGTCGCATTGACCCAACCGAAATTACGTGATGGTTGAAGTGGATCGTGTGTTGAAATGATGCTGGAACAACGAGGGTTGAAAGGTGGTATAACAGCATCCTGCGACCAGGGAGAAAGTGGATGTAGCTATAACAAATTCAGCATGACCGATTCGTAGGGAACAATCTAGCTTACTCGAGGGATGGTCTCGGTGATATCTTCGTGCGGCCATTCGTCGGAATGAGGGGAAACGATGGGTGATTTTCGTTCGAGTAGACATAGCTGCTCGCGGAGATAAGCGATCGTCATATCGCCTAAACTTCGGTGTCCTTTCTGGTTCATGTGTCTATGCTTGAATGAGCATAGTGTTCAGCAGGGTCGGTCAAAGCTCACTTGGTATCTAGCCAATCTTGATGGTTCACGTAAAGGTCGTTTATGGTCTTGTTTTCTGGATGAAGAAGTAGATCCGGCAGCAGAAAATTTCTACCTTGTTAATTAGCACAAGCCGTCAGTCAGTCAATGTGGGTTTTACCTGATATTGATCTGAGGAGTATCAAACCATTGTGAGAGTACTGGAGTGTGCATGAAGCCGACACTGAGGTCCGGTAGAGCGAGTGCTAGGACTGATAGCCAAATAATCGCTGGTTGTGAGGGCAAGCTACGAGGAAATTTAGATGCGCAGGCAGGCTTGATAAGGCTGTCCTCACTTGAGCACTGTGCGATATATGGCATCTGTACAGCCGACTGTATCTTCAGCTGCAATGACAGAGCTGTGTGCAAAATCTGCGTCAAGCCAAAGAAGCACATTTGAGCAAAATGGCTCACTTAATGTCCAATTCGATCAGGACCAGATCGGGATCCGGTATAAGGTGCTCGAGCAGACAATAAGAAAAGTAGAGGTTTGTTGTAGCGGGAATAGCAGCTCGCATGTCCAGCTTATGCCCTTGATTCGGGAAATTCTGCTCGAGCCAATCCAGTATTCGAGTATACGCGTGATTCTCGCGTGTCCACCTTTGAGCCTTGTTTAAGATGACACGTTAGACTATACTACAAATGCTTACGGCCAGGAGATACCGTGTCCTGCAGAAACACTTCCGCCGACTACGGCTATTGTGATGCCTTCTCCTCGCATAGCTTTCTGAAGTATTCGCCGTATTCTCGTTCCGCTACCTTCATAAGTTCTACTGAGTCTGATGTTGGTCTCGCCATACTCTTGTACGAGCGGATCTTCAGGCAAGTCTGTGATTCGACAGCTCGGCGACGCGGTTTGGAAGCCTCGCCCAGCAGCGGCCAGTGCTTTGCTCTTCTGCCTATGCAATGATTGACGCGTAATTGCGATGCGCTGATTTGACATGTCGACTTGAGCATAATCATCGACTTGTTGTTCCCAAACGTATTCCAGCTCTTGCGACTTCCACGTCGTAAAGAACAAATAGCCAGAGACCAAGAGGGCCAGCAGAGCTAGCAATCGCGGCACATAGACGCCTGCAGACCGAGAGACTGCCATTGGACTTCACGAAAATGTCTTCTGCTGCAAGTTTGGTGTCTTCAATCCTGGGAATCGCGTATACCGTCGCTTGGAGTTTGAGCTTTTATCCGCAGGCTATCTTGCATTACCAGCGGAAAAGGTACATGAAGGCCATGTCGTTGCTCGATCCCGAGCCTAATAAGGTTCCGGTTTCTTGATGAGAGTCTCCGTGTAATGGTATAGCAGGATGAGATGGGATGTTGCATGGTCGAGGGCAAAACAGCAAGCTCATGCTCGGCGAGGGTCTGTCAGTAGTCAAGGCGTGTCTTTCTTCTGATATGTCTCAGCACAGGAAGGTTCATGAAATTGTAATGCAGGTTTCTATTGGACAGATAGTGAAGTGAATAGAAACGAGAGACCTGAAAGTCGTGGAATAGCGACTAGCAGGATCCTCAAGATCGCTGAACGCGGTTACCGGAACCTGAAGCGACCAGCGCAGAGGGCAGAATGACTTGCGCCTGCTAGTCGAGCGAGTCAATGCTTTGTGCTGCATCATTGCTTTGACACTCACCTTTTCACACGAAGCCAGTCTAAACCTTAGTGTGCAAACAGATCGACGAACACTTACCTGATCCGGTACATCCAGCTCGATCTGCTACGAGATCAGACGAGACAGAAGGTGTTAGGCTGAAATGCGTACCTCAGGAGAAGCACTCTCGCCCAGAAGAGAATCATTAGGATTAGCCTTTAAGGGATCATCTTTCCCGCCCGCCTGTAGTCTTGTCTGTAGTGTTCAGCACAGCATATTGAACATTGCTTACCTTTTTGTCTTTCTTAACCTTCTTTTCTTTCTTCGTTTGATGGACCGCGATCTGTGACGAACGATCAGCATGTGTCGCAAGCAAAGCGCGAGTCTTCCTCACCGTAATGTTGCTCAACTCGTGCTGCGAACCGACATTCGTGACAACAGGCAAGTCTTGACGAGCCTGTCAACATATTATCGGTGAAGGCGAAACGTATGACAGATAGGGTGTCATACCTCGAGGAAAGTGGATCGCTCTGGCTTCTGCTGCAGGTGCAAGACACGACCTTCTGTGACTTTCTCGACTGAAATGACCATTTTGCGTTGTTTGCCATGGTTTGGCCATAGAAGCTTGCTCGAATCGACCTTGCCTGTTGGTCCTTGAGTATGCACCTGACTAGCTCAACAGAAACAAACCAGTAGCTAAACAATTCCTCACCCAGTTCTGCATGACTAAAGGAATTGCCTTGAAAGACGGCGAGTTGTTCAAGTTGCCGCCATTGAGCGCACGCCAGTCCTTGAGGAAATTGACTGTCGATCATTGAACGGATGACAGGTACATCTGACTGTGGACTTACTCGAGGAATTTTGTAGCAAGGAGATCGTTTTGGTAGTCTGGTGCGACTCGTGCAACGAAGCATCAACGCTCTGGTCTGCGCGTAACTCGGACAAAGTGACTACATCTTGATCCACTAGCACAAAAGATGTTCAGCGCTCAATCTGTTAGAGGCCGATTTGAGACTTACGTATCTCGAAGCCAGCAAGATCAGAATCAAGAGCTCCTTCGAAGAGATCGTGGACGCCTAATGCTTGACGCAGAGCTGGCGTCACTTCAATCACAGCGATTTTGTAGCGCTGTAAACCGCGTCAGCGAAGGCAGGGTCAAAGGGGTCAAAGCGAACGCACATTTCGCTCCAGTAAAACGGTTGGATAGGCGAGCGCCATCTCGTACAAGCAGCCTTGGGTCTTGAGAAGCTCAAAACACGCTGGGAAGGAGAAGCAGGGAGGAGTGACGCGTAAACTTCGCGCAATTGAAAACGGGAAGAGTGAGCAAACCTAGAGTGGAGAGCTGAGGTAAGACAGCTAGACTAGAGAGCAGAGAGCAAAAGAGAAGTGCATAGCTCGGCAGGCAGGACAATGGACGTTTGCAAAAGAGGGACACAGCTCTGTTTGGCTTGATTTAACGCATCTCTCCCGAACCGTTTCTATTCAATCTCGAACGGTCGTCTGCACCATGGCTACAGACGAGCAGCAACAGCAAGATGCTGCCAATGCAGAAAGCGTTTTCAGCGAACTCGGTTGGAATCTCGCGACTCCAAATAGCGAAGCTACAGCTACGACAGGCGACTCTTTTGACGTCTCCGTTGATCTCTCTGAAAACTTTGCGCATGACTGCGCTGTTCTCGCGTCTGTCGACAATGTTCTTGATGTCAACGCAACACAAGGTGACAAGACATGCGATATCGCTCCAGAGCCGACCGAAGATGACCTCTCTGCCGCTCAAGTTGCTCTAGAAAACGCTTCTGCAGCACCTCAGTCTTCCGCCTTTGCTGACCCTCTCTTCTTCTTGTCTTCTGTGTACGAAGAGATGAGCGACACTTCGCCCGACAAGGCTGTTCTTCATGCAATTTTGAAGGTCCTGCAAGAAGTAAACTCCGAGCTCACAGCAGAAGAGGAAGCGAAAGCGAAAGCGAACTTCACCGCGTTCGAGGTTTGGCGTTCATCCGAAGTTCAACGGCTCAAGGATAAGGGAATCGAGATTGCACCGCCCTGCACTGAGCAGTACGTCCTCCAGCTTCTTATCTAAGTTTAGACTGATACCGGTATAGCTCGGCGGAAGGACACACCTTTACAACCAAGCGTAACCTACTAGCTCTGTGCTACCCAGTCGAAGGCATGAACTCGTTCAATAATAAGAATCCTACCATGACTGTGATGGATCACTACGGCGTTCGAGATGCTTGGCGAGAAGGACAAGTAAGTCTTTCATAAGAGTTCACCCAGCGATCAATTTTGATCTCCTGTCCAGATTGGCATGGTGGACACGCACAATCATGCGCATCCCTCAGGCTCGAAGGATCCTCTCATGCCCAAGCCAGCCGACAACTATTGGGGTAACGATTCTCCTGAGGAAGTCAATTTCTACGAGGAAGAGGCTAGACGATATCTACTAGCAGTAGCGGGTAGTCTGAACATCTTCATGGTCACTACATTCGGCAACAGACATAAGCATTCCTACAGCAAGTATCTCAATCGATGGGCGACTTCCTCCTCAACCATTTCGATTCGCATACCTCTCGAAAAGCCGGACGAACGACTACCTTCGCATGCCATTTTAAAACTAGCTCTTCATCGTCGAAAAGAGCAGAATGCGGTAGAGTCAAATATCATCCATCCCTCCAACCCGCTATACTGCATGTCTCAGCCTAGTGGGCCTGAAAATGTGAAGAATGGAACATGCTTCGTTCGTTGCACGTTCTGCTTGAAGTACATCGATGCTGATACAAAGTTGCAGGACTTCCAGATGTCCCTCATCAACCGACTTTCAGGTCAAAGCGAACCAAGCTACGGACTGGCTACCTGGCTCTTCAACCCTTTCCGAGAAGGTCGAGAAAAGTATAGCCACTGGTCTCAGCTACTCTATGCAATGGCCGACTACAGCAACCTGATGGTCTTTCCGTATGAGGCTGTGAAGGAGGAGTATGGAGGTTTATTCGCAGATTGGTTATTGACTCAGATAGAGAAAAGTGAGAAGGCATTACATGGATGGTCTGGGTTGCCGGCGGTGTCAAGAGGCAATTTGGTCAAGCTCTGCCACACGCTACTCTCTACTATCGGTAGGATGATCTTGGCAAACACGTCAGTCTCCTTCCGCCCTCTTCATCAATTTGCGTTGCATGAAGATCACTTTCCGGTCCAAAGCACACTGGGTAATCAAACAATGTTGGAAGCTCGCAATGTTTTGCTGAAATCATCTGCCTCTTATCGCCCTCTCCATTCTTGTACATTCGCTTTTCATGCAGATCATTTTCCTGTCCAGTCTACTTTTCTTTCTCAAGCTGGCATCAACGGTGGTTGGAGCAGTTTGGAATCTCGAAGTGCTCAGAGCGTATCCTTTCGACCGTCTCTAAATTCGAATTTCGCTATGCACTCCGACCATTTCCCGACTCAGCGAAGTCTTCAGCGACAGACCATGTATGATGCTCGAGCTGTACAACAGCAGACGATGGATGCCAAATACGATGCAGAAGGTGTCACGGATGACGGCATGATTTGGTTGGTGAAGGAATTGAAGCTATTTGTTCATTCCACCAAAGCTTCGCTAAAGATCAAAGCTTTAGCGACGCGCCTGAAGGTCAGAAGCCCGTCGAAATTCAACCAACACCGACTGGTCTCTGAGGTCATCGAGCAGCTCATCGCAATGCCTGCAACCAATTCTCAAAGGCCTACTCAAATTGACCTCGATGCGCTGTACGACCCTATGAATCCCAACCTACGCATTTTTGCCAAAGATATACCAAGATTGGTCAAGATTCTGAAGAGCCCAATCATCTCTAACAACGATGTACCCTGGATTCAAGGCCGTATCTTGGCAATGATGGGCAAGGGTCGCCATTCGTTGAAGGACGTTCAGCCATTCTATCACCGTTCAGGCTTGGCTGTGATCAGGCAGCTACCAGCGGATCTCATGCCAACGGACGAAGACATGGAAGCTATGGAGGCAGCTAGATTAGTCAGAGAGAGCAAGCAGGCGGAAGGCAAGCGCAAAAGAGAGGAGAAGAAAGCTGCTCGCGAGGCTGTGGGTGTTGAGGAGGACGCAGAAGGGGAAGAGCAAGCGTCAAAGTCGAAGAAACGGGCAAAGGAGCCGCACGATGATGTCAATGGAGATGGTCTGGATGAGCCGAAGAAGAGATGGCGCGCTGCTAAAGACAACGAAGCCTTCTCGGATGGAGACAAGATTGATTCGGACGACATGTCAGCGAAACCCAAGAAGAAGAGAAGGGCGAACGCGAGAATTCCCACTGATGCACCCGACGATCTCAAGCCGAAGAGAAAGCGTCACGTATCAGATGAAGGAGAACAAGCATCGAAGAAGGGGAAGAGGAGCAAAGATGAGGCTGGACCGAAAGAAGAGTTTGTCAAGCCAAAGAAGAGAAAGGCAAAAGCTATTGCCGCAGACACAGGCGAAGAGGAGCATGCTCCTGTCAGAGCGAAGAAACCAAAGAACGCCGATGTTGCTCAAGCGAGCGGAAGTGGGAGCAAGCACAAGAACGCCTGAAGTAGATAAAGGTCATCACGCGGTTAGAATAGCGTTGTAATACTAGCATGCCAAGAAGTGTTATACAGAATAGTGACCCTTTCTCGTCTATCGACCATTAGCTTGTGGATAGAAGCTCAAGGACCACGCGACCGTGTACGTAACCCCAAAGAATTGAAGACAGCAAGCTTGGATCCGACATCTCGTCAGAAGATCTGAAGAAGCAATCAAAAGCAATGGCTGTGACCCGCTCTGCTGGCAGTTCTACGCTTCGGTTGCTAGCCTTAGTGGGCTTTTTGTTTTCTGGCTACGTGATCTTTGCGCTGTACAAATCGCAAGAACAAGACTTCGCCTAGGAGCAAGACGCTGATAAATTGCTGAAGATTATGCGCATGAAGATGCATCAAGTCCTCGGATGTCAATCTCGCGTCAATCACTGCATAGACAGAAGAGCAAAGCATTAGCAAGTGCTGGAAGAGGCTTTCAAAACGCGTCGCCTAGCTGTCGAATCACCTCTCCCCACTGAAGGCTTATCGCTCGAATTTTTATATGTCAATGTGCTCGCTTTCACCTGTTATTCTATCTACAACGTTGGTCTGTACTCCATACCGTCAGTCAGGCAAGAGTATCAAAGGCGGAACGATGGTAAGCAGTATGCAACGAACAGGCATGTCGTGCTAATACAACGAGCAGGTTACCTACCAGAAGTGCGACTGAATGATGTAGTCTTTGCGGTCCACGGCCTGCTGTCCGTACTAGCACAGCTGTACCAGACTCGAATCTATCCGGTATATTGTCTCTTGGTTTCAGCTTCATGCCTCTGATACGCTCGTGCTCAGCGATCTACGTCCGTTTCAAGGCGCTGGATTGAATCCATTGTGGCAGCTGTTGCGCTTACATGCAGTGCTGCCATGCTGTCAGTGGGCAGACTCTTGAACCCTCTCGACTTTCTATATCTCTTGTCCTATTGCAAGCTCGTGGGAAGCTTTGTCAAGTCAGGAACTTTGCAATTTACTGCGAGCTAAGCTGAGTGGTCACATAGATATTTGCCCCAATTGCGCTTGAGCTATTCGAGGAAGAGCACGGTTGGATGGTCGGTAAGCTTTTTCGTGCCTTCGCATGAGCTTACCTGACGTTTCCTGATAGATATGGAATGTAAGAGTGTCCCTATCTCCTTGTACTCCACTGGAAGCAACGTTTGCAGATCGTACTAGACGCGACAGGCGGCATCCTTTCAATCATTCAGCTTTTCCTCGATTCTGGTCTGGCAGATCCCGACCATCCATTTCGAGGCGTACGAGGCAACGTAGCCAAGCTCGTCCTTGGTCTCATCTCGCTCGCTTTCGACGCGGCCTTCGTCTTTCAGCATCTGCTCTACCGAAACAGGACACCAGCTGAAGAGACTGGCGAGCATTCAGAACGTTCGGAGAGCGATCCTCTGCTGTAACATGTGCACGCGCCGACCTATCAAGCTCTGCAAATGCCTGTCCACCATTTTGGAATAACCTTTTCGACCCCACGCGATCGAAATCAACACTCCGCTTAAACTTGCTTTCTCTGCTTATTCATTCTCCTTGCCCTGCAACGGCGAGCAATACCAATGGCACCTGCTGTAGTGCTCGTTCCTGGCGGCTGGCATCTACCACACTATTACACGAAGGTTGTTGACATACTGAAATCGCACGGTCGAGAAGTCAATGCAATCGCTTTACCGGTATGACTGGTCGCTCTATCCAACCTGTGAGCTCATGTGTCATCTGTAGACAGTCGGCGCAACCGAAGCAAAAACCATGCATGACGACGCAGACGCTATCAGACAAGCTGTTCAAGCGTTCCTAGATCAGGGCAAAGACGTCGCAGTCGCATGCCATTCATATGGAGGAGTACCTGTATGTTTCATGTTCATAATGTAGTTCTAACTAACGCGGTCTGGTAGACCTCACAAGCTCTCGAAGGACTAGACAAGAAATCAAGAGGTGATCAAGCTGCTGTTGTTCGCATCGTCTATATTTCAGCATTCGTCGTGCCGAAGGGTACAGCGCTCATTACTGCTGGCTTCAACTTTCGTGGGTCTTCTGCTGCCCGAAACTATCAAGTGCTGAGTGTGCTTTCGTGATAGCCTGGATCAAGCCAGAAGATGATGTAGATGCTTAATGTTCGCTCATTGTGCTGTGCTAATAAGTTCTTACAGACTGGCGCTAGACTCATTGCAGAAGGAGCTATGGAGACCTGCTACAATGACATCTCCAAGGTTAGACTGATTAGTCTCGGGTCTACGATCATCAGCTAAACTCTGTCATCTATACAGGAACAAGGAGAATACTATACCTCCCTACTACAACCGCAATCGACAGCTGCATTCACAACACCACTCGATCATGAAACGTACAAAAGCATTCCTTCAGCCTACGTCCTTTGCGAGAAAGATCAAGCTCTGCTACCGGAGATGCAACAGAAGATGATAGATGATGCGGGCGTCTTTGAAAGCTCGGTCGATCGCCTGCCAACGTCGCACTCGCCAATGTTGTCAGATCCAGCTGGCTTGGCTGCCATCATCGAGAAGTATGAGTGAATGCTTTAGTAGTCCCCTTGTGCACTCTCTCTCTTAACCCTGTGTAGCGTTGCTTCTCGCTTGTATCACGTAATCAATTTGTTGTTTCTCGGTCTTCACTCTTCTGCAATATCAACCGTCGCGAGATGTCACAAGGTGTCTGAGAGTGTACCACAATCGCCCTTGCAGCATCCATGTCGAGCGGTAGACGTCCGCCATCGAGTGCGTCTCCTGCCCTGCTCCTCAATTCCTAGGATTCCTAACCTGTGTCGTGTGCAGAGCGCGTCGCTGCCGGTATCGCTACCAAAGAGCGTACTCGCGAACTGTCTTCTGACACAGAGCCGGAGACAGCAACAGAAGCCCTTCAAGAGGCGCGTCCTGGCTCTGCAGTGACCATCACGAAAAGAGTCACTTCGTCTAAACGAGTCAAATGTCCACTGTTCTCTGCTTCAGCTGTCTTTGCTCAACAATATGCAAGCACAGCATCGCAAGCAGCTTTGCCGGTCGAGTTGATGCGTCTTATCGCGTCGCACCTGTTTGAAGACTTGCTTGACATCTGGCATCTGCTGCTGGCCAACAAAGCTTGGTACAAGGTCAGATGGTCTCTCTTTCGCTCTCCAGCATCAGCTGAACTCAGGGCAGGCGCTTGTCGAGGATGAGCTCCAATGGAAAGCACAAGCCAAACTCGTGGGCTGTAAAGTCCGCAAAGCCGGCAAGGACTGGATGCAAACCTTTATCATTCAATCACTGTCTCTTTGTATTGGCTGGTAAGCATCCTTCCACCGGATCTTACGCATTTCGCTCAACGAAGTACAGTCGCAGCGGAAATCAGGTCTTGTCCGGGTGTTTGCCCTTCGCTCCAAAGGATGCTCGTGTATGCCAGAACTGCCAATGGCGGCGTGTTCAATTTCGCTGCATCTCTCACAGCCAAGCCATGCACCAATACAACTTGACGGAAGGCGAAATTCAGCACTTACCAACCAAAGGGACTCGCTATACAGCTGGCAAGGACAGACACAAGAACTACTACCTAGAGTCGAGCATCAAAGAGATTGCAGAAGCAAAAGCATCAGCTGAAATCGCCTTGAATCTTTTATCGTCAGATGCATGGAAAGCGGAGGAGGCCGCCTGCGAAGCTGTCATGCTGGACATGTACACAGGTGATCCGAAATCTTTGCAGGCAGTTTTCGATCACATCAAGGAGGATCAAGAAGCATCTCGCGTCTCTGTGCTCGTCAATCATCATTTGGATCTTGTCGTTCGAAACACTCCTACCACTTTGAGGGATATTGAGCTGCTTGTTGATCTGTATTACGCATCGATCAAATTAGAAGATGATCTTGTTGGAATTCTGGCCGCCGACTCTCGCTCGCATCAGCTGTCATCAGCCCAAGAGCTGCTTGAGCAGAAACCCGGTTGGATTCGCAGCAATACTAAAGTCACCTGGAAGGAGCTGTTAGCAGGTGGATTCCAGAAAGATCTCTCGTGCTTCTTCGATGCTTTGGACAAAGCTGCACTGTGGGAACAGAAGAAGGCAGCTGTTCAGGCTAGGAAAGAGGGGAGGGAGATTGCAGCGCGAGAAAGACACGCAGAGGCTCGAGCAGCTGGTCTGGGTTGCTCTCGATCGGGATGCGACAAAGAGAAGGCTCTTAGATGCGACCAAGCATTTTGTGGGCAGCACTGTCCTGGACCATGCAAGAGGCTTGATAAGTAGATGTGAGCGTGAATTCATGAGCTACGACGAAGTACTGACGCAGGTCAAGGTACAGCTAAAGACGGATGTTCGCTATTGGCATGGGGTAGCTCGCGCTGATGCTTCGGGACATCGCGGCGCCTGGCTTTGCATAGTCATGAACACGTGCAATGCAAATGTAGTAGAGATCCTCTAAAGCCCTACTGCATCTACGTCGAACCCTCTACTCGCTTCATACTTGTCTGTAAACATACAACCGCACCGCTGCATCCGTCCAGGTGAATCAAAGGTCTTTCTTCGCCTTAGGTAAATCCTCCCGAACCTAGCAGAACATAAGTAAGCTTGAAAGAAGAACAATCGCACGCACGTTCTCAACATGATGAGGCGACAACCCCATTGCCGTCTCAATCTTTTCAAACACTGCGTCCACAATATGTTCCACTGGCTCATCAAAGATGAAAGGCAAGAAGGGCACAATCGCCAATCCCGTTACTGTCGGTCCCCATGCCTTTACTCGTGGACGTTGAACATTCCGGAACAACGGTGCTGCGACTATCCTTAGCAAGACATCTATACAGTTAAAGTGGGACAAACGAGAGTATTTGACAGCTGAATGTATCGTCAAAGCAGGGAAAAGCATAGAAGCCGTTCCTTGAAAGACTGCTCTTTTCGCAACGACCAACCCAACTTCTGTCGATTCTGATGGTCCGCCTATCTGAGGAGAACCTTTTCTTCTAAGGTGGGTTTTCCAGCCTTCATACCCGACATCGCCCAACAAGTAAAGCCATGAAACGCCGTATCTGTGTTTAATTTCAGAATAGGTGTAGCTTGATACGCAAAAGGTAAAGCGTACGCGGCTTGCACGTATTTTGGGTTAATTTGTGGTCGAAAAGCTTCACCGAAGTCTGACGTATAGGCTAGATACCGAGTACTTTTGATAAAGATGGCTATGACAGCGGATCAGCTGTCCATTCGGTTTGTAACAGTCGGAGAATTACGTTTCAGTCTTGCGAGATACGCTGCATATCGAACGGAAGAGCTGAGGGCAAGCCAGTCAATTGCATTCAATCCTTCGTGAGACATCGGGCCCGTACTTTGTCGAATCTCCCAGATCACCGCTTTCTATCTTTTCTTCTAGATTCACGACCTTTTCCACCAAAGCTGTTGCTGTTGATGCCATGTCTAGTCTAGTCTAGGAGGTGCAAGGTATTTGTTTTCAGCGGAAGATCACAATTTCTGGAAACAAGTAGTGCAGATACAACGATAAGACCAGAGTCCTGAGCAGCGACGAGCAATAGAGACCTTGACAAGAGACACACAGCACAGCAGCAAAGACAGAGCGCGAACGAGAAGGGTCAAAAGGATTCGGTTGCTGGTCAAGCGATAATTCCACGGCGCCCATTTGGACATGCAACTACTGCAGGCCCTTTACCCTTGGCTGTATACCTCTCCTTGCGCTATCACGAGCCCGTTCACATACAAGACAAGACAAGCTTTTCGGCCGTAAGGTCGCCAGCATAAACTTATAGCCAGCATCAATTCTTGAATAGCATACCCAGTACTGTGGATATCGGCTTCTCTTTCTCTGTGCCCGTCCATGCTCTGTATCCATAATGTCGACTGCACCAGGAGAAAGGATCTCAAAACAAGCTTCAGTCGAATCTGTGCATCCTGAAAATGGTCCAGTGCTAAAATGGCCAGGTCCTGCTGAGCCAGAGACTGCAAGCGATGACGAAAAGGAAAAGGTTGAAGACATATTACCGCAGGACGACAATAAGGAGGACTTTCCTGTGAGCCTCTGACCCCAGAAATGTCAAGACTCGAGCTGATGCGCCCGCTGAATGAAGGATGGCGGTTACGGTTGGGTTATCGTTAGCTGCTCTTTTGTTAGTTGCTCTTTTGTCGCGAAATAACAGTCGCTGAGTTGATTGTTCAGGCCATTGTGCGTTTCGATTTCTGCCTAACCTTGCAGTAACTAATTTAGTCGAACAGGCGATGGTCACTTGGGGTATGCTCTCTCCAGGCATGTTGAAGTTCTTGGTACAGTTCTGATCAATGCATCACAGGGCTGAACGCGACTTTCGGGATTTTTCTGTCATTTTATCTGGATAAGTAAGCTCAGACTACGCCTATGGCTCTTCAAGCGATTAACAGTGCAATAGCGATTATTACCCCGGAGCAACACCTCTCGATTTTGCCTTCAGTGCGAATTCTCTCTTCGTACCTGGCACAAACTGATCCCTGTGAAAGTCGGCGGTCTATCTCTTTCCCTTGCAATGCTCTGCGGACCATTCTCTAACTGGCTAAGCAAGTCATACGGACATCGTGTACCCATGATGATCGGTACTGCTCTGCTTGGAGGTGGTCAAATAGCAGCTGGATGGGCGGAAAAGCTTTGGCAGTTGTTCCTCACGTGCGTCATCTAACGCTCTTGCATTGCCGGCGTGTTGTTGAATATGAACCAGTCAGGGAGTATGCTTCGGTCTTGGATTGGGATTCATTATGGTCTCTTCGGCACCTATTGTCGCTCAATGGTTCGGACGGAAACGATCACTGGCTCTAGGCTTACAGGGAGCTGGGAGTGGAGCAGGCGGCCTACTTTTCTCCAGCGTGACGAGTACGTGCAGCTACTTTCGCACAGGAAATTGTTGATGTCGAAATAGGATTGGTGATTGAGCGTCATGGATTGCGCTATGCTTTCCTTATGAATGGACTCTGTGCTGTTGGCGTCCTGATACCAGCTACAATCCTGATGAAGTGTAAGCTCGTCAAGCCTCTGAGCTGAGCAAACAAGCTAATTTTGTATTTGACAGCTCGCAACAAACCGCTCAAAGTCAAGTTCCATCCCTTTCAGCTGGATCTATTTAAGAATGGAGGTTTTATTTCTATTTGTCTCTGGGGCTTCTTTATGTGCGTGTGGTCGATCACTTGCCCAGCGATTGCTGAAGGCTTGATCAGTCAAATGGCCTACGCCACTGGGATATACTCAATACCGTCCTACGCGACTCAAGGTCTCGGTTTGACACAGAAGCAAGGGTCAGAATCTCGTCTTTTCTTTAGGCTGTTCCTGACATCCAAACAGAGCAACTCTGCAAAGTATGCTAGCTGCCGGTCAACTGGTAGGAAGACCGATCTGTGGCATTTTCAGCGATAAGATCGGTCGCATCAACGGCGCTTCCATAGTCACGATCATTGCTGGCTTTTCGTGCTTCTTCTTGTGGATGTTTGCGTCCAATTTCGCTATTCTTGGCGTTTTTGCTATTATTCAAGGAGCTACTGGAGGTGAGCTGCTTTGATTTCGACTTGATCTTGGCTCATCTAGTCCCTAGGCATCTTTTGGATCTCGTAAGTTAACCTTCATCCACCCGAGCCAATTTCTGATCATGATTGTCTAGGAATGGCGCGGTCTTGACAGAGATTATCGGGATACGAAACCTGACAAGCGGTCTTTCGATGCTCTGGTTGACGATTGTCATACCGGCAACCATCTCTGCGCCTCTCGCTCAGATTTTCGCAACCTACTCGCAAGACTCACTTGGGAGGACCAGCACTTCTGTCTTTCATATAGGCATCGGCTTTACTGGAGGTTCGTTACTACTGTCTATTCATCCACCAAGTACTAACGCGGTCTATAGCGATGTTCACTATGGCAGGTCTGTCACTTTTAGGAGCGAAACGATTCAAGCAGGGGAGTTGGAAGGTGGTACAAAGGACATAGAAAGGACAATCTGTGCGGTAGTGAACCAATACCCGTCATATCATATACACAATCATCATTGTAATGCAACACGCATGCTTTTGTACTTCCAGGTCTACATCTATTCCTCTATGCTTCATCTGGCAACACATCTACAACAGACCTTCGCTCTCCAACATCAAGATAACGGCGTGGACGGCTTCTGAGACAGTCCTCTCCGAAAGGTCGAGAACAAGGTCGGCCTTGGTGGGCTGGTCATACGGGTCATCTGAAAACCAACCATGAGCATCTTCTACCAACGGAACACAAAGCGGCGTACCAATTCCAGTGAAACCCTTAATCTCTCCGCGGCGAGCCTTCTTGTAGATGCCGCGACGATCAGTCTTCTCACAGTACTCAAGAGGGGTGTTGATGTGAACGTGGAAGACGGTTCCTCCACCAGCACCTCCGTTGGTCTGAACATACTGGAAGGCCTGTTTGCGGGAAGATTCGAAAGGCGCAATAGGAGTAGCGACGACCGCTGCACCGGCTTTAGACAGCTCGGCGGCGACGAAAGCAATGCGCTGAATGTTCTTGTGGCGATCTTCTTTGGAGAATCCGAGCTCTACAAACTGACCATCAATATCTCTTGACAATGATCAGAGGTCCGTACATACCAGCTGAAAGTTCAGAGCGAACAGTTTCACCCAAAAGCAAAGACACGCTTCGTCCACCGTTCTGGTTGAGAGAGACTTGCAGAGCTCGAGCAACAGCGTCTTTGCCAGAGTTGTAGAAACCGGTCATGAAGACTATAGGATTATCAGAATGATGCAAGAGAAGACTAAATTTGCACTTGCTAGTGAAACCTTGCTTGTTCCTTGGTGGGTAGCTCTCACGCAAGACATTGACGACAGCCTCGTAACTGAACCAGTCAGGGATAGGCTGTTACCAAAAGGTCAAGACTGGCGATTATCGAATAGGAGCAACACTTACAGCGCCAGTCTTGAGTCTCCTTCGAAGTTCGGTTCCACTGATGTCAAGAGTCTGGGTACCAGGTGCGACTTCGTCGATTGGCTGGTATTCGTCGGTAGCGGGAAGATAGGTCATCATCTGGAAAGGGACCATTTCGATGTTGAGTTCGCTCTGGTATTTGGTGACGAGTTCCTATACGCTAGTTCATGAGCATCTTATCTTAGAAATGGTATAGACTGAGACTGACTTGAGCATCATAGGGACCGTAAAAGTCTTTGCCCTGGCTGTTCTTTCCTGGTCCAGCATGATCACGACCAACGATAAAGTGAGTAGCACCAAAGTTCTTGCGGATGATGGCGTGCCAGACAGCTTCTCTTGGTCCACCCATACGCATAGCAAGAGGAAGAAGAGCCAAGGCAGCCATTCCGTTGGGGTAAGTGCGGATGATTGCTTCGTAGACACGAACACGAGTGAAAGCGTCGACATCTCCAGGTTTGGTAAGGCCGACGACGGGGTGGATGAGAACGTTGGCGTGTCTTTGACGAGCAGCGCGGACGGTCAATTCTCGGTGTGCTCTGTGCATAGGGTTTCTAGTCTGGAAAGCGACGACGTTTCTCCAGGCCAACTTCTTGAAGAGAGCGCGAGATTCAGTTGGGGTGTAGCGAAGTCCGACATAGTCGTAGTGGTCTGGAGCGTTGATGGCTTCGATGTTACCGCCAACGTAGAATTCCTTGATAGTGTTGTGGAGGTAGGTGACAGCGGGGTGAGCCATGTCATCAGCACCAAAGACCTGTTCAGCTTCCTCGTGTTTGTCTGGCTTGTAGATGTCGCTGACTAGCAGTAGAAGTCAGATCAAGAGGGATCTACGGAAGTGCATTGAGAAAGAGCTTACCGACTAGAATAGCGAGAGCACGCTCATCGCGGAAATCTCTCAAAGTGACTCTGCTACCCTGCTTCAAGCCCATGTTTTGTACCTGCTCTTGCGAGACATCAAGAGTAATTGGCATTGCCCAGAGGGATCCATCAGCGAGACGAAGATTGGAGACGATAGACTTGTAATCTTTTTCGTTGTTAAAACCTTCGAGAGGAGAGAAACCTCCGTTCAATAAAAGCTCGAGATCACACTGGCGAATCCGGGGATTTCAACAAAGAATTATGAACCTTTGTTGATTTACTCACTAATTGCCTTTCGGTGAGCACAATATCGGGCAGGGTGTGACTGAAGCAGAAACCAATGAGCACACCGGAAGGTCGCTGCTGAAGAAATGGCCGACTTACGATTCTTCCAACAGAGCAGAGCGCTTGCTTGCGTCTCTGGTGAGCAAGTCCTTGAGAATCCCTCCGTGTGGTGAGTTAGCCATTTCCGAGATGTAGAATGCAAAAAAGGTGCGGTTGCTGACATGACGCTTAATCAGAACTGTCACGAACACCTCGAATACTGCAGCTCACCGATGATTGTAGTGGAGATAGATGAATGGAAAATAGCAAAGTCGCTGCAGGAAGTCAAGCTGTGTCGCGCTCTGGGTTTTTCCCACTTCGAGGCCGCGATCAACAAATCATATTTTTGCCGCCCCGCGATTGCGTGCTATGATAAAATGCACAATAGATCAGAATGCAAAGATGCCGCTATCTACAAAGGCAGCGAGGTTGCGACTATTGCACGCGCCGACGAGCGAAGGGTGTCCAAGTATAGAGCAGCAATTGCCCAATGTCTCCCACAGCGCATCTACTCGAGCGCATCAGTACGAATACCCATTTGAACGAGGAAGACTCACTAGATACACCAGCACGATCATCTTGCATGGCTCCAACATCTCTATCCGAGCCTTGGTACTCGCTCTCTTGCTGCGCCAAAGCAGTCAGGAGATATTCAGCTGCTTCTTGATGATTGCCTAGGCTGATGGAAGCCACTGCCAAGTTGTACCGAGCTCTTGCATAAGCTGGCTGGAGTTCAAGTGCGCGGAAGTAGTACTGCATCGCTTGTTCTGCTCGACCGCTGTTTGCATGCGTGGCGCCAAGGCGATTGTAGAGCATCGGGTCCTACTCAACCATTAGGGTTTGTTCACAATACGCTACGCACAGACTCACATCTGGTCGAACAGCTAAAGCAGCTCCGAGACAATCCACAGCCTTGTCAAACTCTTCACTCGAGTTGAACAGCACACCAAGCGCTACTTGAATATCTGCATCTATTGCTTCTCCGCCCATCTCTTGTACATCAGGTGAAGCAGTCGCCATAGTAATAAGCATGCCAGTCAAATACGCATGTCGATCTGCCGAAGATGCATCGTCCATCTGTTCTCCTTGTAACATCTTGTACTGGCGCACAGTCTCGGCGTATTCCTTCCGACTATCGATCCATCTTTCTATAGCATCGTATGCTAAAGACCGAACATTCTCATTGGTATAGCTAACAGCGATAGCCAACCATGCATCCGAGAGTTCAGGATCCAACGCTAATGCTTGTTGCAGCGCTTTGATAGCTTGTTCTTCTCTTTCATTCTCTTGCTGTTTGATACCCAAAGCAAGCCAGGAAGAAGAATCTTGCGGATTCTGTTGGGTTTCCGCTTCCAGTTGAGCTATAGTGCGAGACATGGCTGCTTGTGCTGCTTCAGACATGTATTCTCTATGCAGCGCATGTTGATTTGTTGTATGCAGCGGCCGAACACCAGTAGCTGTGGCTTCGAAAGCATCCCATTCGCGCTGCAGGTGATGCCAATCCGAATGATCGACTTGCGAAGATGCTTGGCGGAAAGCTGAAGGCTGGTTGATGATGTTCTGATTGTCGAAGCGTTCGTCAACCATTTCTTCATCCATATCATCCGTTATAGCACCTCCATCACCCTGGAATTGCCTCTGCGGTTGTCTCTCCCTAGCTTCCCGGACAGTATCCTCTTCATCCCATACATCGCGCATGACATCGTACCCATGCATCGTCTCTTGTGCGAACCGTTCTTCATAAGCAGCATCTTGATTCTGGTTCAATGGTTCGGCGACATGTTGGTATGCTCTTCCTTTGCCCTTGTCCAATCTCGAGGTAGACTGATAGGGCGTTCCTTGACCATCAGCCTCGACGACGGAATTGCCTTCAACAGCGACTTCTCGATCCCGAAGCTGTCGCATGAGGTTCATGAAACCGGATTGTTTGAATTTAGGGTTCTGATCGGAAGATATTGATTCGAGCAAATCTCCAGCAGTTTGTACTAGAGCATCATCTGTAGCTGCTGATCTCTGGTTCTGGACAAGGGGAGGTGAAGCAGAGCGGTCTTGCAGTCGAGAGTCGCTGGATCTGCCGTCAAAGGCTTTCTCCCATTGTGATGCTACGCTCAAGAGCGTGAGCATGGATGCCGATAAGTCAGCAGGAACAGACATACCTTGATGAGCTCGATGGAATGCCGCATCCAGCTGCGAACTCTCTTGAGCTGCCCGCTGTTCTATCCTCTGCCTCTCAGCTTCCATACTCCAATCATTGAAAGGCATCTGCTGCATCTGAAACATTGGAGGAGCTGCATATCGCTGAGCAGCTGGTGACGCGGAATAGGCTTGCGGCTGACTTCTAGGTGAGGAAGCCCGCTGATCCCGCTTAAAGTCTTTTGCCCATGCTGGTACATTGCTTGAATTGGCTTGCGGAGCTTGAGAAGCAGCGAAATCGACTACCCAACTTGGCACAGCTTTCTGATTTGGAGAGAGCGCTCGATCCAAAGGAGCCATGTCGAACGCAGGTCCAGCACCTCTGTTCTCGTAGAATTGAGCAGTCTCATGATCCAAGACTGGATATTGCTTGTTCTGGCCGCGAAAGCTTTGCGAAGAAGGTCCAGCGACAGGCAAGAAACGATCCTGCTGCAGCCCGCGGTCTTGTCCATATGCGTTTTTCAAGGACGCCAATGGATTCACTGGACCACAATCTGCGCCATTCACCAGCGATGCAAAGGCCATGGCTGCCTTGAAATGACAGGCTATCGATGACAACTTTCCAAGTCGGTAAAGGAGATTGCCGAGCAAATTCTGCGCTGTGCTTTGCTTCTGCTCTATGGAAGTTGCTACGGTCTTCCAATAAGTGTTACCTCGAGTTTGAGCAAGCAAGATGCAGGCATCTCGTCACGAGCCGATATCACATGCAACCCTGTCAGAACGAGTCGCTCTCTCAATTCTGCGTGGACACCAGTATGCAAGGGCTCCTGATGCCATAGCGGCCATATTAATCTGTCTACGGAATGTGATCATGATATCTGCTTTGACGAGGTTTGCACAATGCATCATGAGCATGCTAGCGCTACAGTTCTACCTTTACGTTTCCCTCATCTTCGACATCTACCTTGCAGACGGCCGGCGATGTCATTCTAAACAAGTATTCGCACTTGTTTGGCTCCATGACCGACAGCAGCTCGTTCTTGGTGCCGCAGACAATGTCCAGCTTGACGCTACGCTCAGGCTGTCATAGTGCATCAGCCAGTGGGTAACAGAGAAACAAGATGATACGTACTCCATTCCAGCAGCGCTGTCCTTTGTCGTAGACTTGTTTTGTGTAATAAGCATCGGACGATTGCTCAGCTGTAGGATGCCAGCTCGCAAAGCGGCTGTACATCAATAGTCAGTACAGGCATCACTCGTGAACAATCTGCTCACCCTAATGATGTGCTCTGAGCCCCTTTGTTGGATTTTTGTTTGCCTTCTTTGAATAGACAGATTTCGTAGGTGTACCTGTTGGAACACATTATTCAGCCCGAGACAGAGTGCATAAAATTCCAAGCTTACTCTCCAGTGTTCTTGTCGACGCAAACTCCTTCAAGTTTCTTGAACTCCCATTCCAGACCCCAGTCTTTGGCGAGAGAATCCTTTTCTTCCTTGAGATGCTTCTTTGACGCGGTCACTGCTTTTTGAGCATCGCCGTGTAACGATCGGGCCTTGACTACATCTATTGGACCGATTAGCTCCAGCCTCTGCAATTCAGGACACCACAAACCAGGTCGATCAGAGGAGGAAGCGTCGAATCTTTGAGAGTCCTTTATGATACCAAAGCGAGATAGAACCGAAAGGAAGTTTTCGATGCCAGCCGTGTAGCTAGGCTTCAAAGCTTCGGGCACATAATTCTCCAGGCGGAACACTGTCTCGACATCAGCGATGGTAATGTAACGCCAGAGAGATCACGCACGAGTCTCAGTGACATCCGGCAGACTGCTTTGGGAGACTTGACCTATTGCAAGGTCATCGAGAATCGACAGCGGGTCCTCCTTCTCAAAGTCCTTCAATTGATCGTCTGTGTATGCAACTTCAGCTTGCGAGGTAGCCATTGAGCTTGGTGTAGCAGCTGATTCTTCGACGAGCTCTTGCATTTCGGCGCCCTCATCGGCCAAATCATAGCCGTTCGCGCGTTGCCAATCTTCGAAGCCTTTGACGGCACCTTTCACTGCCATGTCCTGGTAATTGGGGTTGTAGTCCGCTCGGAGATCATTGAGTAGCGCTACAAGCTCGTCTAAGCGAGTGGCATAATCATCGCGCTGGCCTCGAAGCATCTTGATTGCCTGCTGATGGTCGACAAGTCGGCGATAAGGCAGGCTGGCCTTCTTTCGATCTGTCTCTTCGCGCCCTCTAGCTTCTGTTTGGTCAAGGACAGTCTTCATCTTGTGCTCTTTCTCCTCCAAAGCAATGAGCTCAGCCTGAAGTCGGTCAACATTGGCCTCGAGTCGCAGCTTCTCTTTGCGGCCGAAGGTGATGTATTCTGACCGCACTTGAGCGCCAACGCGAGTCTTGCGATTCTCCTCATCCATTTGCTTGCGATGTGCCTGACCGGCTTCCTTGCATCTGTTTGGGCATGTAATTTTGCCATCAAACTCATCAGAACCATCGCAGCATTCTGAATCGCACAAGCCATCGTTAACGCGCGAGAAGAGGATGCACGCTGGCTTGTGTCCCTCATTTTTGCAACGATATTGACCAATCGGACAGGCAGGACTTTGTAAAGCAAGTGCAGGTTCGTTGTAGCTCTTTTGCGGACATTGCTGACCGTCAAAGTGTATGAGTAGCTTCCAGGCTTGCGTGATCGGGAGGTTGGCGCCCTGGATCTTCAGGCGACTGGCTGTCTTGCCTGATTTTTTGCGACCAGCGGATGCCCCTATACCATCTTGCCAATCAAAGGCGAGACCCGAAGCGCTTGCTGAAGGTTTGACACAGGACGGCTTCTTTGCTAGGCCAAGTATAACAATGGTATCGGTCACGAGATGCTCCTTGATCTGGTTGAAGTAGCTTCTCTTGCTGCCAGAGTATTGCTGCAGGTCCACTGATGATTCCGAAGCAATTAAATCACTGTTCGATAGAGTCACCAGCTTAGACGAGGTTGTTGTCAAGCTGAATGAACGGTGGACGAAGTCGCCTTGCTCAAAGTTGTACGTTTCGCCATCGTCCAGGTACAGGTTGCCTTGAGCTGAGCCATGGTCATCCGTCGCTGCAATCAATGTGATTGGATCGCGCCAGGCAAGTATAGCGCTTCTTCTGACGATATCTCTTCGAGGCACTATAGAGCCTCCTCGCTGGTAGACTGGAATCTTGTCCAAAGGTGCCGATACAGAAACAGTAGATCCACCTTTAGTACCAAAGTGAACCTCGTTCGTGAAGTAGTCATAGTAGGGTTGTTCGTCCACTAAGTAAATCGTCGTATCGGCTGCGCCTTCTTTTGTGATTGGCTTGACTAAGAGCGCAGCGTTGCTACCGACGTAGAACTGATCATCTATCGCTATACCAACCTTGTCGTCCGGGAAAGCGATGTAGTGTGGCCTGTTCGGCTACTTCAATCACACTGCTCTACTCCTCAAAGAAAAAGCCTACGTTGCGATGGGTTTACCGCTTCTGTGCGCGTCCCAGAAGGCGGTATACCACATAGGCAGAAGAGAATAGCGCAGGCGCAGGGCATCTCGGAGATGACCCCGAATTGGCTCGTCAAAGAGGTAAGGCTCGCGGCGTTTTGTATCAATATGCGCATGCGCTCTGAAGAATGGAGCAAAAGCACCAGCTTGATACCAGCGGACGAGCATCTCAGGGGATGGGTCGCCAAAGAATCTAGAACAGAGGCATCAACACGCGAAACGCCTTACAGAAAAGGTACGATCTACCCTCCAACATCGGCTGCGAGGAGTCGTCAAAGCAGCCCGAGAGCATTGATAGAATGCTTACCTCCATTCCATGCCATTCCACCGACTCCATTGGCCAAGATCATTGGGACAGAAACAGCCAGATGGTCCCAGCTTCCTCCGTTGTCTCCTGTCCAGATACTACGATGCAGTGAGTCTCAATATCAGTCGATTCCAAGGCTAAACTTACGCGCCAAAGCGCTGTGATCCAGCAAAAAAGGAACGCGACAGTACGAATGGCCTTCGAGGTTCTGCTTCTCGTTGTATCAAAGCCTCAGAGGTGACATTGTGCTTAATAGAGATGATCAGTATTGTGATTTGTTTGCAGACAAGTGGACAAACGAAAAGCATGCCAAACATGTTATGGACATCTCGATGCTCCCAGCCGCCGTGGTGAACGTTGTCCCTCGGCATAGTAATCTCTGGAGCATTGAATACAGAAGGCTGATAGACGATCAATAGGCTTCAAGCCAATTCTTGAGGAATCTACCTCGTTCATGTCATTCCACACCCAAAGGTTGCGAGTCGAGCCCTGGCAATGACGTGGGCATTACCCTTTATATGAATGATAGACACATACCTTGAACTTAGCAAACTTGAACAGGCCAGTCCACCAATCCCAACTAAGCATTAGCCAGTCAGTTAGACCCAACCTCTTACGCAACTGACAGACCTCTTCGGATCGAACCAATCGACCCAAGAGCTTGACCCTGTCCAACACCAGCCCTCATATTCTCCACCATCGGGCGTCTTGCATAGAATGCCCAAATCTTGAGCTTCTTTGTAGACATGGAGCGAAGGCGTGCGTTTGATGTGCGGGTCTATGATGGCTACTAGCTGTCGACCTCGAGCCACCAGGGCTTCTTGCATCTTCTCGGGCGTTGGAAACTTGCTTTCGTCCCAGATAAAATACTGCGAGCTATATCAGCAAAAGAACGCGTCAAGTCATAGGGACTTTTACCTTGTGTTCTTCCGCGTACTCGCTATAGAATAGGTGAGCATATACAACAGTGAACATCAGTTGCAGCTCACATATCGAGCCACATGACGTCCATCGGCATATCATGCTCGTCAAACTTGGCAGACACCTCAAGCACATCTTCTTCAGTCAAGTAATTCCAGCGACATTGGTGGTGACCGATCGCAAAATATTGCGGCATAGCTGTTGACCCAACCAAGGACGAGAACTGCTTGTACAACGAGTCCTGGTCTGGACCCAAGAATACAAAGAGATCAAGGATGCCGGTTTCTGACATCCAATGCGTCGTGGTCGTCTTGTCAGTCGGACCAGTGTCAGAGAGCGTCTTGCTACGAGTCTTTCGCCAGGAATCACTGATTGGCTTGGGCGTGCTAGATTTCTCAATGTCGATCCAGGTCTCGGCAGCGTTGAGCCAAAAGACACCGACTGTTGAACCTGCTCGATGTGCTTGCATGCTTTCAATCACGGCATTGAGTTAAGTGTGCAGTGTATGACCCATCTAGATGACTGACTATGGTATCGAGCCGTAGATGGACATTGGCGAGTCGGTCTCGTATTCAAAGACGTCGGCATTCCAAAGTCGGTAAGGATCATCAAAGGCTCGTTCTCCGCCTCTGCATGGCCATCAGTCTTTGCAGTCGTTGAATAAAGGTACTGACCTGGTAGTCTTCAAGGAAAGGGGTCCAGTATGCTGAGGGATACCAAAGACATGCTCATAGCCAGGGAAAGTAATGTCCAAACTGAGAGACTCGGGTCCTTTCGGCTTTGTGTCCTTCCTGCCACCGAATGTCTCCTCCCATAAACCATCTTCGCTCTTGTCGAGGAACAAGGCAAACTTGTCATCTTTCGTATCTTGCAAAACAGTTTGTGCATCAGGCTGAGTATCCGAGAGGATCTCGTCTGGCTTGTCTGACTCCTTTGGCGCTTCGATCGTCTTCTTGCGGAAGTGTTCCATGTTGAAGAGTCCGCGTTCGTTCAACACAACATGAGGTTGATCATCGCGATAGAATGTGATCAGGATAGGCGAATGCTGAATGCTAACTCTATTGCTCCCATTGCCATACGTGATACTGGAGCTGCGAGCATTGATGTCGGTTTTGAATGCTTGATCGTTCACTTCAACACGTGGCTCTTTGAGCAGTGCCCAGCTGGCAGCTTCGTTGTAGCGCTGCTGGAGACCATTGACTTCATCTACAAGGATCCGAACAGTGCTGTCCTCTTGAACGCGGAGCTCGAGCGAGAATGAGATGTCAGGAAAGAGAGCGTTCGCGAGTGTAGCTTGATAGATGCCTTGAGAGAAGCTGGGAGTGCCTTGAATCGAATAGGGAGAAGTCCAGGATACTTTGTGTTCGCTCGCTCTGTCTGCCAGAGCTCTATTGCGGCGACAAAAGCCTGCTTGAGAACATGTCTTCCAGTCGTGCTTTTTGACAGCAAAGACAGGCGTCTGCAGCCAGCTGAGGGCCAGCAACAGCAAAGGTATATTCCACAGCAGCATGGGTGGTATAACGCGCCTAGTCAAAGGTCGTCAAAGTTCAAGCGGATGACGATGAATCCCATTCCCTGTTATGTACAAGTGACAATGGTGTTAATGCTGCCATCTCAGGCCGTCAGCAAATACCGCGCGAGAATCCGAAGGAGAAACAGAAAACAAAGCATTGCAATTACTAGTAAGAATGGTACAATTGAAGAAATGATGTTCAAGCGGAAGCTTTCCCTGGTGGATGCAAAGAGAGAGGTTTCGCTCCTTCGTGAACAGCTTTGGGGTACTTCGTGATCCACCTGTTGTAGTCGTCGATCTCCTCCTTGACATGGTTAAGGTGATCAGCCTGTTCCTTCTCTTCCAGCTCATGCAAGGAAGTGATATAGGCCTCCAGTGCATTTGTTACACCAACGAACAATTTGCCCTGCTCTACCTCGCGTTTCCTTTCCTTTCGAATTGTTTCTTCGCACGCGAGAACCTCCTTCCAAGCAGATTCCAATTCTTCTTTATGTTTTAGAAGTGCCTCGCGATTCAATCTGTGCTGCTCCGACTCGGCCTTCTGCTTGACTTCTTCTAGCTTGGCATGTCGCGCGAGCTCGAAGTTGATGAGCTCCATATCATGGTCACTTCGCCGCACCACATCCTCGAGCTTCTCACGCGTTGTTGCGTTTACGTTAGCCAGCAGAGTCTTTGAGATCAGCCAAGTGTGTAGAGCCTGCAATTCCTGCTCTACCCGCTTTTCATCCAGCTTGTATTTAGCTTCGGCAGCCTGCCACTCCGCCTTCTGCTGCTTGTAGGCGTCACTGCAGCGGTTCCTCAAGCCCGTAGCCACTGGTTCAACGGGCTTATTGATCAAGGACTTCTGGATGGCGTCCTTACGGCCTTTGTACTCGGTCTTGACTGCCTCGAGAGTTGGATGCGCATTGAGTTTAACTTGATGTTCAGCTCGGATAGCCTCAGTATCAACCTGCAGTGCGAGCCATTCGGCCTTGGAGCGTGGAGTTGGGTCGACGCGATGGGTCTCACGACCGGCATCACAGGCAGGGAAATCATGGCCATGGAGTTGCCGGAATACGTCGGCTGGGCCTGCATAGCCTGGCTTTGCATAAGAGTTCGGCCCTCTTGCCATCGCGGCCAGAGCGTTCGCCAGCGCTTCACGTTCGCGTGCTTGCAGCTGTTGCTCGCGCTGGATAGTGTTCTTGAAAAACATGATGCAGACTTGAGATTGATATGCGTTGAAAGAAGTCGCTAGGTATGCAGGCAGGGACGAACTGGTGCAGAAGAAACCAAGGGTAGATGAAAAGATCTGAAAAGAAGATATGGATAGAGAGACGGAAGAAGAGGCAAGCGCGTCGATTTATAGACTAGCTTTGGCCAAAGCGATGAACAGGCGCTGCTGTCGGCTCGGCAAGCGCTGTAGAGAGGCGAGAACGAGCGATGTTTTTGGCGAAGACTGCACGGCCGCTGACACTGCCACCCGCTTGTCCATTTCTGCTCTTGACTAGAACGGCCAGCATTCAGACTAGTAGCAGGCTTGCTGCTGCCTTGTAGAAGCAGAATGCTAATACTTGCTGCTGGCCGAATGCCTATTCCTTTTGTTCCATGCTGCAGGATAATGCGACTTGATGAATCTTGCTAGCTGGTATAGAGCATCCTGAGGCTGCGGGTTTTGAGAATGACCATCGTTGAGCGGTAACTTTTTTGCGCGGAGAGGTCGAGAGTAACATCTTCCGTTCATTCACTTGCAGCGTCTAGACAGCGTCCGTGCAGCGTTATATCATGAAGACTGTTGATGTAGTGCATGTCCACGCCATATCGACGTTGAATTGGAATGCAACAGGCTTGAACAGATTCGCGAGACATC
The DNA here is from genome assembly GCA_039545315.1 of Kondoa malvinella. Taxonomy (NCBI): domain Eukaryota; kingdom Fungi; phylum Basidiomycota; class Agaricostilbomycetes; order Agaricostilbales; family Kondoaceae; genus Kondoa; species Kondoa malvinella. The sequence continues at coordinate 1,322,634 of BCIM01000003.1, read as the reverse complement.
GAGTTCATTTCCGTGTGATCAATCAATATCTCAGTGGCAGGTCTGATATGCGCGAAATTTCAGCAAGACAGCGGCCTGATTGATGAGTCTTCAGATTGAGATGGTCATGAGCAAGTTCGACCAAGCGCGAACGACTTGAATTGTAAGAGGGGATCGAACAGGATTTGCACGACAAATACTGCGCGAGGAAAATACATTCTTGCCCATATCATGTAGCCCAAGACGAATTAAAGCGATCATTTTGCAATGCCTAAGCGCAGCAGTGCATCCCTTTACTTGTTACTTCCCTAGACACTGGTCATAAGGTGCCTCAGTACCCCTTGCATGAGCTGATCTAGATACATAGCTGACGCACTTCAGTCATTAAGCATACATTGTAATAAATCAAGCTCACAGTTCAAAGCATGGTATTAGCCATCACCTTTGCGCTCAACTTTTCCGGATTGATGCTGTCGAAGAAGAGCAAGCTATCCGACCGAGAAGGTACGCCCGAGGTGGAGATCTTGTTCAGATTTGTGTGGTGCAAATAGACTTCTGGCGGGCTGAAAATATGCTTATTTCGCTGAGCGGTTTCAAGCTGTACAGAAATTAGCGAGGTGAAGTGTATAAGGAAGAGGGCGTACTAGTACAGCAAAGTTTGTAGCTCCCATGTTTGACATATGAGATGTTGCGTTGCTGAGGAGAGTGGGACAAGCGGCTGCTGATGCTTTAGCACAATGTCGCAGTGTCGAATGATCGATCTGGCAGGCCAGGGTGTACAGTGCGATACCAGAAGCGGATAGCCATGATCTGAACATATGTCAGCTGCATCCGGTGAAAGTAGACCCGGCTTACGGGCGACATAAAGCACGACCGATTACATCCACAGCTCGAGCGATCGCGAGCTTATCAGCCGCTTTCATCAGCTGAACCAATTCCGTTTGGCTGCAATCGAACAAATGGGGTGGAGCGCCAGGATAGCAAAGAGCTAGGAGTCTGTCCAAGGTTCGGGCATCTTCACTCATATCCACTTTCGGCAGTCCCTCTTCTCCTTTATCACCAGTCATATCGAGCATATCATAAAAGAGGCTGCTTGCTGTTGAAAGATAGATTTTATGGACGTTAAAGACGACCTTGTTGCTAGAAATGAGTTGCAGATCAGGCGATGCATGCGCTAGGCCTGACGAATCCTTGAAATATTGGCTTGGAAATGCAGGCGGAAGTGCAGGCCCAAAGAAACAACCGGTGTTAGGAGGTGGGAAAGGAGGCGCGAAACCGGACGGAGGGGCATGTCGAAGTGGGATTGTGGGATTGAAACCAAAGTTGAATCGGTCCATTAAGACTTGTTTCTTGGTCGTGAGCAAGAAGAAACGCAAAAGATCCTGGTGCAGAGACAGCTTGGCCCAGATTGAAACAGGACTTGACTGGACATTCATCCAATGTATAGGGAAAATGGCTTGCAGGCAGCTTCGAAGGACAGCGTGTCTTTATAGTCGCAAAGAAGCTCTGAGGCAGACGAGAGAGAATGCGACACCTGACAGGCTTCTCTCAAGCGGCTCGTGAGTCCAGTGCGAAGAGAAGATCGTGCGCCTGGATGACTTGAAAACGGGCCTGCAGAGAGCATCTTTAGACTAGAGCTCACGGTCGTGTCAGACCAACCAAACATCAATTCTCCTGGAACCGCGATGTCATTGCCTCTGCCATACAATCCATCAAGACATACGGACGAGCCGAGCAGCAATATTGTGAACAGCATTGTACCAAACCAGTTGATGGGTCAGCCGCTGCGACGGAAGCATGAACTTCTGCATTTCTCCTCCTCCTGTATATCAAAACTGACAGAGACCTCTGCCATCTCTGCAGCCTCATCTGACCGCTTGTACATTGGAACGAGTCTTCTGTTCAACATACTGCCAAGCGCGGACATTGGGTCAGAAGCTGCATTCTGTCTGCGCTCTTCGCGTCTCTTCTTTGCTTAAGGCCTTGACTAGCAGTCTGTCAATCTTTTCTCCCTCTTCTTCTCCCATTCACGATCTACTCCCTTTCCCAAGATGTCACCTGTTATCTCTTCCTTGCTCATTCTTGGCTTCCTGCAAAGCGTTCTTGGAGCATGCTCTGTCCCTGGTATCAGCGGATCATAGTGAGCTTCATACCAACGCAAGCCTATCCCGTCTTGACCTCTTCTCAGCTCTAGACACCTCGTCGCAGATTTCGCAGGAAAGACCGCGGCCGATGGTCATCCCGAGGCCTATCTCAAGTGAGATCATGTGCTTCTGTCTTTTGAAGATTTGCTGATGCTAGAGTAGTTCCGTTGGCTTCGGTATGTTGTAGCCGTGCCCTTGCCTTCTCTTTTGACAGTGAAAAAGGTATCAATCAATTTGAGGTAATCAATCTGGGTGCCTCATGGCAAAAAGACACTGTCGCTTTCGTCGACGGGGCTCTCGAGATGACTGTGCGTGCTCAGGAAGGGTGAGTACTGTTCGCAGGAAGGTATTGCATATGCTGATTCGGAAGCAGCGTCACTCGACCCAGCGCAGAGATCACTACTCTTGACCCTCCTATGCTCTATGGATCTATGCGTACTGTTCTGAAGAGCTCTACCACTGCCGGTATTTGTGAGGGCATGTTCTTCTATGCAAATGACAATGCGGAAATCGATTGTGAGCTCTCCCTTGATAGTCACCAGCCTGAAGGAATTGACATGTGGTTTCTCAGGGGAAATATTGACTCACAAGTCAGTGTTGCTCCGGGTCCAGCATTAGGTCTAAAGAGCTTTGCAGTAAAGCTATCTGGGCTACCAATCGGAAAGCTACAAACGACTCGCCAGTGACCAATGGCGTGTATGGAATGGGTGAAGACCCCTCGACGGACTTTCACGAGTATCGTATCGATTGGGACCCAACCAAGACTGTTTTCTACATCGAGTGAGCTTTAACATTCTCTAGCACTGGCTATAGCTGATAATTCTTTAGCGGCGTACACCAAACAGAGTTCGTTATAAATGTTCCACAGATTGCAGGCCCCTACATGGTGTGAGTGATTTACGAGTCTTTCTGTGGTCTCGTCTCATCCTAAACAGTAACGTCTGGTCCAATGGGGTGAGTATGGCTACCCAGTTATGGCCCATAAGCTGACGCTATCAACTCAGGACCCGCAATGGTCTGCTGGACCTCCTCTGACAGACTCGCACACTCTTGTCAAGTCGATCGAGATCTTTACTGGTTATGCCCCGGGCGAATCTGAAGAAACCTGCACTACCACTCTCGGAGGAACACCGCCTGTCAACCCTATCACCACGACAGAAGCCGTAATAGCTGAACCCGTGGTCGCTGCTCTGCAGGCTGACCCTATTCCTGTCCCTGTCGAGTCTGTGCAGCCATCAGCGAATCCTTGCCCCTCCAACGTGATCGCCAAAGCCGTGGTCATGAAAGCAGTCGATACATACGGGACTACTGCGCATGCTGTCTCAACTCCGATCTTCTCCTCTGCACATCGGCTTCAAGGAACTGGTGTGCTCCTCGCTTTTACGGCTTGGATGCTTTTGGCTTAGGGCATACGTACTATATCAGTAGCGCAGTGTACACTAGAGATCCTACATAGCAGACAAAGAGACTTTGCAGTGACGGACCTAGCTGCTCGAGTCAAGTCAGCAAGAAATCCTCTCCTTCCGCAACGGCCTCGTTGGTTATTTGCAAGATGGCAGATGACTCAGCAGACGGATTCGAAGTTTCCCCTAGCACGCTGCTCACCTCCCTTCGCTCGCAAACCATCAATCTGGCAGCTGGACCTTCAAGTCTTCCAACACCGGTACTCTTGAAAGCGACAGCAGGTCTATTAGACTATGAAGGCACGGGTATTGGTCTGACTGAACTCTCGCATCGTTCTTCAACATTCATGAACCTCTGCAAGCGAACTGAAAGTGATCTTCGTCAACTTCTCGCTATTCCTGATAATTTCGCTGTCCTTTTCTTGCAAGGCGGCGGATTGACCCAATTCAGTATGACGGCCCTCAATATGCTTGCTTGGTACAAATTACAGCATCAGGACCAAAAGGACGAACCCGTTATTGCGGAATACATCATTACAGGAAGTTGGTCAGCTAAAGCAGCTGGAGAAGCTAAACGACTCGGCATCACTTCACGGAGCGTCACTGATTCACGTACGCTGAACGAAAAGAAGTCTTTTGGCTCAGTAGCGCCTGAATCGGATTGGTCCTGGTCAAGCCCAAACGAACCAAAACCAGCTTACATCTATTACTGTGCCAATGAAACCGTCAACGGTGTCGAGATCCCACCTCCATCTTCCATCCCTTCGCATTTGGCAGACGTACCAATCGTAGCAGACATGTCATCCAACATCCTCTCTAAACCAATTCCTTGGGAATCAAATTTCGGCATCATTTACGCTGGCGCACAAAAGAACGTTGGTCCCGCGGGTCTAACTCTCTGTTTCGTAAGAAAAGATCTACTCGTCGACCCGGACGAAGCGGTTCCTTTTGGTGGTCCTCGATTACCGGCCATGATGGCCTATAAGAATATTGCGGATAATGATTCTTTGTACAACACCCCGCCTATGTTCCCTATATACGTCGCTGGCTTGGTGTTTGAGCATCTGAAAGGGTTAGGTGGAGTAAAGGCGATTGATGCGTTGAATGAGGAAAAGGCGAATAGGGTGTATGGCTGCATTGACGGGAGTGATGGCTTCTACGTGTCCAAGGTGGATAAAGGCTGTAGGAGTAGGATGAATGTCGTCTTTGTGCTGGCTGGTGGAGCGGATCAGGAAAAGAGGTTTTTGGCAGAGGCGGACAAGGTCAACATCAAACAGATTAAAGGTCATCGTTCTGTTGGTGGTCAGTCATGTCGTTGTTTGTATTGGTTCTTGGATTCTGATCTATTATTCGCAGGCATGCGTACATCGCTGTATAACGCAATAGAGCTAGAAGCGGTGGATAAGCTGGTTGCTTTCATGGAGCACTTTAGGCAGAAAGAGAACGAGATAGAGAAGTATGCATAATCATGGGGGATACCATTGCATCTATTCGGCAACACATTGCTATTTGACAGTTTGTTACGGTAACGGACATATACAATTATCAACAATCGCGAGCGTTTTATGCACTGACTATCCTAGCCCTAATCCAACGGACTGACACAACCCCGAGTGATATGATCAATGTTGAATAAAAGGCGAAAAGGTCGCATTCCAGTACGAAACTACTGCTGTTGCGACTCGAGACAGCACCGCGGATCTGTTCGTGACTGTAGACTCGTCGAGCCAACGAATACTGCCGGAGAGATGTTCCAGCTATACCCAACAACGTGGCGGCATAAACTGCTACATGGCGCGAGTGGATTTCTTGGCTTGGTACGATTCGTTTGAAGATCTTGGATAGCCAAAGAGGTGTCGTCAACAGGAAGCGTTGCAAGAGGATGCCCGACATGAATTGAGGCGAATCTTTTAGCGTTGGCATGTACGCGATGATAGCGAAATAGATTGCTATGGCTGATAATAAGGCTGGAGTAGAGCAAGTCTTGATGTACTGTGTAGACTTGAAGGGATAGAGAAACATGGCTTGGAAGAAGAAGTTGAGCGCCATGGTGACGGGCAGGATTTGGGCAAGCGCAAAGAAGGCCCAAAGATGCGGAATAGCTCGTCGTCGCCCTGAAGGAGCGTTAGATTCTCCCAAGTAACACAAACACGAAGCAGACCTTCTACACCCATAAAGACCATAATTGCCATGCTCAGACCCAAGTAGTGCGTTGTCCAGCACAATACGTCCTCGCGCGCTGCGATATCACGCGCAAAATTGCCAAACAGCGTGGAAGTGGTGGGCCATTTCCAGAGGTACAGATCGCGCAGTACGCCTTCAGAATACGTCGCTGGTAGACCGCGAGCTCTTGCCCAATCAAAGTAAGAATGGAAGAGGACTTGAAGCTTCAATGCAGATCAGCTCGACAGTTGCGGAATTGAAGGTATTGGCTCGCCATGTTGTTTGACAACATTACAAATGAAATTTGAGCAAGCGCAGCATAAAGAGAGGCGTAGAGGTTCCGTCCAGTTGCTGTTCTCTCTTTGAAAGACCAGGTGCTGCCCATGATAAGAAGAATCAACCCGATTGCTGCTACGATATAGCCATAGAAGAGCAGCGCTCCAGCGATATTCTGTTCTTTCATTGCATTGACAGGCGAAATGGTATCGGCCCGAAGCTGTCGAGTCGGATGACGGTTTGGGAAAGAGCATGAATCAATTCTAAGCAAGCGAATACTTTCAGTAGCCACGGCCAGTCAGCTCAAATTTATCGCAGCAGTGCTCAGACGGTAGACATTCAGAATTCGAAGCATCAACTGGTCGCTCTCGTCGGACGGCTAGCAAAGTGTACGATCTGTCTCAGCTGATTGCCTGAGCTGGATGCGCATACGAGCGTTCCTATACTGCATGCGGATCAAGTGGCACATCGAATGCACGCTGCCTCTGTCGAGTCGAAATGTCTATGCAGGACGTCCTACACGGTGACGAGGACCGAATGCCAATTGAATGGACCGCGAAGCCTGGCTGGTCGTACTGCTCGTATGCATCGCTTTCTCCGCCATCTACGCATGGTCTTTTGAACTTGTTCGGGCTGTGCTTCCTTACTCTTCTCTTGATTATGCCCGTCTTACGCCATTAGCCTCGCTCGCTGAAGGCCTGCTTTTTGCCTCTACAACTGTCGAACATGGCAGACATGCCTCATTTGCCCAAGCTACGGCCTTTCGTTGATGGCTTGCTCAAAGATTGGCGCTGTCCCGTTTTGTCTTTGGCACTGGTACAGCGACAACAGAACGGCCAGCTGACAAGCGAAACGGCACACTTTGGTACTCAGGCAGACCAGCTCCAGCCCAATGACGAGGCTTTGTACAATATTGGCAGCGTATCCAAGTACGTGCCATAATCGTGATCGCGCCATGCTTCCTGTTGACCGGCTACCCTAGATCGTTCGTGGCTTTTGCAATAGCTATTCTGGTCGATGAACGGAAGGTTGAATGGGACACGAGGGTTCAAGAGATCATTCCGGAATTCAAGGTTATGGACCAAAAAGTGTCCGAGGAAGCTACTATTCTAGATTTGCTGGTCAGTGCTAGTCGAATAAGCACCAGCATCACCCTGACCTTGTTCCTAGGCTCATCGGTGCGGGACTACCAAGTGGTCAGTGTATCATTGTCGACCAGCACTATGGCTGAGACCTGAAACAGGCAAACTTTTGCACCTACAAGCCTACTTCAACAGACCGCCGAAGAGTCGAGACGCATGCTGGCCCATTCCGAGCAGTCAGGCGAATTCAGAAACTCCCTCGTCTACTCCAACGCCATGTTCTCCGTATTAGGCGAGATCATCACTAGACTGTCCGGCCTACCTTTCGTAGACTTTGTGAAGAAGCGCATTTTCGATCCACTGGCGATGTCGACTGCTACTTATGATCCAGCTTCAGTTGCAGCGCCAGCTATTTCAAGCACTGCAGACTTTCACCAAATTGGTCCGATGATACAGTGGATCAAGGAAAAGGACAACTCAGCTTTTCATGCACCGGGCGGAGTCTTCATGTCCTGTCTCGATGCAACTAAATGGCTTTCTTTCTTGGTCCAACGGACCCAGCCCGGTTCTGCATCCACTCTGTTGGTCTCCCCTGAACAACTCAACGTCATTTTCTCGTATCATAACGACTTCTCCCTTGGTATTTGCAGAATTCCACCTGAAGCAGCTGCACTGCAAGGGACCGATGCTCACCCAATCGCGTACTGCGCAGCTGTAAGCAAGAGCAGCTATCGAGGACACACTCTATACGATCATCCGGGTAGTGGTGCCGGGATTGCAGCTCAGTTTACGCTTGCACCGGAAGACGGCGTCGGCATCATGGCTTTCACCACATGCGCTACTACGGGCAACTCGTTGGCTACCATCGTGACCTTTCGTATCTTCGAGGACATTCTGCGGTTGGAGCAGGTTGACTGGGATGCGAGGTTGCGGAAAGAAAAACTCTTTGTGAGCGAGGAAGCGCCCATCGAGTCCCAGTACAAGGAGACAAGAGAACTTGCCGACTTTGTTCAGTATTGTGGATTATACGAAACGAACGAAGGCAACCGAGCTCTCGTCACTTGCCGGGCGAATATCAATGCGACGAAGATCGGTCATGCACTACTAGACAAGATCGCGTCCAGCTCTGATTTGCACACATATCAGAAGGGCTTTACGCCTCAGCTGTACCTGCTGTCGCCTGATTGGCCGCACATCGGAATTTGGTGAGCGCGATCCAAACGCCTTGTCAACTCCGCTGACTTAACGTCAAGTACTACCTATCTAGCCCTTATTCCCATATCAGAAAGTACCTTCAGAGCACAAGCTAGGTTTCAAACCAACCTACCTGATGGCAAGACCGTTGACGTGCAAAGAAGATCGATCGTGCCCTCGCCAGACGGCGACCTGACATTCCAGATAGACAAGGGCAAAGTCGTGGGTCTGCGATTTGAAGCTATCGCGCCGGATGTAGGCTGTATCATGCGGAAGATTTCTTGAAATTGATGGCATAGGATTAAGGCTCAGTAACTTTCTACTTCCTGTTCAGGGAGTCAGCGGGGCTCGTGTAAGGTTGTAAACTTTCATTGTACAAATCCCGACGACCATGCAAAGTACTAATACAGCTTTCACAAGAACAACAGACCCTTTGAGCCAAACATCTTCCACTGCCACGACTGTTCGATCGACCTTGACTCTGGCTTCCAATCAAACAAAGTTCCCATAGCTAAGTCTTCCTCGTCAGCTAGGATATAATTGAGCAGCGCGGCGAGACGAAGACTATGAAGCGATGAGCTACATCAAATAGAGGAGAAAGAAGCTTACCCAGCTTGAGCGAGCAATCCTTCAATCAACTTGTCTTGACGGATCTTGCCGTAGTCTACATGCCAATTTAGCCAGGCATACACGAGATTCAAAAGGATTACAATCGGGTCCGCCAATCTCGCGCAAAGGAGTTTCATGTGGGTCATAATTCTACGCGAACTCAGCAACGCGTGCAACAAGTGACATAAGACTCACCTCAGGGAAGACGTATTGGCATGTAATATCGTGAATCGGCTTAGCCCATTCTTCGAAGCAAGTAGCCAGAGTAGTGCTAGGCGAAGAGGAAAAGACTTGTTGATTCCCGATTATTTGGGCGTGAGCGGAACAAGTGAGCCAATCAGGTACGTCTTCCCTCCACCATCTGCTAAAATTGAGCACTGAGATCGGCTAAGTTCAGTCGACGTACCGCTCAATGCCTTCAACCACAATCCAGCGTACGTAAGAATCATCTGTGAAAATGTCAGCAGGTACGAGATAGAAGCAGGATGGGATTCACAGATGGATCCACGCAGGGCATCTTCAATCTTGTGACTGGGCAAAGGAGACGTGTAATTGTGCCTGCCCATTCTTCCTCAGACAAGCATAAAAAGGATAGCGGGAGACACACAATTCTCTCACACTCCTCGCGATGATTTGCGTGTCCCAAACACCATGCAAACTGAAATGACGGTGCTCGAAAGTGACAGGATCGCCATTCCCGCCTGAAACGACATCAGAGGAGTCGCAGAGGTAAAAGCGGAGACATACCTCGTTCCCGCTCCATGAGATGCAGAGGCTGATGGACATCACCTACAAAGTGGGTCAAGAAGCGCAGGTCGATGTCACTGAATCTGCGTCAGTCTAGCCCAAAGGCAGAGGGAGAAGCTAACTCGTAGGTCTCTTGGAAGCGCATTGTGTAATTCTGCGGAGACTTTAGATGTTTCAAAGTAAATGACAGGAAAACGCACAGCGATAGCAGAGAGGACATTGCGGTCATTCTTGAAGTCGCTGAAAGAGCAAGCATTTGGCGGATGATCATTAGCAGGAGAGATGTAATGCAATTGACCTTAGCACATGAGTGAGTGATGGCAATAGCTTGACGAGAGCTTACCGCTCCAGGGCATCTGTCAAAGATATTAGCTCCTTAACAAACAAATTGCACGGAGCTCACCTGATACCGAACCCTGTCTGGCCAAGCAGCAATAGGACTTAGACGACCTTTCGTCCAGACAGGCAAGATGTCTTTGAGCTTCTCTACGGCTGACGGATACATGTAAATCTATAAGAGAGCTTAGATCTGTGTTGACAGAATTCGCGCTCGTTGCATACTTGCGCAATGGTAGCAACGGCTTCATGGCCTGTACAATCTTCAGTACAGATTTCGCACAGCTGTCTGCTACTCACCCACGACTCCCCAGGCATGTACGAGGCTCAGAGTGCTGAGCAGCAACGCAATGACGTTCAACCCTTTCATGGCTTGTTAAACAACAATGATGTCCTTGGACGATTTCGCGTGCAGGAGGGCTCAGCCTTAGACTTTCGCGGCTGGATGTCGAATATCTGCAAATTGCTAGAGTTCGCAGTCCGTGGTCAAGCGATAATCTGTCAGAAACATGTCAGACATGTCAAGGCCGCAAATAGGCAACTTGGCAAGAGGTGAAAGCACAACAGCGTCGCCCCTCCCTGTAGAGCGCGCAGCAAGATCAATGATGCCTGATGTATAGAGGGTCAATGCGTGCTATTAGTGGCTTTCGCGTTTTCGCTCTACAACAGGGCCAAAGTCTTGCGATCTGACTCCAGGGCTACTGCGTCGCTTTTGTCTGCAATCATATCTGCTGTCATTCTCTTCACTTTCTGTCTTCATCTCTCTTGCCCTCAGACCACCATCTTTGTGTCGTACGTAATTCGCCCCAAGTATCTCAACAGCATGCTATCAACCATCCCAAACGAGCTGTTGCTCATGCTACGTCCTCACTTGAGCCTTTCTTCCATCAATGCGCTTGCCCAAACTTCGAAATCCTTTCGCGCATTATTCGACGAGGAATTCATGAAAGTCGCTTGTCATCGACGCAAATTGTCTCGTCCTCTGGCTGAACAAGGCAAAGAGAATGTCAAAGAGCGCGTTCCCAACTACCGAACCCTCGTCGCTTCCATGTGTGCTCATTTAAAGACTTGCAAAGTCAAGAAATGTCATACTTTCTTGAAGCTGCCTGTTGGTCAGTTGCTCTCTAATTCACTTCTGCCACTCAAACTGATCCTGTATTATCAGGTGATGAAGAAGTCAAATCTTTCCTCACTCCTGAAATGACTTCCCGACCGGACGCCAAGCTGGCCTTGCACAAGCTTCTCAACAATCTCCAGATGATGTACTACCATGATTGGACCGAAGCCAGCATCTATTTCGAAAAGCAAGATTTCATCCAAAGCAAGAAAAGTCCACCTCAAGATCCTAAGGACGAGAACCCCGACGACATCCCGGAAGTTCGCTTGATTGATCACTTGCCTTTGGCCGCTTTCCAATGCTCCTCTCCAGCATTGACCACGTTCGAGTATGCCGATGAGTACGCTGGTTTCGGGTGGCCGATCAAAAATTCCGAAGGCGTGACTTTGCTCGACTGTGTCCAAACTTTGACCATGGGGTGAGTCTTCTACATTCTGATTGATCAATGCTAAGAACTATTTGCACAGAATCGGATACGTTATGAAAGAGAATTGGAAAATGATGCAGATGGACGGAAAGATGGAGGCATTGATGCAACAAAGTGACGGCGATGAAGATGATCTGGACATGCTCAGCTTTGACTTGGCGAGGAAGCTGGACCAAGAGTGGGAAAAGAACGAGGATTATTTGCGTCTGGGTGTTGCTGATGACTTTGTGAGTCTGTTGTTGCCTTTCGCGTTTTACCTTGCTCAAGAGCTGTGCAGATGGGCGACTCCAAATGTTTTTCAGGTAGAAGTCTAGCCTGCTTGTCAAGTCTTCGGCTGATCTGTTTTGCAGGCTTCTATCCTCGCCGAGTCAAAGGCGCATTGATGTTTGGCGCGCATTTTGAGTGAGACTGCATTATGTATGCACACTAGGCGATTGTCGCAATGTATGCCTTTGACAACTTGACATAGCTTCTGCTCAATTGATGAACAGCCCCAACTCTCATAGCTGTTCTTCTGCTACCGTCTTACAAAGGAAACCGTTGCAATGTCTACTTCGTCTAGTATCGATCAGCGTACGAGCATCTAATTTTGAGTCTAGACAGCCATATACAATGTACAACGAGATTGCACAGCTGGAGCTAGTGCATACAAAGCAGACCACTCATGGAATCAAGAATGCTGCTCTGGCGCCGGCTACTCCACAGCTGGTGTCCTCAATTCCCACTCCTGCAGATTCGCAAATTCGCGATCATCAGTGCGCTGGGAGAGCTATCAAATTGCGTAACCTTCCGAGTGAAAAAGACCGCTTACCTCGACAAGGACAGCTACAAAGTACTGGTGCGCTGCCGGGTCGGTTGATGTTCCAGCGCAGCACCCTTTAGCACCATGTTTTTCCCAAAGTGTTCTGGATGGTCCTAGAGCACCACACCTATTGCACTTCGTAAAGCATCTTTCCTAAAGGGGATTTTAGACAAACGGCTACCGCGAGCGAAGCATGAAAATTACCGTTTTGCTGCGCATGTCTTCTCGACCAGGAATTCCCCGGCTTACAAAGACCCACTGTCAGTCAGAATCGGTCATAAGACATCTACATAGCAACAAGAGCTCACTTTACGCCGAGTCATTGTGACCCACCTCCAACACGGGTCTGCGTAGTTATGCTCTTTTCTATGACCTTGCTTTTGTTCGTTAATGGTACCGTATGGCAGTACATTGATCTTTCCGTCGTCAAGGCAGAGTAGGCATTGCGCATGCTGGCCGGCCTATACGTTAAATGAGCTGCGTGGCTGTTGCCTAAACGAGGACCCACATCGACATGCTGAAGAAGATGTCAGCCTTCTGAGCTTATGATTCTGCAAGGACTCACCTGGCGGTCTGTCATCCTGCCTGGAGGAGCCAGCTTCCAGAACGCATATTGCAGGGATGTGAAGGTTTTTCCGAAGGGCACGTCAGGTATGGCAGGAGCATAGGGAGAGCGGTAGGGTCCCTCGGGAGCTCGCCAGCCAGGCCAAATGCCCTTTCCTCTTTGGCTAGGCAACTCTTGATGTGGGTCACAGCGTCGATCATTTGACAACGGTTGTAGTCGACTCGCTGATGTATTCGCTCCGCCGGAAGCGGTAGTACCGATGTTATGAAGCTGGACACGATAGAAGTCAGACAGCTAGCAGTAATGGCACTAAGCTTACGGTAGCGGCAGTATTCGGATGAATTCCACTGGATATGCTCGCGCTACTGGCTTGATGAGGCTGTACAGTGGTCGTTGGCGTTGGCGTTGGTGAACGCGAAGGCGCTGGTGACTTGTATATACCAAAGAGACGGGCTGAGTCCTCTTCCTATGAAGTCTTACGATCAGCATAGGCTTGGTGAGACTGTAGGGCAACTGACCGAGACTGTTCTCTTAAAGTTAGACATAACAGTATTACTGTAGCGGCTGCTGAGGGATTCGAGAAGGACTGCAATAGGTAACGGTATTGGGCTGATTCCCGCTTTGAAGAGTCGGTACGTTGCAGAAAGAAGAAGTCGAATAGCGATTCGCTGCCAGGCCGTTCGCCCAGGACAAAGGGGTTCTGATCGCTAGCCGATGATGGCCAAATCAGTCGATACGAACACTAATCAGAGTTGCATAGACTACTGTACTCTACTTCCGCACGGCGAAGCAGGCGCTGGCGTTAGCCTTCGGGCAGTCATAAGTGCGGTTGAGTCAGTCGGAGCAAGTCTTCGAACGATTGAGTATGCTCATTCTGCTGATTATGACGAGCAAGAAGTACAGAGCGGTTCCAGTAGCAGAGAAGGCACGACCCGATGCCTTAAGGCGTACACCAAGCTTTAAAGCGGTCAAGCCTTGGCTGCGCACATATAGCGAACAGGATTAGGAGAATACGGAGAACAGCACATGCAATATAAGTTGCGGAAGGCAGAGTCTAACGTTTCATGCAAGGCCCGGCTTCCAGATGTATAAGTGGCATTATGGCAATGGCAGTATAGCGCCTCGAAGCTCTTCTCCCGTGCGCATAGGCAAGATAGGGACAGAGAGCAGGGCAGGATGATAAGCAGACGCAAATTCGCTACTTTTGAACAGATTGCGACGTGGCTGCTCCAGAATGTCATATTTACGTGGTATCAAGATATCTGGTATGTTGTATCGTAGCTCTGCAAAGTGGTATATCCTTCCAGGCTGTCATGGTCCAGAAACAAGAGAAGTTGAATTTTCTTGTCCGCATCCACGATGGCAAGAACAGGCAGACCAGCTCTGCAAAAGGGCTCAAAGCGGCCAGTTGCATCCAAGAAAGCAGCGCCCAAGTCAAAGAAGCCAAATAAAGCAGAAGTCCTCGACGTCTATGCCTACGACAATACTCGCAAAGGCAAGGCCAATCAACGCATCAAAGGAGATGCTCAAGAAGGAAAAGGCAAAGGTCGAGCTGTAGAAGACGACGATGAGCCAGATGAGAGACCGCAATACACGCTTGGAGGCGACGATGTCGAATTTCATTCAAGCCAGGACGAAGAGATTGATTCTGATATGGCCGATACTTCTGGCGAAGAAGATCAAGAATGGCCTGCTAACAGACCCAAGCCGAAACAGAAGGTAGAGATTGGGATATTGAGCTGTATTGCATAGCTGAAAGTACTTCTAGCCTCAGAAAGCACCCACCAAGTCGAAAGGCAGAGAGATTGATCTGAATGAAGACAGCGAGCCAGAGAACTCTGCAGATGGTCAAGACTATGTTGACCTGTCGACCATGCTTGATCGTCCTACCGAATCCATGCCTGAAGATTCTGGCTCAGAAGGTTCCGAATCTGGCAGCGCATCAGACGAGGAGGATGATCTATCATTATCAGAAGAAGAAGACGTTGGAGAAGCGGCTGAGAAGCTCCAGTCTCTCATCGATGCCTTGCCCCAGAACAAGCGTCCACTCGAAGGCGATGGCTCAACGTCCTCGAAGAAGCGTCGAAAGATCATGCCCGAGCAAACGGAAGCTTGGGAAGAAAACCAATTCGCTTCTATGGGTCTTCAAGGCGAATGTAAGCCTCTTTTCTTTCTGTCAGGTTCCTGAAATTGATCATATCTTGCAGCTCAAAAGGTCAAGATCGAAGACCTTCTTTCAGCTCTTCCAGCAGCGCAACAAGCTTCTATGCGCAAATCCCTTCAACCCCTCCTCCCTTCTAAATCCAACAAGAATACTTCCGTCCTCAAATCCGCCGGACCACTGCCTGCACCACTCGAACTCCGTCAACAAGCTCGCATCGATCGTGCAGCAGCGGAAGAAAAGCTCGATACTGAATTAGCTACTTGGCAAGATACCATGTCTACCGTTCGGGGTATCGGTTCGCGCAACAATGAATTCGGCGATCATCGTATCAGTTTACCTCTTGCTCAGCCTGGATCTGCTGGACCAACCATCAGCAGTACAAACAAGAATGTGCATCAAACTACTGCTGAATGGGGTAGTAAATTCAAATCTTCTTCCATCATGGAGAGGGATGTGATGGGTCTGTTGAATAAGGAAGAGATGGATGATGCTAGGACGTTGGGTAAAGTCGAAGCTAGGGAGATGGGTAGGATGAGCGCGGAAGATCAGCAAGCGAGAACGAATGCCTTGAGGGAGCAAAGGGAATTGATGTTCCGTGCTGAGAAGAAGGCAAAAAGGGTAGCGAAGATCAAGAGCAAGACGTATAGGCGTTTAGCGAGGAAAGAGGCCGCTCGCAGAGGGGAAAAGAATCAGCTGAGCTTGGATGAGATGGAGCAGCTGGATGAGGTTGATGGCGGTAGCAGAGCAGCTGAGATGAGGGAGAAGATGGAAGTCGATCGAGCGAGGGAGCGAGCTGGCTTGCGACATAGCACAAAGAATGGTCGGTTTTCGCAGGTCGCGTCTCAAGGTATCTCTGGATTAGAAGAGGATGAGCATAGAGTAGCCGAAAGGGAGCGCATGCAGAAGGAAGAAAGGCTCAAGAGGCGAGTGCTTGGCAAAGGCGACAAGAGCGATGAAGATTCCGATGAAGCGTCCCAAGACAGCAATGCAGAAGACGACGAGGAAGCCATTCGCGATCGCGCTTTCGACGAGCTTGCTTCCTTTGATCTTCAGGAAGCAAAGAAGGCCGAAGCTACTCAAGCAGGCAAGAAATCTGGTCTGATGGGGATGAAGTTCATGCAAGCTGGTATGGCTCGAGAACAAGCTAAAGCCGATGACCTCGAAGCAGAATTCAGAAGAGAGCTCGATGGGGAAGACGAAGAAGACATCTTGGACCAGTCTGGTGTTGTCGGTAATCGCGTTGACAGCAACGTTGGCAGAATGGTCTTTGCTCCTTCAGCAGCTGCTAGAGTAGGTCGCATGCCTTTCTTGTTGACTGCGCTGACTGTCTGTATAGGCGTCGAACGAAACTGAAAATCAGCAAACCCCTGCCGAGACTTCCCGGACAAAGGAGCATAAGACCAAGGTTTCCAAGGCACTACCTCTTTCTCAAGCAGCGCCTGTTACAGCTCCGACTACAAAGGACGACTCTTCTACCAATCCTTGGCTACAAGCGGAAATTTCTGGCAAGCAATCCCGCACCAAGAATGACACCTCGACGACATCGACAGGCGCAGAAAAGGTCGCATCCAAAGCCAAAAAGCAACAGAAAAAGTCAACAGCTGCCAAAGAGAAGGAGCAAGACGAACAGCAAGTAGTCATTGATCTCGACAACGTGCTTGGCAAGCCAACTCCCGCACAAAAGAAGCCGAAGATGAACAAAAAGGCAAAAGCGGCTGCTGCTGCTGCGGCTGCTCTCGAAAAGTCGGGACAGAAGTCAGAGCAGGACTCGGATGAAGATGACGATCAGTTACCTGCGGATGAGCCTGCTCTGGTACCTCAGCGAAAGACGACTGCGTTCCAGCAGCGAGATCTGGTCAAGCGAGCTTTCGCAAATGATAATGTCGTTTCCGTATGCGCTTTTCAATCTGCTTTCTCGATTGACAAGACCCATACTTTTATGCAGGACTTTCAAGAAGCAAAGCGAAAAGAGATTGAAGCTGATGCACCTCAAGACGTTGACGAAACGATTCCCGGGTGGGGCAGCTGGGGTGGCAAGGGCGTCAAGAAGAACAGACAGGCCAAAAAGTACATCAAACACGTTCCAGGCATTGCGACAGAAGAGCGAATGGATGCTGGCCTGTCACATGTCATCATCAACGAGAAGCGCGATAAGAAAGCGACGAAATACCTCGCCAAGGATCTGCCTTACCCTTACACCAGTGCAACTCAGCATGAATATGCGCTCAGACAACCCCTCGGTCCTGAATTCCAGACGACTGCTGCCCTTCGAGCTCACACACGACCGAAGGTGCTCATCAAGCCCGGCAGCATCATTGATCCTATCGCCAAGCGCTTATAGACGACTCGGATCTACCACCATTCTATTGTGGACAAATCTGTGCTCTGGGATGCACTGTTCGCTCTTTGTGAGAAGCCGGAATACCATTGACCGAAAAGGTGAAAATTCTGATCGGTTTGAGCAGAGGTCTAGGGAATCATTCGCAAATCATGCATAGACGTACACAGCTATTTAGTATTGCTCTTTGAGCGATTTGTGACTGTGTATTGATTTTTCACAAGTTGCCAACTTGAGCCGTGACATCGAGCAAGCCAATACCCGCTCAAGGCAATACACTTAATTACCACATACAAGGCCACAGCAAGTCGTGAGGATGAAGGCCGTCTACTAGAGGCTTCGAGCGACTTTGCCTTTCCCTCTCAAAATGCCTTTCCTTGCAAACATAACATGACAACAGCAGCCACGTTTCATCAGCAAAGGCCTATGGCTTCTACGTCCTACCTGCCGCCTGCTCCGGCTATGAACGGCCATGTCGAGCACCCTGCTGCAGCTTCGGTAGAAGACGACAGCAAGATCAGCGCATTTTGCGCATTAGAATTCCCTTATTACAATTTCTACATCAAGACGAGATCAGTGACTATTGGTCGTCTAGCACCCATGGTCGTCCCTGCCGCTCGCTGCACGGCCAACGCAAGCAGGGCATCCCCAGCAATATCAACGAAAGCCATCACAGCAGAGAATTCTTTCATTTCACCTCGCTTGCAACCCGTCTCTGCTACCCGTTCGACATCTGCCGGACCAACAGAACCGAAAGATGAGCCGGTGGAACCCGAAAGTGTTACAGAGAAGAAAGCGAGATCTCGTTCCGTGACGCCTTCAGATCCGCCGCCTGCCTACTCTGCTCAAGCTCCATTGCAGAAAGCAAAGATGGAACAAGAGCTACAATCTGTTCCACCGAATGATGATCCGAACGTACATGTTGATGTGGATTTGGGTCCTATCAAAGCAGTGTCAAGAGATCATGCGAGGTGCTTCTTCCACAATGGTTGGAATTGTTGGGCTTTAGAAGTGAGAGGACGAAATGGATTAGTAGTGGAAGGTCGTTGGCGTGCTAAAGGAGATGTCATCGCTTTGACCCATAGGTCAGCTTTTCAAGAAGTCCATACGTACGTAAAACTGATTGTTGAATTACTCAGAACCAAGATACAAATCGCCGAACACATCTTCTACTTTGTCTTGCCTGATTCTGTCCTTCGTCAACCAACGCGTCAATCATCATTTCACTCGAGCGAAGAATCTTCATCGGACGGTGAAGTCAAGATCTCTGACGAAGAAGACTTGGAATCGATTGCTGACGGGTCGACTCAAGCTACTACTGGTCTACCGGACAAGCGCCTCGCTCATGATCACGAAATTGAGCTTCTCGAACTAAATCCAACCTCTTCTTCCAACAAGACGCAAAGTCTCGCTGGAACAGTTGGCAAGGTACCAGCCGCCGCTAGTGTATCTTCTGCTCGCGCGTCGCCTGCAATTGGAGGTTCACCGCCGAAGAGTGGCGCAGCAATAAAGAAACAGCAAACCAAACCTGCCGCCCCTACTTCAACCGCCCAGAAAGCAGCCACAAAG
This sequence comes from Kondoa malvinella, assembly GCA_039545315.1. Classification (NCBI taxonomy): domain Eukaryota; kingdom Fungi; phylum Basidiomycota; class Agaricostilbomycetes; order Agaricostilbales; family Kondoaceae; genus Kondoa; species Kondoa malvinella. Next base: position 1,303,719 of record BCIM01000003.1, on the reverse strand, counting down.
CCAGCTAAACCACCAGTCAAACGAACAAAAGGCAAACGGAGACTACCGCCACCGGACGGCGACGACATGGTCATTGATGCTAACACTTATACCATTTGGCCGCTTCGGAAACCGACAAATGAATACGTCGATGGCTCAATCAAACCTCCCTACTCCTTCCCTTCGCTTATTGGACAATGCATGCACTATAATTCGGACAAGAAGTTGACTTCTGCTGTTATACAAGATTGGATTGCCAATGTTTACCCTTGGTACGATGCGAATAGAGATAAAGTCGGCTGGCTGGTAAGTCTAGCACCAACTACTCAGTTAGTACACACTAATGGCCTGATCAGAATTCGGTTCAACAACATCTAAGTACCAACAAAGGTTTTGTCAAAACGCCTCGTAGGTCAGATGAACCAGGTAAAGGCAACTTTTGGGTGTATGATGAGTCGGTCGGGTTGGTGTTTGATGGTATTTCGGAGGACGAAGACGACGAAGGTCCACCTGCCAAACCAGCTCCCGCTCCAGTCCAAAAGAAGCCACCTGCTCGTACTGCTCCAGCGAAAGCAACGCCTAAACAAAGCCTCAAGATCACTACTGCAAAGGCTACACCACAAATCGGTAAAGCTCCTGACAAAGTCGCTATCGCTCCTGCTACTAATGGTCCATCAAAATCAACGACTGGCCCCGTCAATGCGACACCGATAGCATCTACTTCCGCTCGACCTATGCCTTCAACATCCGCACAACCTGTCGCTTCTACCTCTGCTGCCCCTGCTCAAAGACCTAATCCTCAAGCCTCTACCTCTGCACAGCCTGGCGCTCAACCCAAACAGGTGAATGTCCATCCTGTCAAGATTCTCGTTGGGCCGATACCGCCTACCTACAAACCTCCAGCACCTCAACCTACCAACACAGCGACTGATGAAGTAGCCGCGCAGCTGCTCAAAGATCCGCCTATTGTCCTTCATGAGGGCACTCTGATTCTCGCTCCAGCTATCTTTGGTCAAATGAAACCAGAACAGATTACGCAGCTGAGTAGACTAGGGGCGACAAAGGCATTGAGCATCTTGCAGAGCTATATTGTTCAGCATGTATGTGACTACTGCTTCTCTTTGTCATCCTCGCTAATATGTCAATGCAGTTCAAAGAAAAGCTCAAGCGAAGCAAGAAAGCCGCTACTCCTCCTGTCCGCTCACCAAACGTGCAAGCCCAGCCTGCTCCGCTTTCAGCTAAGAGAAAGTTGGAAGAGAGTGCGACAAGCGAACAACCTGCAAAGAAAGCAGCTGTAAATTGACCCATTCCTTCTATATACATAATAGGTGTTCTTGTATTGTACTTTTGAAACGGTCAGGCGGATGCCATAGAATTGTTACTTCGTCGAGCTTGCGGCATTGATGAGCAGAGACTAAGAATCAAGGATTACGTGTTTCGTTATTCGTGCATGAAGCTCTTTGTACAATGTCCAACCCTAACGAGGCAATCATGCTTCAGTCTCTACGGATTCTGAAACGGGCATTGACAATCAATCAACGAGACAGCGATCAAAAGGGGGGACACTAACTTTCTGTCTTGGTGTTGCCTGTCATCTTGTTCTTCATTCGCGACATGCGGTCTTTCAAGCCGTCCTTGGACCACTTTGTCGAGCGAACAACGCCTGACTGGTAGATACCGCGACTACGAGCAAGGTCAGAGTGTTTTCAACCGTGGGCTTAGTGGACGTACTGTCTTGAACGTAGCTCTTGCTTGTGCGCTTCGTCTATCTTTTTTTTCTCCTGTTTGCTGTAGCAACCGGAATGAACACGCTTCGCCATAGTAAACGGTCGACCTACTCGATCACGCCGTCGTCATTGGCATGTGCATTCTGCTTAGCGATCTCAGCCATTCCCCTTCGCAGCATGACATCAGTTTTGATCTGGATCTAACATAGTAGACTCACTCCGCATTGTGGTACTGCTCCATCTCATGCCTCTTCTGCTGAGTGTCGGCGAATCTATAACACCAATCCCATGAGGAACTGTCTGCTGACCCCTGTATTTGATGAACGTACGCATAATGATCTTCATCTAGACCGCTATCAAGCTTGACGGTGCAGATGAGATGGCCGACAATGTCATACTCGTGTGTCTTTTTGCAATTCTCATTGAGGACATTTTGGCGAAGCAAGTCAATGTCCTTGCCAGCGACAACAGGTATGCGCACTTCAGTCTCTTCATCGTCGACCAGATCTTGAAACCATAAAGATGCAACAGCGTCGGGATCACCGCCAATTCCAAGAATTTTGGTTCCAGGATCGAGTTCAAAGACAAGTGCGGAGGAGTACCGGTCGTATACGGGTAGACGGACAAGCTCATCAAGATGCCAGTTGATAGCCTCGCCTTCTTTGTGTGCAGCCTTCGCTTTGATCTTGTGTTGTGCATCAGAAGTGGAGACAGAAACCTTGAGAGTCTTTGCGCTAATGTCATGGTCTGCTGCACCTTGCTCTGGCTCGAAGCGGATGTTGGACAGGATTTCCAGGGTACTGACCGGCAGCGTCAGTTAGATCGAGCAAAATGGAAGCGTCAGACTTACCCGGTGTCCCATCCGAGGTAGTTCCTTGGTAGCTTCGCTTCGACACTTCGGAACAGTACTGAGATGTTAACGCGACCGAAACCAACACCGTCCTGCATAGCGTATAGCTTGGTCACTTGGGAGCTATTGGCAAGAATCTTGGCCAGCGGCAAGGTCACGACACCCATGATAGGGTCCTGGAGACTGTCAGCATCTGATACTGGGCGTATCATATGACTCACGTGCTCCCGTACGCGATCATCTCTGGTGACAACTCGCACAACAGTCGAGCGCCAGTCTCGGACAAAGCATTCCGTTCCTGCCTGAAATTATGGCTCAGAGCTGTACTGGACGACATATGAAGAACCTTACCTCATAAAAGGGCATCGTAGTGTACTGCTTGGTACGAGTCTTGTAGATCAGATCATCGTTCACAACGATCTCGCAGTAAGCTGAAGGAACTTTGTCCACGTTCTCATCCGGCGCTTTGGTGTCTTGTCCAGTGTGGCCTTCCCGGTTGCCGCCAGTTGTGCCCTTGAGATTTCGGTTCTCGAGATTGTTCTGCAAACCAAGGTTAGAGGTGCGCCGATATACGAGGTCAAAAGCTTACGATCTGATGAACAATGATAGACAAGATACCAGCAGGGTAGGATGGATCAGGAGGAATGTTCAGAGCATCGCTTTCGCTCTTGGTGTCTGCCTTGGTCGAGCTCTTGTCTTGCAGCTCTGGGCGGTTTCGGATCTCTGCAGGTAGCTCGTGATTGACTTGTCGGTTTAGGCGCTCATTGAAAGGTGCTTTGTCATAGAAAGCAACACTCCAGGAGAGCTTGCCCTTCATGTCATCTAGCCATGCATGAGCTTCAACTAGGTACTGATCACAATGACATACCAGCATCTTCGAATCCCATCAGATCATCATGTCGGTCATGTACTTGATTGGGCTTCAACATCAACTCGACAACCGGAACTTGCACTCGGCCAATGAGGTCATCAGAAGTTCTCTTGTCGCTGTCCCAGAGCATGACAGCCAAGTTCTCGCCAGCTTTGACTTCATCATCGGAAAGCAAAAGGAAAGCAGTTTCTTCCCATACAGGATTCACTGTTGCACGTCAACTAGATCCACAGCTCAGATATAAGGCCTTACAGTCACCCAGAATGATTCTGCTAGAGTAGAGGGGCTTGCCGAATTTGGCGTACGCCAAAACAAGGTAAGGGTCAGATTTTCCACCGCGGTCTTGTGCTGAGAGACCAGTCGCGTGATGAATAGTAATGGCAAGCACACCGAGTGCCCTGTAAGTGCTGGGATGAGAGATGCTGATGTAGAAACGGTGGCTGACTCACTTGGTATCTTTCTTGATACCCCCACCGCTAAGCATCTGAGCCATGTTGAGGGTCATCGACTTTGGAGCGACGTCTAAAGAGCACGTGAGTATGTAAGACATGGACGCTACGGGCGCCTACATTCAGCAGCAGCAGCCTGTCAAGTTTCAGCGAGCACGTAATCAGTCAAGCTGATTGTACAATCGTCCAACACTGACCGCAATCGAGCTCTGCACGAAACCACTAATGATTGGTAGATCAAGCACGTTGGGGAAGGCTCTAGTCATCGGAGTGACATGCACATCGACTTTCGGTACACCCATCAGAGTGAAGGTAAGCTGATGAAAGCACGATCAGCTCAACTCATGTATATCCTTGTACACTCACATTACGAATGTAAGGAGCTTCAGGAACCATCTGAATACGAAGACGAGCCGTTGCAGCGAAACCTTCTACCGAAGCCCAAATAGGTACAGGCAAATTGAAGAGGTCGTACGCGCCGAGGAAGAATTGAAGTAAAAGGTGAATGTTGCTTTCGCGCAGGGTCTGACCAGGCTTGGCATTGTAAGCGAGGGAGACTTCGTAGTTAACGTATTCGCCCGATTGATCCATGTCCTCTGCTCAGCGTCAGCAATTTATGATGAATCGAGATTAAGATTACCCACTTTCTTCTTGGGATTTCGCCAGGTCCTCATTCCGACGAGCTTCTTTCTCTTCATCTGATTTCTCCGGTTTTTGACCTTGATCGATCCACTCTTCTTTAGGGTAGTCATCATCGGTAGGCTTGTCAGGCAAAGCGCGCCTGCAAGGTCATCAGCTCCGACTGAACCCTAAAAGGGAATAAACGGACATGCTAACGATTCGGACGGGGTTCGTGCCCTGACCGTAATCGCTGATCTTGACTGCATTGACGACAGCAGGTAGAGAAGCTTGCATAACATCTTCGACCATATCGACTGTGCCAATGAACATGTCTGGCGAGACCAACTTCCAGCAGATTTCCAAGAAGGAATTGATCCATTCTACTGATTCGGGCGTCTGTCGCGACAATTCATTAGCAATGTATATACGAAAAGAAGGATGAGAGAACGCACAGGAGGAGAGAATTGATCGGCCCGCTGTTTGTGCATCTGCATTCTCACGCGCTCCAATTCATGTTCCACATTCCTAGCAGTCACACCAGCAGCCATCCAAAGCACAACACCAAAGGCCGCCAGCAAGCCAGTGCGCCAGAAGAATCTCACATAACCACTGCCAAACGCAACGAACCACCAAACAATGACCAGACCAACAGCACCTGCGATAGTGATTTGCTCAATAGCGAGGGTAATGTTTTTGAGTGATTCGGATTCGACTGGAGGTGGGAAAGTTTGGAGGTTGATGTTGCCTGGTCGAGCTGGAACGGGACCGACGTTCTTGCTGGACATTTCTGGACCTTGTCCACCAGGTTTGGTTTCTGCTGGGCCATCTTTCGGGTTACTTGGGTCGAGGGCGGATTGATCGTATTCGTCTGTAGACAGATCAGGTATTGCTAAAGGAGATGGTGAATCGACTGACCATGATAGTCTGCATCTTGAACGATGACTCTGCGACCGGTGACTGGATCAACGACATTACGAGGACCATGACGTTCCGCTCCGACTTGATTCGGCTTCTCCTTCTTCTTGGGTGCCATACGATTCATCATTTCCTGCGTGCATCATCAGCCTTGGTAACAAATAGCATCCAAGGCAACTTACATCCTTTTCTTCACTACCAGCATTCTTCTTGCGATCAGACTTGATAGTGCCCTTCTTGCTAGACTCGTGATGATCTTCCTCTTGATCAGTCTGACCCTCGCCCTGTTCTTCGGCGTCTCTGGCCTGCTCATCACCCTGCTTTTGTGTTTGCCTGCGTTCTTCGTCCATCTTTCGCTTGCGTTCCTCTTCTTCAAACTGTCGCTCTTCCTCTTCTAATCGCTTGCGATCTTCTCGGTATCCAGCGACGGTAGGAATCTTGTTGTGCGAACTGTAGCCTTCACCTGCTTTGTGTTGAGTTGACGTAGTGGTCACATTGGGCGTATCAGCCGTAGCTCCCTATCTACTGCTGAGTATACAATGTCACAGTATAGCGATCGAAAAGAACGCACGGGCATAGGCGCAATAGGATTGTAAGAGCTTCTCTCCTGCGAAGAAACGAATTTCTCTGGCTCAGTATCATAGTGATCCTTCTGAGGCACAGTAGATGGGTCAAATGACTGAGTAGAGGGAGGAAAAGGGTCCAAAGCAGGACTTTCATGCGGAATTGAAGGTAATTGATAAGGTTGGGCGTTGACGCTCGAGTCTGGCAGGGCACCACCTTCGTGTTCGTATCTTGGTGGGCTCAATTCAGCAGCGCCTACTCGGTGAATTTAGCTCAGCAGTGCTTTCCATGCAGCAGAAATTGACAAACTCGTTGGCATGTAGGGAATCGGTTCAGGCGCAGTATTGTCTGCCATGGCTGCTCTCGTGGATAGACAGAGTCTTCAAAGATGCTGGAGGACTTGTCAGACAGCAGATGGTCGGCCTGGAAGAAGAAGAAGACCTGTAAATCCGTGACGTCGATCTCTCGGTGAAGTGCGTGGGCCCAAGCTGGGAGGGCAGCGGCACAACACAGCAAAACCGAAGGCAAGGCCGCTATGGCTACCTCTATGCGAGGCAAGCTGCCTGCAAGCCAGAAGAGCCTGGTCTATTCAGCTGCTGTGATTCCACTTGTCCTCTATCTGCTACGGAATCGCTTGTCTACCATGCGACCCAAGGCAATGACGCCCTTAAACACTCCAGCATTGCTTGCAAGCGTCAAGGAATTCTTTGTCGAGACAGAGAGAGGACGCGAACTTCTGATTGCAGAGTGAGTCTGTCTACTTGTTGACGCTGTGCACTGCACTGAGGCGTATGCTAGCATGCAGCGTGGGCGCGTCAGCAAGGTGTTGATCAAGCCTACCAAGCCAGGTAAGCCCACAGCATGTGTCGGCAGAGTCATGACTTAGGTTTGCGAATGCCTCAGCAACGTTCGCTATCCATCGAGGCTCATTCCTAAAACAACCTCCGTCCATAACAGGCAGAAGAGTAGGCATCAATGCTGAATTCTTTCGACAACTTCGCGCGATCATGATGATCATCGTTCCCCGAGCCAACAGCAAAGAAGTCTTTCTATTCACTCTGCATACATCATTCCTCCTCTTACGAACCTACCTCTCACTACTCGTTGCCCGGCTCGATGGTCGACTAGTCCGTGACTTGGTATCAGCAGATGGACCAGGTTTCCTACGTGGCTTAGGGCTTTGGTTCGCCTTGGCCTTACCGAGCATGTACACCAATTCAATGATTCGCTTCCTCTCTTCCAAACTCGCCATTTCCTTCCGAACTCGATTGACTCGGTACACGCACGACCTTTACCTCAATGATTCGCGCAATTACTACAAAGCCCTCAACTTGGATAACCGACTAGAAGGTGTAGATCAATACCTCACCACTGATTTAGCGAGGTTCTGCGAATCCCTCTCTTCACTCTACTCGAACCTTTCAAAACCGATTCTCGATTCCATACTGTTCAATATCCAATTAGGCAGATCGATAGGCAAGAAAGGTTCAGCTGGGTTGTTCTTGAGCTATCTTGCTACTGCTTGGGTGTTGCGAAAGGTTACACCGCCGTTTGGGAAATTGGCAGCGGCGGAAGCTAGGCTGGAAGGCGATTTTAGGAATGCGCACTCTAGGTTGATTGTCAATTCGGAAGAGATTGCGTTCTATGATGGCGAGAGGTTAGAGAAGGACATTCTTACTCGGACATAGTGAGTCCCTTTTGCCCTTTCTCTCTTCTCGTTGTTGATCAAGAATAGTCTGCGCTTGATCCGACATGTCAATTCCGTGCTGAAAATCAGAATTCTCTACACTATGACTGAAGATCTGATCGTCAAGTACCTATGGTCCGCCTCTGGTTACTGCCTCATCTCCATCCCTGTCTTCTTCGGACTCACCGCTGGACGAGTTGCAAGAGGCTCCGACGGGACTCAAGTAGCCGCTCGAACAGAAAGCTACATCTCCAACCGACGATTACTCCTCTCCCTCGCAGATGCCGGTGGTCGCATCATGTTTAGCAACAAAGAACTAGCCGAATTAGCAGGGTACACCCATCGCGTCTATTCTCTCCTCTCTACTTTGCACAGCCTCAACATTAACCAATTCCAACCTGCCAAAGAACCGCTTTACTCGTTAGGCAGCGTGAATGGCGTTTTGGTCGATCAGCCCAATTGTGGTGTAGACTTTAATCATGCGCCAGTGGTTGCTCCTGCACCTGGACGAAAGGGTGATGAGCTGGTAGCGGACCTGTCTTTTACTGTTGCGGAAGGCCAACATATTCTCGTATGTCCCTCGCTTGATGATACCCGATCTGCCTCACGCTGCAATAGATTACTGGTCCGAACGGAAGGTCAGCTGTCTAGCATCAATATTTAGCGTCATCTAATGTTTAACAGTGGAAAAACTTCGATCGCCCGCGTATTGGCAGGTCTTTGGCCCGTCTTCGAAGGAATCGTCCGTCGACCAGGTAAAGGAGAGATCTTTTTCCTTCCTCAAAGACGTGCGTTCTTACTTTGCTACGAAATATCGTTGGCTGATTCTGTGCTTTAAGCATACTTGAGCTTGGGCAGTTTGAGAGACCAGGTCATCTACCCTCGTACGTTCTTCCTGCTTGAAGGAAATTACCTGGTAGCTGAGTATTGCAAGCAGATAGCTACCCGCAATTCAAGTCGTCCGGTGGAACAGATGAAGATCTAGTCAAGATCTTGGAGCTGGTTCACGTGAGTACGCATTGGCTCCACTACACCGGAACTCAGGCTCGCACAGCTGGCATACTTACCTGACCGAGAGGGTGGATTCGATACTATCAAGGAGTGGAAGGACGTTCTTTGTAAGTCCGCTCACGCGTCAAAGTGGCCGATCACTAACGAGATTGAAGCTGGTGGTGAAAAGCAAAGGGTGAGCTTTCAAATTGACCGAAGGCTTCATGCTGATGCGCAGATAGATGCAAATGGCACGCCTGTTTTATGCCCGACCTCAATTCGCCGTGTTGGACGAGTCTACAAGTGCAGTCTCTACAGATGTCGAAGGCCTCATCTATCAAGCTGCCAAGGATATGGGCATCAGTATGTGCTCACTGTCACCTTACGTCGCGTCTAACAAGCGGAACAGCTCTGGTTACCATCTCGCATCGACCAAGTCTGTTCAAGTACCACTCACACCTCTTATCGCTCACTGGCGACGAGGGTAAATGGAAGCTGGAGAAGCTAGGTTCTGAACAGATGCACGCGTCATTTCAGGCAGAAGCAGAAACGCTTGAAGCCGCGTTGGCTGAAGAGGAGAGCATGCGTGCGAGGCTGTCTGCAATCTCTAAGGAGATGGCCTTCTCGTAGACTTTGTACGTGTACAACATTGTATGACTGTTTGTGAAATCTTCCCTTCTGGTCGATGCATCGCGAGAGCCTGCCTTCTCGGTCCATCTTGTACTATGCAGACTTCCTTGTAACAGTTTCATGACATCTAAGCGACAAAAAGGTCCGAACGCGTCTTGGCTTGTCGCCGCAACTGACCTTTTCTTCCCTTACTATCATCACTTTGTTATTTCAGATATCCTACACACGGCCGGTCCGTACACAGCTACAGCTCGACGCTGGGCTCGCTTTCTGGTTCTTCCCTCCATTTTTCAAAACATACACCGAGCGACGTTCTTAGCATTTCCCACACACTACACAAAGCAACAGAATGGCACGCAATCTCACAATCGTTTGGTGGACTTTAGACTGTCTTTTATTCGCTATCGGATTGCTAGGCTTTATTTTCCCAAGTCAGTCGTCATGCGCGATTTTCTAGCGGGTCTTGCTCAATTTGCTGCGTCAGTCACTTTATGGCTCAGCAATAATGGAGACGATATGGCTTTACGAAGGCTTATTCTGGAGAAGAAGACACTGGCAGGATGTATGGTGTTGGGCGCGATTTGTCTCATTTCATTCGGGTTATCGCTTTATGGCGTGTTGAGGGAGAGGAAATGGGATGGACTGGTCATCTTTAACTGGTCTATTATCGTCAATGTCCTCGCTACCACGGTCATCGGATTGCTCGTCTGGTATTCGACAGTGAGTGGATATGCTGGTCTAACGTGTTGTCATGTTTACCACCATGTTTGTATCACAGCTCGAACAGGTACGCTGTGTACCCTTCTATAGATGTGACAAGCTGACATGCAGCAAAGCGCGTTGCATTCAGCAAGTGAGTTTATATAGATTGCATGTTCGGACCATTGGCTGACATGTATTTCAGAATCTGGAGTGACCTCTCTCCTTCCGGCCAACAGCTACTACAAGATAGTCTTGTCGGTCGAAATACCTATGCTGCTTTCCTCCACTAACGTCAAGCTCTAGGAATGCTGCGGCTACTTTGACGCAACCAATGACGGCCTCTTCTTTGCAAGAGGAGGCTTCTGCTCAAACGTTGCTGCTGGCACAGTGAGTCCGCTAAGTCCAGTGGTGTGACCAGGCCTGACCTCGTTGGCAGAATACCACAGCAGTAGAGAACTGCTCAGTGCCGATCTTAGACAATGCCGAGTATGTGCATCTCCCTCTTATAAGGTACCCGGCTAATCCTGGGACAGTCTATGGCTCGGCAACCTTTTCACAGTCATGTTTGGCTACGCAGCGATAGAATCTGCCCTCTTTCTGGCAAACAGCTGTCTCATCAATTCTAGGAAAGAGACACATCGGTATAGGAAGATTGATGTAGGTGTCCAGCTCATGTGTTCCTCTGAAGCTCATAGTGTATCTGTCACCGACAGGAGAAGACACTGACACCAGGTTATGCAGCATGCTAGAGAAGGATTTTGGATCATTTATTTGGGTAATTGCAGCCTCTTGGCCCTGGCGTTAGAGTGTGTATTCCGGCAGATTGAAGCCTTTCGACGTACCGGACATAGCGACATTGTTAAGTCTGTGATAAGCAAGCACCGCTCATGGGTCTGTCGAAGCTGTGTTTGGCATTGCAAGAAGTGTACAAGATGTATAGCTATAAGAAGGACAGCGCTGTGAATCTATCACCGCTCACGCTGCTGAATGGATCAATGAAATGCCGCGTGTATTGGCAGTAATAACATCAGCCTCGTTGATCAAGGCATATGAGTAGCTACAGTCGCTTTAGCCTTTACTTCTCTGCGAATGCACAGATTTGCTCACCACAGCTACCAATCGCAGTAATACCACGCAACCAGCGGTATTCTTGGTCGCAGTAGTGGCTTCTGCTAGCTTGAAAATTTTGTTCAGCTTTTTGGGCTCATGCGCCAGGACTATTTTCTGGTTTGCTTGTAATGCTAAAGTACACGGAAAAGCCTCAGCAGGTTTTATTGGGGTGCGCTGTATGGAGAGCATGTACCTTGAACATAAGCCCTGACGTCTTGCATGCCCAATATCTCGTTGATTAGCGGCTGCTTCACCAACGTTTGCATATATTGAACCTCATTCTGCAAACCTAACTTCTGCCCGGCGGTCACCACAGATCTCGGGGGAAGGTGCCGTAATGCATCTTGCACGACGGATTTAGAAGAGCGGAGGCGGGCTGTAGCTGCTTGAGGTACTCGAGCTGTAGCACTGGCCAAATGAGAATAGTTCTGCTGCTGCTGTGAGTGATCTATGGGTAGATGTGCTGGCTGAAAGTGTTGCAAAGGCGCTAGGTTATCTCGTGACCTTGTTGTATTCGAGCTGGGTATACGGCTATGTTGAGACGAAGAAAGGCTTGAATTCTGTGCAGCTTGTTGGTGACCAATCAGATGCCCACGGTGTGCTGAGTTCGGGAAACCGGGCAAAGACAAAGGGAAGGCTGAACCAGGTTCCCGACGCTCAGGCGGATGCAATAGATGAAAAGGCGGGGAGTGCGGTAGGTAGGAAGACATATGTTGTGGATGAAGTAATTGCTGTGGTTGGTAGTTGTTCACGGCTTGTTCGCGCAGCTGGAATGTTGACGTTACAGGGGACTCGGGCCGACAGAAATCGACGTGCGGTATCGGATATGTTTGTGGAGCAGGTAGATCAAGATGAGGCGCTGGTGCAACAGGTGCAGGTAACTCATATACCATTTGTTCATGATTCTGTGCGTCGGCATTTCAGCTACACGCTCGCAGCTTATCATTCCGGTGGAGGTACATACCTTAGAAGCAAAATCGGCCTGTTCTTTCGCATGATGTGCTTTCAAAAGTGCCTTCAATCCCCTTTCTCTCTGAGTGAGCTGGTCGTTGACAAGTCGCGCGCGATACTGTTTTTTACTCTTCTTGTCCCTCTCTTCCCCATCTGGTCGGGCACGATGCTCCCTCTGCCTCTTCTTAATCTTCTCATGATTCGCTCGAAGTGCGGCACGATCTCTCCTCTTCTGCTTGTTGACTGGAAGTGCTGCGCGATCTTTCGCCTTCTGCTTGTTGACTGGAAGTGCGTCGCGGTCTTTCTTCTTCTGCTTGTTGGCTGGAATTGCGGCGTACCGTGCGTTGCGGTCTTTCTTCTTCTGCTTGTTGGCTGGAAGTGCGGCCCGATCTCTCCTCTTCTGCTTGTTGACTGGAAGTGCCTCGCGCCGTGCGGCGCCGTCTTTCTGCTTCTGCTTGTTGGCTGGAACTGCGGCGTACCGTGCCTGGTAGTCTTGCTGGCGTTTCTTGCGCATGAGAAGGGAATCAATAACTGCGATCTTCTCCTGCAATGTTTCTGCACTCGACAAAGCATGCTGCTGATTACTAGTGATTGAGATGATGGTGTCGATCGCCTCCTTGAACTGATCAGACTGGATTGTATATCGAGTCTCCTTGTACACCGCAAAGGCTGAGGCTGTGTCACAATGTCAAACACTTGCTCGCAGACAGCCTGATCACTTACACAGTATATTGCGCTCTTCGGGAGACCTCAAGTAGTAGTGATGACTCTTCAGCCATTTCTCGAGCTTCTGTTCACGTGAACCCGTAGCAGCGCAAAAACGAGCAGCAGATCTAGTCGATAGTACGCGCAAGGTTTCAAACGTCTGGAAATCTCCGTCTGGATAGCTGAATGGATTGTCTTGCAAGCTCCATTGAGGATATCGCTGGAAGAATTGCAGACATGCCGGTCCATGCGTGCGAGCTGTAGCCAAACGTCAGCGGAATGATCAGCATTAAGGTTAAATAACATACTCTTGTTAGCTGTTACGAGTCATCAATACAGTCTATATTAGGCGTACAGAGGACTTACAGGTATCTGTCCCGATAATCTGCATAATTTTGACGATCCGTTGCACGCGGAAAAGCCTTGCGTGTTCAGCCCAAAGTTGTGGAAAGTCGACAGAATATCTTTTTTCAAGACTCTTGATCCTTTGTAGACTCTGTGTAGATTTCAAAGCAATGCAGATATCTGAGGCGGAGTAGTTCTGCTGAGCTTCTTCCCGAGCGGTAGCGTGCAGATTGCAAGCTAGCTCTTCAATGAATGAACGAGTTTGTAGTTGGTCAGAACCGCTAGTTTGAGTTTGCCGAACAGCAAAGTGAGCTTGTGCTTCAGTCATCGGACTCTTGATCCAGCCTGCTTTCAAGGCCACGGACTTGAGCAGGTTCCGACTGACATCCTTTAGAATCAGTCAGACGTTGCACTTTCAAGCGCATGCGGATGCGCATACCTCTTGGACTCTCTGCATTAGATCTCGAGCATGCGCAGAAGCAGAGCTCGAGGTTCCACCGATAAGAACCGAGCAAGACGCGAAGTTGACATCGTCTCGCCGGTGCAGAATCGCTCCAGTCCTGACAATGCTTTGACCAAAGCCGATGGGAGATGACCAGGAGAAGGACTTGATGTCGAAATTTGCTAGACCACTATCTTGAATATCGGCTAAAATCATTGGTACGTCTTGCCCACTCATCATACAAAATCGCCGACCATCCAGCCCATGAAGCGTGTCGAAGAAGTTGATTTGGTGGTCGAGAATGAGGTCTCTAAGAGGCTTTCCTAGACTACTTGCGGGTCGTTTGCCAGTTTCATTGTTGTCGAATAGCAACGGAATAATATTGCAGTTCATGATCTGCTCGCAATACTTAGTGAAAGACCGTAGATTCAGCTGGATAAGGCTCACTCCTGGTTGAATCATCCTTGCGGATTCCTTTTGTAAGGTGGTGAAAGACTCTCCGGTCTCTAGAAGCTCGAAAGGCTGGTAGACGAGAGGCTGCCCATTCATATGATCCTTCTTGTACTGTTGAAAGGCTTCTTCTTTCGATACAGCTGGATACAGTTTCCATGCGTGTTCTTTACCGATGCCCCAGTTGTCTAAAATGATGGCGCCTCCAGTGCGAGGATCTCTGCACCTGTTTGCAAGATTCGGCTGTCAGCGAGTTGTAGACATTCTGCTAGTATACTGACTGCACAGCACCCTGGATCTTCGCCTTGTCTGCCTCTGATGACGCTTGGAAAGTCGCTTTCATTTGCTTCTGTATACGCTCGTCTTCCTTCTCGAACGAATCATCCGCTGTACGGGAAGCAAAGGTAGGATTTAGAAAGACTGAACATATATTCTGAAGTTGCTGATCAGTGTACTCGAGCCTATTGCGCTGTATGATTGAAGCACAGGCATTATCGATGATCTTGTCTGGATCGTGTTCGAGAGTGATTTGATCTTTTGATAAGGACGACAAGTTCGCAGGTGGATCCTCTAGTTGAAGGAGAGCCTCTTCAATGTATTGAAGATCTTGGGGATCAATGTCTGAGGAAGAATCTTCATGTTCTGCATCATCAACCGAACTTTCGTCTTCTTCGCCATCCTCAGACAGTGCTTCGCCGACATGTTCGCTGCCTTCCATCTCATCCTCATAATCACCTTCTTCTTGGCTATCGCAGTCCATCTCGCCATCATCAGCAGAAGTATCATCGAAAGAATCTGTCTCTTCATCGGACGAGGTTTCGTATAAATCTTCATCGTCGTCATCAGGCTGTTTCAGTGGACGGGGGTCTCCTTCTGGCTCAAAGCTGCTGGAGTTCGTCTGCGCTACTTGTACATTGATGGCGGGAGCTTGTTTGAGAACGGCATGGTCGAGCTTGAGGATCTTGCTTGGCTGATTGAAGCAATAAGCGCATGTCTGCATCCTTGAGCTTATAGACTCACACGAGGAATAGGATCTAAGTCGTCGCTTTGCTTGCGCTTGCTATGATAGGTGAACGACATTCATGCAGCCAGCTCCGCTCCTTCCTACTGGCCATTGAGCGCAGAACACAAGCTTTGTATGAGACGAGACTCACTATAATCTCTCTACGCGTGCTATAAGAGCTCCGAGCAGACCACAGCGAGGTTGGTAAGGGTGCTGTTGATGATTTGGCCAAATCTGTCGGAAGTCTTGCAGAGGGCCAAGATGAGCGTCCAAGATGATATGATCTGATGGACATAGGATGAGCATATGAGCATTTACGAGGACCTAGAAGCGGACTCGCCTCAATGGAAGATTGGAAACAAAGACAAGGTTGCTCGACCTCGAACCAAATCTCATGCGCTTCCATCCTCTTTTGGATCTATTCTTTGTTCCTCATCTAGTTTTATCTTTGCTGTAGAAAGCCGCTTCCACTGAGCACAAGCAGCTTGTCTGACGGGACGAGTCTTCATGCTGCTTGATGACATGTCGAAATCCGCGTCATTTGCCCTTTCGCTTTCTTGCATTCTGCAAGCCACATGTGGTCCCTCTAGTAGACTGTACTGCTCAGTGCAGCCAGAAAGCGCGTAGAGGACTTTGGCAATCATCTTCTGCTCTTTGTGTGTTGTTGTTTTGCTGATTCTCGAGCGAACTTCGATCATTGCGAGCTCCTGCGATGGATGACTGCATTTCAGCAAGAGTACTGAGCGCCAGTGTGTTGCCATATCGCCCGTTCTGTGAGATTGAAGTCGACCCTCGCACTGCTGGCAAATTGCGACTGTTCAAAGTCATAGGGAGCATTCGTGGATATGCCGCTGTTCCTGGTATCTCTTTTCTTGTGCTCTCTCGACATGGTATCGTCTCGTGTTCAGCTGGCAAAGGAACTAGAATTCTCTCTTTTGCATTCCTCGACGTCCGGCTTCGCAGAACTCTCAGAATGATCCCAAATGCTGCTAAGACTGAGCAAAAAGATGTCCTCGCTCAGTACAACGCATCGCGCGTGCTCGGAAAGCCTGCTCGCCTGGAGCAACGATATTTTCAACTCGTCATATTGTCTGGTCATGCATGTCTTCACCGATCGCCTACAGCTAGCCTACGCCATTCTTGTCTTCTGCTTGATGAGTGCGTCGTTATGCACAGCTCAGAGCATAGGCGTTTCATCTACCGACTTCGCGACGAAACACTGGCAGCAATGTTCGTCAAAAGCGTCATTATTATGGCCTTAACAGGAGCTCTCAGTACTTTGCCCAACTCGGCGAGCCCGACGCCAGTTCTATTTGTCTGAACGGCTTGTCAACCTTGCGAATACCCTCGATCTTCCCCCCTTCCTGTCCTCATGTCAATCAATTGCAATGTATCAGAGCTGCTGCCTGTACTGTATACTCCAAAGTCAGATACGAGGAATCTCGTATGGCGGAAGACATCAAACCAGAACGGGACAGAACGAGCTTGTCTAGTTTTGTCTTGTGTTTCAGTTTCGTCTGGTTTCCTACTACGTCGCTTAGCAAAGAGCATTCGAGAGACTCGCTGAGCTATAACAATTTCTCTAAGCTGTACTATGCCATTTATCTTCGCACCTTTGGTTCGCATCTGGAGTGGCAGACTCAAGGCATAGCCTGCTCACTATCGTTTCCAGTGCTGTTTCTCATACCCTGTGCAAAGACGGGCTTTCATGCATTTCTATGCCATGCAAGCGGCCTAAGAAGATCAATGCTCGAAACAGTCTGGCTCAAACAATCACTCTGCTACTGCCACAGTGCATCTCAATGACCTGACTGGGACAAGCACGCTGCCGATGCTATTGCTAGAGCCGCAACGGGACAAGCAAAGACAGCTGGAGTGCGAAAATCTAACGGATGGAATGCAATAGTCCAGCGGATGGATGAAGACGCAGATGGAAACCGTAAGCGAACGAAAGGTCATTGCAGAGCAGTACACTCCACCGTAGAGCGAGTATAGTACGACGTACAGCTCTCCGGCAATGCGCAAGCGATGCTTGACTGCTTGTCAATATTCCGCAGACATAAGGACCAGGAGGTGCGGTACCATTGCAATGACATGCTATCTCAGGCTGCGAGAGGCTCGGCAGTCTCTGAGAGGAGGCTCGAGAAATTAACAACGTCGGATGTGTTGCCCGGCGATTTCCAAACTTGCTTGAAGCAGGCAATCTCTTCTTTAAAAACGAATGTTCAAAAATGTCTCGTAGACTTTATCTTGGCCACATCTCTGGTTCAGCCCAGGTACGTGTTGCCAAAGCATGAATAGGCGAGATCGAATGCTCATGCGGTAATTCCAGCGGGCTGATATCGAAGATTTCTTCAAGCGTGAGTCTGTCTGTCTACCCTGGCTAGGTTCCCATGTACTCAAATATATGCTGCAGCTTTTGGCCGTATCAATGACATTCGTCTCATGGCTGGGTTCGGTTTCATCGAATTTGACGATGCGAGGGTTCGTTCGCGTCTTTTGTAGCTGGTCATTCCAGCTCATCAGGTTGTGACCGGACAGGACGCTGAAGATGCCGTACGCGACTGCAACGGTAAAGACTTTATGGGCGACCGTCTGCTCGTCGAATTCGCAAAGAGCCCTCGCTCTTTCGATGGTCCTCCACGGGACAGAAACGATCGTGGGCCGTCAGTCTCGTACCTATTCATTCGTTATAGGATATCTGTATGGTCTAACCCTGTTTTCTTGTTTTCAACAGGATGCGTTTTGGTCCTCGTGGATCTGGTCATCGAATTGTCGTTCGCAACTTGCCTGATGGCACAAGCTGGCAGGTTCGCTAAAACTTTCCTCAAACTACCTCTTTTCCTTCGTTGTCTGGATCTTTGGCCTCGCGGGCCTACTGTTCATGCTTTCCGGCTTGGATTCTTGCTCGAGAACATACCTAGCTGGACTCGTTTGGCCTTTGCTGGAAGCTGTCGCCCGCTTGGACCATAGTAGAGGCAGTCTGCGTATAAGCTTTGGACAAGTCGAGATGGTATATCATGCCGTTTTCCCTTGGTTTTTGGATCCTTCAAATTCTCCCTCGCTTTGGTCGTTTGGATGGAGCCTCATATCGTTTTTTGGTCTTTGGTGCCTATAGGATCTCAAAGACTTTGCAAGAGCCGCCGGTCAAGTTTCATACGCCGATGTCGACCGCATGAACCCATCTGAAGGGTAGGTCGGTCCAACGCTATTCAGATCCGTCTGATGTGCGTCTGCGCTGGTCACAGTACCATCGAATACCCCAACAAGGACGACTTTGATGCTGCCATCAAGACTCTTGACGGTGGTCAGATCAACGGCGCGACTGTTTCAGTCTCGGACGCTGCCGTCAGTCAATTTGCGAGTTGGTATCGGTCTTTACTGATGAACTCCAAAGTCCGCTGGCGTCGGCGGCTATGCAGCACCTCCTCCGCCTCGCAGGGACGATTACGACCGAGGAGGAGACCGCAGCTACTCTCGCCGCGACGACTACGATGACCGCCGCAGCAGCTACAGAAGGGATGACCGGGACAGCAGAGGAGGTTACGAACGTCGGGATGCAGGAAGCTACAGTCGCTCGTCTGACCGAAGACGCTCGCGCTCTCCACCACCTGCAAGATCTGCTTCTGGAAGAGAGCGATCTCGCTCACCTGCGCCTGCAAGAGAACGCTCGCCTGTGCCTCCTCCAAGGTCCAGCCGCGATGACCGGGATAGATACTAGATTGGAATTTTGGGCCTCGGTGTCGCTACTATCGCTTGGATGGTGTTATGCCCATTGCTAGCTTGAATGAAATTTGTTTCTCCGTCGCTGTGTCTGGCCCTTGGGCTTCTCCAGCTTTGACGTTGTTTACTTCCGACCGTCATCAACCTGCGATTCTGTACACCTCATGGCGCAAGCTCAAGCTGCTCAAGCACTGAATCTCAGCGTCCTGAAGCGACATGATAGCTCGATAACAGAAATAGTAGACTCTGCGAGCTACGTCGTGCTTTATCGTCATTCCGACGAATGGGTGAATCTCGCGCTTGCATCGTTTTCGCGCATCTGAGCATGACCTTGTATAGACCAAAACTGGAATAGAAGGCACCATGTTTCTCTTCAAACGGTTCATCTCCTCTCTGTCTTTACGACTTGTCATGCGTTAAAGTCTGACATCTGGTGAAAGGAAACGCGCGCCTTTCTATGGATTCTTCATACTCAACAGACATGGGTTGGAGAACTTTTGCGAGAACCTAGCGGATGAATCAGAGCTTGAAATCACTCCGGAATTCATCATCTTTTCGTCGCAGAGTGATCGTATGTTTGACCATTTTTACTCAATCAGGAATCCGCTCTTATGGGCCTGTACTATAGCAGATAAAGTATATGGCATGTGGGTCTTTGAAGCAGATCAGCGGGAAAGAATAGGTCAAAGGATGTTGGAGTATGTCCAGCTTTCTTGTCTGTCGAAACCAGTCTTATCGGTATCATGCAGGCTTAGTCGAGCATCACAACCGCCAATACAGGAAGTGGAAGCTGAACTAGTGATACCTGGATCGATAGGCCAGAACATCAGCCTAGATATGCTCTTCTCTTCCGCTGCACCTGTCGCGCGGGCGCATCCTATACCAACACAGACACAATCTCCACAGCCGAACGCTGCTTCTCTGTTGGACTCTATATTCAGCAGTGCGCAGAAGGAACAGCCTACTCGATCAAAACAGGCAGCTGCGACATCGAGTGTGAGTGCATTGGATCTGTAGCATTGCAAGAAGCTCAAAGACTTGGTAGTCTACAATACCCAACGGCAGCTCGACAACAGCCAAGCCAGCTAATGGCGAAGACGCCCTCAAAGCAATGCTGGGTCTACCCACTGCGAAACCAACAGACGTTCCTCCCGTGACTATACTTCAGCGACCTTCAGCTACAGCCAGAATACCTCCTCCGCCTGTTCACGACGAGGCGAGACCGACCATGACTACAGCCAACACCTTCACACCACTCGGTATACCATCTGGATTGGATAAGCGATCTTTCGTGCGAGATCTATTAACGCGAATACATGTAAGTGGAGCTACAAAATGGTTTATGGAGTAGCTCACTGTTGAAAATAGACGGATGATCAATTCGTGGACGCCTTGTACAACCAATACGCCTCTGAAGGGAAATCGTGACGGGCAGGGAAACTATTTCGGTTTAGGTTCTGCAAAGCCTAAATCTTCCCATGCGACTCGTTCCATCAGACCTCTGTGACCATGTGCATCAGTTAAACGTTGAAGATTAAAGGGATTCAACGAAACTTGTCCATTCGACAACCTAGATAATCTTTACCCAACTCTCTGCATTTGCCATTATCATTCTTGTTGGCTTTCAAGCAGATCAAGTATTTCTTCATGAATTCTTTGCATTCGCCTAAAAGGAGGATTTGAGAAAGAGACTTTGAAGGGCACGACAAGCTTTTACCATCGTGATCGAGAGGAAAGGATCCGCGGTCTGCCCCATCTCTGATGTC
Source organism: Kondoa malvinella (assembly GCA_039545315.1). NCBI lineage: Eukaryota > Fungi > Basidiomycota > Agaricostilbomycetes > Agaricostilbales > Kondoaceae > Kondoa > Kondoa malvinella. Next base: position 1,283,239 of record BCIM01000003.1, on the reverse strand, counting down.
AGCTGTACTTATACAAGGATCTGGTAGAGCTTTACCTGGAGCACTTGCGATGATCGAGCCAAAGTTATTGGCTGGTCTGCCTACTGACTGGAAATATGCGTCAGAATGTAGTTTCGCCGCAGAGCTGCTAGCTTGCCATGATGTAACTAATAGAAGAGATAAGATTGCTTGTGTGCAGCGTCGTTAGTCAAGGAATTGCGTCAGGATCAGCGAGATCGAAGTGTCAAGGCAAGGCAAGTTGACCAGCGCGGACAGAAGGCAAAGGTGTTTAAACAGCTTTGGTTCAAGCTACTATAAAGCCCTGGTGTTATTACAGAAATACCCTGTTACTTATACTATAAGCCCGTCAGTATATTCTCTAGTCGTCAAGTCGTAATTTTGATCATGTTGGTACGGTGGGAAGAAGGAAGTGTAGACATCTACCAGACTTCCTGGTGATCGGCTAGGATCTTGTGGACGGCCCGGCGCTGTTGAAACGAGGTTAAGAACGCATATAGGGGAAAAGAGGAAAGATGCTCACTTCGCGCATGCGGCGTTGGAATCCACCAGAGGGTGCTGGAGGAGCACCGTCGACAGTAGCGTAACCTGCGTTGAAACCTTGGCGGTAGGCAGCTTGTAGAGCAGCGTTGTAGCCCTCGTCTTGTCTGGTAGCAGTGTATCCCTGAGGCAATCATGAGCGATGAGCCTCAATCTGGCTACTATAGAGCTGCAGACTCACGGAAGCGTAACCCATGTTGTACATGTCATTGCATGTAGTGCTGAGTGACAGTCGTGTCAGTCAGGGTAAGCGGGCTTAGAGAAATGCGACATACGCAGTGCGGGAAGGAGCATCCATAGCATCAATGGGGATCACATATGGCGCAGGTGACATGAAGCCGCTGCCAGTCTGACCGCTGTAGAAAGCAGATTCAGAGCTGCCACCAAGCAATTTCTCCTCGACTCACGCAACTACACCGTCATTGAAAGCGCCGTTATACACATCAGGCGCCCTGCCGCTTGTAGTAGCGTATTGGAAGCCATCGTTGAAAGCGTCATTGTTGCCATCATTGCTAAGCAGTCGCGAATGCAAACATCAGCCAATCGCAGCAGCTGAATAAGACAAGACAGACAATCCTGTGTTGAAGTCATCCGCAGTTCCCTCGCCGCAAGTGAGCTGAGAGTTATCCTTAGGGGCTCGAACGCTGATGTTGGCAGCGATAGCGCTGATGGCGAGGAAAGGCACGAGCGACGCGAATTTGAAGAGCATTTTTTTTTTGGTTAGAGTTGAAACGAGTGTGAAGGTGTTAAATGAGTGGACTGGTTATTGTTGAAATTAAGCTTGATTGAAAGAGTGACTGGTTGCGGAAGAAGAAGCGAAGGAATGCAAAGCGCGATGGATCAAAACACAACAAAACGCGTGGGCCGATTGCAAAACCGTTGGTCTTATCTTTTGTCTCGTCAGCCTGTGCCAGACTCGCGCTGTAGCCGAAGCATAGACGCGTTGAAGACCAGGAAGAGCAGATGAGTATGTATAGAAGCGAGGCAGGTACCGAGCGCAAAGATAGAAAAGAGGGAGCTGAACAAAAGAGCCACGCGTCTGCTGTGTATGCTTCTTCTCTTGTACAGTCACCCGGCCGACTCTGCATACCGATGTGGTCAAGGCAGAGACCTAGATAGAAGATCCGAGCAGAGGCAAAACTGCCATGTTGCAGCGCTTGAGGGATTGGTTGGCTTCGAGTTTGCCTTTGCGATATATTGATGCATGGTAATAGTCCATACTAGCACTTCTCGCGCTTTCAGTAAATGCCAGGGATCAGCTTGTATGGGACTTGTTGTGTGTAAACCTGCGCCGTCGTTCAGATCTTGGGCCGAGGCGTAGTAGGCAGAACTCACAGTCCATTTCTCTCGGTATCTGTCTTGCATGTCGTTGGCCAACGCCGGGATAGACAGAGAAAAGAAGCCAATTTGACCCAAGAACATGGCAACAGTTGCGCTAATCTCAATGATTAGCCTTTTGAGCCCCTCTGCATGGACACACGCACGTCATATTGCCAGTAGCGAGAGTTATCCCAGTGCGCCAAAGAGCGTATCCTATGGACGCCAACGCCATAAGTACGCAGTGAACAGCTGGGCATTGCACACGTACCTGCATAATTGGGATGACGAACGACACCAAAGAGACCGGTGCTGTCGACTTTGCCCTTGTTCTCTGGCTTGGCCTTGAACTGACGACGAGTTTCCTCCGAGCCGAACTCTAAAGCCATGCCCAGCGCAAAGAGACCAGCGCCGACGTATTGCTTCCAGCCCAACGATTGCGCTTCGAGAGGGAAGCGAGAGACTTGGTAGACTAGCACGAGGGTGTTGAAAGTGGACAGGATGGCATTCTACAGATGGGAAGTGAGCTCCAGTAGATCAGCTTTGTCGGAATCAACGCACGTAGATACCGACGCCCAAGCCTGCACCAAGAGGAAAGTAGTAGCCTCTAGTCACAGTCGTCCAGTAGACCTATCCGAACAAGTATCAGTTCGGTGCCGCGCAAGGCAGAACGACAAACATGTCTAGCGCTCGCTAATCCCATCATTGCCAGAACCAGACTGGTTTGCTCATTGAGACCGCCAATAGAAAGCCGATCAGCAGCTGATCCAGTAATGGTCTTGACTGTGAAAGCAGCGGAGCGTATGCCAATAGCTGAGAGCCCTTTTGCTGCAAGGCCACTTGTCAAGAGGTAGTGTTGCAACAGCGGGTCTGCAAGTCGCGTAGCTATCATTGCAGCAGGTCCAGGAAGCGACCCGACATTAGTCTTGTCTTGTTTGAAACTCATGGTGGTTTTATGCAAGAGATATTCGACCCGAACAAACGCATCATTGCCTCATTGCCTTGCCGCGTCTGCCGGATTCACGCGCACGCCTCAACGAACCCTACTAGATACAGCCCTGCTACTTCTCTGGTACCGGATCCAAGAGCGGCTTGCATACTCTGGCAAGGAAGATGTCAATGAAGTGAACGAACAGAACAATGATCCCGCATACCTTGCGAAAGTTGATACAATGTCAACTGAACTGACCATCATCGCCTCAAGAATTCTTGGTGATAGAAGTGAGTCGGAACGAGGTCTTGGATAGACAATCGTCCTTGCTGCTACACTCTTGACGTTTTGCGAAGCCATCAGTCGCTAGGCATGAGTTGCAACGTCTTGATATCGGGTTCAGCGCCTTTGCTTGCGATCTCAGCCCACCGTACAACCTTTACTGGACAACATACCATCAGCAATGAGCAGGTCAAAGATATCCCAATGTCCGCCTAGGATTCTGTATCAGAATGGGACTGTGATCTAAAGCAGATGAAACTAACCTTGAGCTGCTATACGCAAGGCAGCTGTTTTGACAGAATTCATAATTGGTAGATTGAAACGTTCCTTATCGCTTGAAGCCTCCAATATATATTCTACCATCCGCTTATTATTCTGCTTCACAGCCGTCTTTAAAGCAACCCCTTGATTGAGATTCGGGTCGATTATCTTGGTATAGAGAAGTTCCAAGAGTTCCATATTGTCTGCGTTGACCGCGGAGTAGACGGCAAACCCTTGATGAGCGTTAACGTATGCACCATAGTTTAGCAGCGCTTGTATGTATTTGAAGTCAGGCAAAGGAGAATCGCTTTCCGAAGAGAGATGCTTAAAGAACCTTCTCGGCATAGGGAAAGATCTGTTGTTGGTCTTGTCCAAGGTGCTATAAAGCTTCTCCAAGATGTCCAAAGTGCATAGCGGAAAGCGTGTAGCTCGTTCTAGCATTTTACTCGAGTCTCTCGTTTTGACTTTTCGCCTCAGGTATTCCATGCGATAAGAGTCTGAGGCTGATCGAAAGATTGCTGCATAGTGCTTGTTCAAACAGGGTAGAGCAGAAGAGCAGGAAAGCAGATGGATCTCCAAAATGAGCTGATGATGCGCATGAGCGACTTCCTTACGACATGGCCAGATATCTCACCTCGGTGGGCAAGTCATCGAAGCTAGCCCATGCTGACATCCAATTCGGTCTCTACGATGTTGGACGTCGGACACTAAGCTGTCCAGGGTGAACATGTTCTCGACTTGTTGTAAAGCTCAATGTGTCTTTGTATGCTACGAAAAGCTGATTGTGGCTGACTGAGTAGACGCGATCTTATGTTGAGCTTTCAGAAGCTTCATATTGGAATTCAAACACGGGGTAATGTTGAAGTGGTCATTACGCGTCAGGAGCAAGTCAGCAAGTCAGACAGCTTGATGAATGGACGCTGAGATGGTAAATCAGCGCATACGTATTGTGTATTACAAGGCAAAAGCCATGAGCTGTGCAAAGCACGGAAACATAGAGGAGAATTGCATGATTGCTCTAAGATGCTTGTCCGTCTTCCTGAAGTGTTGTCAGCCGCAGTCCAGATGGTTTGATGTGAGGCAGCATACCAATGATTAACCGCCCTTCCTTGCAGTCATCAGTTTCAAAACAGCTTTCGGTGCTGAAGCTCCCGCGGCACGATATTGCTTTACTAGGTGGGTTTCATTTGATGAGACTGCCAAAGACTTTTTATGGGCCAGGATTGCGTTGACTGTCACAAGAAAGGGTGCAAGCCTATATGAGAGATCAGAATACTAGACGAGCGGGAGACCGAAAGTTTACGCACTCCCGAGCTTCTATGATTTCCCTACGAAGTCTCTGACAGAGGTCGATAGCTGCTTGCGCCCACGATCCAGATGAATATAAAGCCGATGTTGTCGAAAAATGCAAGACAAGGTACTCCTTCATGACCATATTGTGCTCTTCTAGTGATAGCTTCTTGATGCTCTCAGGGATCTGAACGTCCCGACAGAAGGCCTGCCCGAGGGTTAGTCGATGGTCAATGAGCAGAAACATTTTTCTTACTCGCAAGAAAATAATTGCATTTGCAGCTTTAGTCGCGTCGTCAGGACGTTTCGGTCTGAGGTTTCGAAGATAGTTGATGAAGCAATTGGCCAGTAATGGCCATTCGGTGTCGTTGAGCGCCTCTTTATCCTTGCTCTCAAGCAGCTCTATGATTTCCTCGCGAAATGTCGTTGCTCTAGCCTTGACAGGTTGCCTAGCATTGCGAGACCCGGTTATCATCGCCATGCTTGGGTATTTGAGAGTAAAGCTAAGAAAGAAGGACGGGTAATTTGGATTGAAGCGAGCTCGATATGGCCAATGTCGACGAGGCAAATAGGTCAGCACGGAAAATCAATCGTGAGCTCTGGAAGAGAAAGATAGGCTTGAGCGACGCCAGTGATGAGCTGAAGAACAAAGGGCTTCTGGGCAAAAGAGCGACCTTCGACGAGCAAGGTTCTTGGGCGTATCGTGTCCTCGATGGATAGCATGATATCTGATTTGCATAGTCGTGGCTCAAAGCGAGGTATCACAAACAGCTGGACGTCGGGTCATATGCATGAGTCGACATATCCTTGATATCGACGCGTCGTCTCTAGAGCACAGCGGACAGCACCTGGAAGAGTTCAGTCCTCTCGATTGGGCAGTAGTCAAAGCAAAGGTTCTCTATGGAGAATTGTTGCATTGTTGCGCTTGTCACGGTTGCGCGACAAGCATGCAGCGGGACTTCTACCCGATAGCAGACGACGGAGCAATGAAGCTCCACTGCACTAGGCTATAGCTGCCTAGCAGTCGGCTCCATACGCAGTATCACGCCAGGCTCGGAGGCATCTGAGCAAGTCATTTGTCTGCTGCTCCTCCTCCGAGTCCGAGCCAATCTCTGCCTTTCCAGGCTCTCCTTCCTTTCTTCGCTTCTCTACTCTCGTCTTCTGCAGTAGTTGCTCGTCGTCTATCAGTCTTGTCATGTCATGGTTCGCTCCGTTGATAGTAAAATTCGGCGAATATTTGCGAGCGTGCAGCTTTCGCGGACATCGCATGCCCTCAAACTTCAGACTTTCTCGCGATCGGCCTATTTGATCGAGTCGCGAGCAGTATACCTCTATCACTTCTCTAGCGCTAGGGCAGCGACATCACGAAGCTCTGCCAATCGGTCGAGTTGGTTCTTGATGCTTTCTACACCAAGGCCGCGCTCGCCTGGCAGACACTGTCTATGGTGTGTCCCTCTGCCGTTTCTCACATTTCGCCGGCTGTTTTCCACCTTCTCTAAGTCTGCTCTCTGCATTCGAAGATGTGAGCTGTTGATGATGTAAAGCCCTTTCACGACCTGCATTTTTCATCATTTCAGGAGGACTCATGTGTGAGTATCTGTGTAATACAGAAGGTCAAGCTGATCATCTGTTAGAGCCGATTTTTCGTCTTCTTCTGCTTTTTCAATCTTTGGGAGTCGCTTGATTTCTTTGCTGTTCTTGATTGTGAAGGTCTACAAACGTTTGCATTCTACAAAGAGGTGGCGCTCCGTTTCTACTTCATCGCAAAATCCAGAGTTTTGGCGGAGCGATCTCGTGAGGTTCCTTTGCTTCGTCTTTGCTTTCGCGTCGATATCTTCTCCGGTTAGGGTTCGAAGTGCAGTACCGGACACAAGCTTGCATTTGCCCAGGCTAGGCTTGAGAGATGAACAATGAACGATATTCTCGATTGGCATCGCTTTCAGCATATGGCTAGAAGCTTCGGTACAAGACTAAATATCCCACTCCGGCCCTATCACTCCACCCTCCTCGCGCACAGTCTATGGCCTTCCCCTCTACCATTTCCGCACGATGAACGATGAACGATATTCTCGATTGGCATCGCTTCAAGCATATAGCGAGAAGCTTCGGTACAAGATCAAAATCCCGCCCCGGCCCAATCACACCGATTCTACAGCATCCGTATACTTTGCAGTACCTAGCCGCAGGCGGCGCTGAAGAGGTAGCATGACTCTGACTGGGGTTGCGCCCAGCTTGCAGATCCAGAGGAACAGGGAAAACTTCCAGCTGTTAGAACTGGTAAAAGACCTTGTGTAATGTTCCAATTGTGAAGCGCAAGGAACTCTACTGCTGTCTCTTTCTGCCCGTCGGACCATTACTCGAGAACAGCACGATGAACGATGAACGATATTCTCGATTGGCAAGCACATCTGACCGTTTAACTTTTTTTTTTCCTTTTTTCTCCGCGGCCTCGTCTCCTCTGACTTTGCATTATAACGGGTACGATGCCGTGGCAGTGACGGGGACCGCTGGCGCAACGGTAGCGCGTAAGCTAATCATCATGTCTGACGGTAGAAGTTAGACTCACAATTTCCCGCCAGGTCTGATTCCAGTCGACCCGATTTATCGGAGAACGTCCAGAAGGTTATGTGTTCAAATCACATGTGGTTCAGGATTTTTGCTCTTTTATTTGCTCCCCGCCTTATTTGCTCCGGTTCTGTTGCCCAACGCTTTTCTGTCATTTGATGACGGACCTCGCGGCCGTCAGCACCTGTGTCAAGCAGTCTACTGTTAGCTTTAACAACAGCGATGCCACGATTTCTCCGACCTCTAATACAAAACCGAATAGCATGCTACTTCTGTCGAGAAAGTGAGTCTGTCGCATGACTGCGAGATCCCGTCTGACCACGGTGAACATAGGAGTCCCATGCGGTACGCTCTCTGTCTCCATATCTGTGGATTTATGCTCAAATCCAGCTACGCCTCTAGGCAACATCAAGTTGCTCAATAGTCTTTGAAAAGTCATTGCAATAGCTCGTCTCTTTGGTCAGCTCCGACAAGGTGTATACACTTTCTATGCCTCCAGGCGTACACGCTTGGAGTACAGGGCGTACCCGCTCTTGACCTCGAGACGTTCTCGTCTCCGCAAAAGCAGTCAAGTCAAGACAACACAACACAACAAGCTATCGTTCCAGCATCCGCCCGCCTTAGCCGCTGTTCGATACAAGACTTGTCTCCGGCTGTACTCAAGAGAATATAGTCCTGCAAGTACAATTAGCAGACCAGCACTGTAGCTTACCCGACGTGCATTGCCGAGAGAAGAGCGATAGTTCAGCATGGTACAGGTGGAGCGTGAATTGGTCTGTAATGTACGAGTCGCAGGCGGAGTTCGCAAGCGGAGAGCAAAGATGTAGGCAGCTGAATGATGGAAGGTCGATGATGAGCAGCTGGATGATGGAAGGTCGATGATTAGCAGCTGCCGGGTATGTCCGAGCTGAGAAGGCGAGTGACTGGGACTTATGAGTAGCGGAGCAATGGTCAAGAGCTGGAAGTGCGCGACTTTGGTCAACAGCATCAAGCGCCAGACTTTACGACTACTTTTACGTTCCGAACAATACAATGAGTATCTGAAGCGTAGGGCCATGTCAACATGACTGCACGGGCTTGGGTGAGTCGTCAGCTCGGCTGCTCATCTCTTCAACTAATGAAGCCTTTCGCTATAGTGTCCTATCGGTTCAGATCTGTAGCGGTCCTTGAGTAACATGCAACAGATGGCTACAGCATTATACGCTGGACAGCTTCCGAGTCAGGTCAGTCTCGCTATCAAGGATGATTACATATGACGAGCTGATGAGCATTGCACAGGCCATACAACCATTAATCGGTCTACAGATCACATGGCACCTTGTCTATGGTCTACACAGCCTTTCAATCGTCTTCTTGTTTCCCTGGGTAGATGGCGATCTTTTGTTAGTACAGTCGATTTGCAATGAATGTCAAGTCTCCCTGCTCCATGTGTGGATAGTGGGCATGAAGATTTATGTTTCGCTCGCGTCGACAGGTCATCCGCTGAAGACGAGTCGTTGTATACCAGATTCGAGAGCAAGGAATACCCACATGAAGCTGGCAGAGGAGTGAGATGCCCTTCTGGATAGCGGCCAGCCGAACACAGCAGAGCAGAAGAGCGACGTGTTAAAGAATTTGGCCTTTGACGGGAGACATTCGACAAGAGAGCGGTCAGAAGAGATCTAGAAGACAGACTGCTCAAGCCAAGTCTATCTGGCCTGCTCATTGGCTGCCTGAACTTGTCAAACGTGCTTGGATCTCGTCGCTGTTCAAGTGATAATGTCTTTCGCAGTTCGCTCAGATGTTGGCGCAATCAAGCTAGACACAAGAGAACTGCCCTTCAGTCTCCCTGATTGCCATATCCAGAACGATTGGGTGACCGTTGTATCGGCCGCGTCTCGATACCTCTGTTGTGTCACTGTGTCTAAATCTGTCTGGCCGCTGTCTTATTAAAGGCCGCACGAGGCCTGGCAGCGCCTCTTCTCAAGCTATATAAGGCATATCGCACCCTTGTGTCCTCTACTACCACTTCCCGTGCGCTCTAGTCCAGATCATTATCAGCAAGCATGGGCTTCTTTCATCGTACGCTCTTCGGTCCATCCCTCTGTCACTCGTAGCTGATATGCGCACAGACGACTCCGAACAGGATCAAGCTTATCAGCAATTCCAGCAACACGATGGTTCGCAGGAACACAAGTCAAAGGTCAACCTCCTTCATCTTGACAAGTAACCTGGCTAAAGCTGTCCTTTTTAGTTCTCACACGAGTTGATTGCGGGAGCCGCTGCCTTTGAAGCTGAGAGTGAGGCTATCAAATCTGCTTGGACCGCAATGCTGAATGTATTCACAGAGGCTTATCAAGCTCATGTACGTCCACCTTGACGTTGAGCAGACGATATCAGACTCATCGGTCTCCCTCTAGTGTCAAAACCAAGGCCAGCCAGAGACGTACACTGAGGTAGGCCTTAAAGAAAGCTATTCGCTCGCTCTTGACACTTTATCTAGGCCAAGGACATCCTGGCTGGCTTCGTCGGTATGCAAACAGATATCCACTCTCAAGCGTGCTGCTCACGTTGACACAGGTGCCTTTGTGGATCGCGAGGTCGAAACTAAGGGTAAATGATGCAAACGATCGTCTCTTGCTATACTCATGCCGCTTCGGGTCTCGACTTTGTCGACCGAGAGCAAGCCAAGCACCGAGGAAGAGAGCAAGCTTACCAGGTCAGTTTCGTTCGTATCAGTCGCGAAACGTACTCATTCGAAGACAGGTTGCCGACAACCAATTCGGACAGGGCAATTATTGATGCTCAGATCGGCACGTTGGATGCCTTTATGATTAGCAAGCTATGCAAGGATGACATTTTTATGATGCTGCGCGTTCAGCTTCGCTGCATTGATGTGCGAGTTTCGTCAATAGATGATATTCTGCAATTGTGCGAGCAATACAATCTGCATTTGGTCCTGACGGCAATTTACGATGAGCAAAATTATAAGCAGCAACATCTTGAAAGTCACCTTTTTACCACACATTCTGCATGGCCATACCAGCCTTGATGAACATGGTAGCTTCACCAGGGATTAGTAAGACACGGGTGGCTGGCAAGGCTATGGCTCACAGACGAGACCGATGCCGCCAACGTAGACGATACTGCGAAGGTTGGCAAGAGAGTCTGACTCGACAAAGATGTACAACAGGTTGAACAACACTCGGCTGCCCAGGTAGCTGAAAGTGAGCGTGTTGGCAGTAGAGGCGGGCAGCTGAAACACATGAGCGAAAACACCGACGACTACGGAAGAGCATACCTTGGCGATGTTCATCGCGACAACACCTGTGAGGATGCGCATGAGCATGAGCATTGCCTACGACAAGCGAGACTGACCAGCGGCAAAGAGACCCATGCCCTCGAATCCGTTCATCTGAACCGACATCAATTCGGCGCGCAGACTTGGTGCGATACAACATGGCTTACGTTCGCAGCCTCTGCTCGCATGATTTGCCTTTGAACCGCAGAGGGCTTTTCGATGCGCTGAATAGCTGCCAAAGACTGGCGCGGGCTGCAAGACAGTTCAGACATGATCCGTACGCATACAAGCAAGCATTTCACATACGCAGAATTGTGGAACTGCTTGCCCATGAGACTGCAGCGCGTTCAGGACAATGAACGCAGGTGGCCGGGAAAGGAAACCGACGAAATGGCATAGAAATGAGCACTCACTAGTAGTGAGAGTGCCAATATCAGTTCATGCGAAAATGACGATCAGATTTCGAATTTCAACTCACTCGCAACGAGCCAGCTGGCAGGAACAGCCATCAAGCTGTAGTTGTAGGAATCCATGAACGACGACATTTTTGTTATATGGCAGTTTTGGACAAGAGCGGTCAAGACCGACATGCAGATCATGATCTTGATGCCCGGAGCCATTTCGATCACATGCCTAATAAAGTTAAATACAACAAGACTGAACTGAACAGCATCTCAAGCCCTAGCACAAATCACAAATACCAAAGAGTCCATTCATCTCCATCGCGTGCCTGGCGAACCGTCGTTGCTTGGGATGAGCATTGCCAGAGCAGCAGCATCGCTCGGGCCAGAGACTCTTCTTCCAACACTAACACGAGCACTGCTGAGCCCAGGCGAGCTCTTCTTGATGGTTCCAGGCGCATCCTGCCGATCTTTGTACAGATGCGCAAAGTGATTGTGCAAAAAGTCGTCCAGATTCGTCCACCCTCCGCCGACCCTGCGCAAGATGTCAGTCACAGCTCATATAGTATTGCTGCTGTAATCTCACCTGACCATAACAGCAGAAGAGCGGAGAATTCTGCAGTAATACAGTTTGCCGGCAATCACATATCGGCCGCTGCTGTCCTGATAGTCGTCACGATGAGGAGCGATAGGTATCTCTACCGGTATATCGTTGACCTACACGGGGTCAGTAGGCGAATGGACTTGACAAATCCCACTCACTATCCGGGCAATCTCCTTGTCCAGCGTCCGGTGCTTGCTTGCCTTGTAGAATGTCTTTGGTACTTCGTGCAAACTTTTAGCTGATGAACTGCGTCGCATGCTAGCACTGGCGCTGAGTTGCGATACACTTCTGATCGAAGAAGATTTCCTTATCGACCCAGTTGACGAGCTGAGGGTTGAAGATGGAGAAAGCGCTGCATTCGTCGGCTTCACTCCAATGGAGCCATATCGTCTACGTATCGGAGTAGCTATAGAGTTGGCAGCTGCACTTCTGCTTGAAGGCGGTCGTGACGATTTCATCTGTCCAAACTCATCAATCTCGCTGACGGATGCGAAAGAGCGCATTGATTGCGATTGTCGTAAAGATGACTTTTGACTGAGGGTTCGTGTTCGAGTCGAGAGTGTCGGAATCCGGGACATGGATGTAGAGGCTGAAATCGACCTTTTCTCGACCAGAGGTACCCTCGCTCTATAGATTGACCGACTATCAGAAACCGATCTGGTGGTGACCGAACAGCCAGAGTCGACTGAGGGCGTCTTCTTGTGACTTTCTGTTGGCTCATCTTGAAGCTTTTCAGCCGCTAGACTGCTCATCTCTTGCCACACTGTACTATACATGTCAGCAAGCACAAGCGGAAATCTCGCTACCGCTGACCTGTATCGATGCGTTTCAAGCTCAGGGCAACTCGCTCATCGTCTTGCACGGGTCGAGAGGCCTCATCCAAATCGCTCATAGCTAGTGAGGCACCTCGCAGTGCTTCATGTAGGACAGTATAGCTCTGAGTAGCTTCATGAGGATTGACTGTATCAGAGCCGATATTCGGCGTGCTTGTGTAAGAGTGATTATCGATCGCTTCAAGCAAGTCGCTCAATCTGTAGACCATCAGATATGGGAGAGAACGCAATCAAAGCTGTCACATACATGGTATTACAAGTATCTGCTTGCATCTTGAAGCGAGCCAGTCGAGTATACTGCGCAACTTGACGGGTCTTGTTCTGCAATTCTTCCGTCAGCGAGTCTTCTTGGTCAGACACTAAGCCATCGGCACGAAGACTACTGAATTGCGAGGCGACAAGGGACAATTGGCGTTCGAGCTTGCTGGCTTCGTCGATGTTGGGAAGGGATGTGTATCCCACAGACCTCTTCAAACTTGTAACTTGATCGACATCCAGCTCGCCAAGGTGTTCACGTAACGAGTTGAGTCTGTACAAAGAGCCTGCGGCTGCACACGGATTCGCGTTTTCCGCTTGCAGCCGGATCGAAGGTTGGCTTGAGCTTTTGGGCAGACCAGCGTCGCTAAAAGGGTCATCCGAGTTTACCGATGGACTCGTAGTAGGCTTGATGCTGGAGAGGAAGGAGATTCGTTCTCGGAAAGCTTGACCCTCATTGTTGACAGCAGATAAGACAGCTATAGATTCCGCTAGTTTGAGGGAAATATCTGATGTATCGACCGCTGCTGAACTGGCTGGTTTCTCTGTGCGCAGCATCTGAAGGGCTTGTTGAAGATCAAGACATCGTCCCTGAAGCGTGCGGACTGTCTCCAATTTGTCTTCAAGAAGTTCTGTTGGAGTTGCCAAGTCTGCGTAGTACTCTTCCTTGACATAGAAAGCGGCCAAGTCTGTGAGAGTAGATTGACAGGCAACACAGAGCTCGTGTACGCCCTTGATCTCGTCGACGGTCTCTTCGAACTGTTGAGCCCAAGCCGCTTCTTGTGCAGCCAAAGCTTCTGCCTTCCGCCTTGCAAACTCTAACTCTCGCGCTTCGTTTGCTCGCCGGGTCTCTTGATCGGCTAGAGCAGTCTTGCGGCGGCTAGGTATATCTTTGAAAGCTTGCTGATGGTTCTTAAGCCTAAGAGCGATCTCGTCACGCGATGCCAATAGCTCTTCCAGCTTGTCACGACTTTCGGCTTGATCCGAGCTAATTTCTGTTTGATAAGTGCTCAGCTTGCTGTGAAATTGTCGGAACGATTTTGCAGCTTCGTCCAAAGACTTTGTAAGCGATTCATATTGGGCAGACCATTCTTGAGTGCCGGACATAAGCAAATCGGGTTTGGATATCGATTCCTCGATGGGGCCAAGCAGGCCGTACAGGAACTCCCGATGTTCGCAAACTTCGTTGAGAAGATTCTCCTTGCGCTGTCGTTCGGTCTTCATGGCAGCAATGTCTTGTTGTTGTTGCTTGAATGCCACGACTATCTGCCATGCTGCTGATAGCGCCGCTCGAGCTTCATGATGGCTAGCTCGTAGATCCTGCGATGCTTCGGATACTCGAATACATGAGGCTGAAATCGAGGAGTGCTTCTCTGTATGAGAGGCTGCAGCTACTAGGATGATGTCTGAAGATAGGGCTTGATCCAGTTGTTGCTTTAGGAGGGTTATAGCTTCAGTTGAAGCCTGAACAGTTGCCAAGCGATCTTCCAGCTGCTGGAGCTGTTCTTCTTCGGACGAATGCTGCCGTAGAGAGTCAAACAACGATCTGAGAATGAACAATGTAGCTTACAGTCAGGCCATTGATCCCTTCCCTGATGAAGGCGAGCTCGCTAGCCTGGTCTTCAATTCGCTCATGCAATTGGCCGGCCTGCTCAGCTAGGCTAGCAAGAGCTAGGATCTGATCTGCTCGGTCTTGTTCGAGCTTTGTTGCTGTGGCAACTGCTTCTCTTTCTTGTCGAGCGCTGTCTTCTTGCTCCTGCTTTTCCGCTGATAGTCTAGCTTGGAAATCCCGCTCTTCCGCTGAGAGCTTCGCTTCAATCTCCTGCTGCTGTGCTTTGATATCGGATAGAAGCTTTCTGCCTTCCGTCGACAAGCCGTCTAGCTCTAACCGTCTGGAGTCGATGACGACGGAACGTTCGTCGGGAAAGTTGCTTGCGGAATGACGCGAAGGGATAGCTTTGGCAAGCTCGTCAAAGCGAGCCTGAGCAGTCACAAGACTAGCTAAGCATTCATTGGCTTGCGTAGCTAGATCTCCGAGCGTTGTGAGCGCGCGATCGAGCGATGTTGCGGAGTCTGCGCATGTACGCTCAAACGAGCACAAGAGAGACTTTTGTAGCTGTCGTATCGCTGAGACATCCGTATCGAAATCGGTGATGGTCTTCAGTCTTCGCAGTCGATCGATCAGCTCTTGACACTCCTTCACTTGCGAGGCCAAGTGCAGATGGCGAGAGTTGATAGCACTTCTGACTACTTCGTCATGTAGTTCCATGTCAGAGAGGTTTTGCCCAGGAGGAGAACTACCAGCGACCGGCTTCAAGATCACTTTGAGGGCAAATGAAGCTGAAGCAGTAGCGAGCGGCAGTATTGCATCCGGATGTGTCGAGGCTGTCTGGGTTGCTATCATGCTAACTCGGCGATGCGTATCGGACATATTGTTGACAGCAGTAGTTTGAGCAGACAGGTCTTGCTCGAATGAAGCGAGCTCATCCTGCGAAATGTGGTCGCGTCGAACGATATCGGCGGCGCGGGAGAAGAGCTGGGCTAGTCCCTCTTGAGCTGACAGGATGGTCTGCATCACTTGATTCGCTTCTTCGGCTTGCACACAGGCGTTTCGATGTTGATTCATGAGCTGTAAGACGCCTTCGAACTTTTCCCGGATTCTGGAAGCGCCCAACTCAAGGTAGCTGAAAAGTCGAGGATGTAGAGTCTTCAATTCAAGGGCATCAGCTTGCATCATAGGCGGCAGCAGTCGATCATCAATCAGGTTCCGTAGACGGTCCAGAGAGGCTCGTATATCGACCACATCCCTGCTCTTGCCCTTCTCAGGGGACCAATACGCCTTGCTGACCTCCTTTCGCAACCCTTCTCTCGCAATTCGGATCTCCTCAAAGCAACCTTCAACCGTTCTCTGAAAGTTACGGACGAGATCAAGAATCAAACGAGTCTGATCTGATTGCTTGACAAGCCCGTTGGCGCGATTCGAAGCATCCAAAAGCAATTGAGCTCCATCACGCAAAGAGCGCTTGACATTCGGATCCACGCCGCTGACTTTCCACAGTTCGACAAGAGCAGCACTGGCGTCTTTGTTGAGGACTTGAGCTTCAGCCGTCTCAGCGCGAACCCGAGCAGAAATCTGAGAAAGTTTGGTGAAGGTAAACGGTTCTTGCGGGTCTGTTTGTTCGACGCAGCTTTCGTTGTTTAGTGCTGGTAAAGTTGAAAAAGTGCTGGCGAGAGATCGACTGAGAGCATTGAAAGTTTCTGTACCGGCTTCACAGGCTGCTTTGTACTTGATGCATTTGTTCAAAGCTGATGCTGCGCCTCGATAGGTCTTGATCAGGTCGGACAATTTCGATAGACTAGTCGCTGCCTTTTCAAGCGCCTGGTTTAGACATATGATTAGAGCTTCAGTTTCAGATGGTTGTTCAGGCGAAGAGGGATGCTGAGGGCGAGCAATGAGATCGGTCTGTTTGTGCAAGCGTCGGAGAAGGTTGTCCAGCTCGATATACTGAGCCTGAAAGAAGCCTGCCATCTCTTCATCCGGCTCCCTCAATAGCGCAGCAGAGACTTCTCGCTGCACCTCTTCAGCCTTCATCTCCACATTTTCAATCGCGGACCAATAAATCTCATCTGCCGCTTTCCACTGCCCTACCAGCCCACTCAAGAACGATGCCAAACCACGTGTATAAGCTGCAGTCTCATCCTCTAGTTTTTCCTGCACGTCCAAGAACGAATCCGGCAATCGCACAGGTGAAAGATCAATCATCTTGTCTAGCGTCTTGCCAGCTGCAGGAACCAAAGCATGAGATAGAGAATGTATGCGTTGATTATGACGAGCTTGATCAAGAAGAAGGATGTCTTGACGCATTCTTCGAGCCATGATGGAAGAAGTTTGACCACCGCCTAGAGGGGAATTCCGAGCTGTTGGTCCTAATAGACTGGGTGATTTGGTAGGTGAATGACCAGAGGTCCGACGAGATCGTTGTAGTGTGGCCTCGTCCGGTATGACCCAGCGAGCTTTACGTATGAATTTGGGTACGTCTAGCGTTAAAGCTGTCGCTTCTTTCTCAATGGCTGCGCATTGTTCATCCCATCTGGAATACCTATCACGTTTGATCTGAAGATACAACAATGGACGCACTGGATCCTGAGAGTGAGCAGGTCAAGGTTTCTAGATCTTGAGCGCATGAGGTGAAACAGCTGATCCAAGCTAAAGAGTGTTTGGAGGACCAATTCGACCAGATCAACCTCTTGAGGAGCCAAACCATCAGTCTTCTCCGAAGCGACTTTGGCCAAATGCCTCAATCTGCCTAGATCGCCCGTCTCCAGCTGATCGAGTTCGACGTGTAGGGCATCAATTTCTGCCATCCATACGCCTAATTTGGCTTTTGTGATTGTGCTACGAGCAGGTGGAGCAGGTACTAGAGGTCTCAGAGTGCCCAGAGCCTTGAGAGAACATATAAAGTCTTGTATTTTGCTTTGCTGTTTTGAGAAGGTTGCCCTGTAATCCGCCTTTGATTCAGCGATCCTTCCACCGACAGGATGGTGATGACCGACAGATCTCTAAGGTCTTTGACTTGCAAAGAGGCCATCTTGGCAATCGTGTTATACAGGCGTTCGTGAGATTGTCGTCAAAACAGGTATATATTTTACGCGTCTCGAAGCATTGCGTGGTATCAGTAAGGACAGGCGAAAGGGTGGGTATACAAGTGACTGTTTGTTCCAAGTGAGCGAAGCACCACAACAACAAACACCTATTGGAGGCTGAATGAAGGGAGAAGTCAAGAAGGTTTCATGCACCGCGTCCAAAGTTGACCAGCAACCGCTACAGCATCATTTCAAGCATGTCGACGAGAGAGAGGCCGTCGTCAAGATCCAGTATGCATTCAGGCAGAGAAAGACCAGCGTCTGTCGCGTCGAGCATCAATAGAGACAACATCCTCGCTACACCTGGACTGCTCAAGGGATCTAACGCACGCTTTGGTGGATTGTCTGCAAAGCAACTTGACAAAATATCTTTGAATTTGCAATCTGCGACGCGGAAATCAAGTGATGCCTCAACTATCGCGAGCAACAATGCACACCTTGCCAGACCTCCTTCAGCCGCAGCAACATCTCATAGACAATCTAGATCAAACATGGAGGATGCTGCGAGCGAGGAGAGAGCGAGACCCACGACTAGGATGCCTCGAGATAAAGGCAAAGCGAGAGCTGTTCCAGAGCTACAACCTGTACAAGAGGCTTCCTTTATCGCTACACAAGCCTTTATAGCTGCTCCTCTCAACTCTAGAATACCTCCGCCTTCTCCTCGAGCCAACATCTTGCGCAAATCACTAAACAAGCCGAGCGGCCTCAAAGAGACAAAGCTTCAAGATGATCTTTGGCTTGAACCTGATGTCGAGCCCGATGTCGACTCTCAAGACGATGATCTGCTGGATCTACAAGGTGTGAGCATAGAAATGCAAGAGGCAATGCTGGTTGAAGATTTGCTCTTCGTACTAATGGTCCGTGCTTTCGCTTGCTCTGTCTGGAAATGCAGATCCTTATCTCCACAACAGGGCATAGAAGGCGACTTGATTGAATTTGACCCAGAATATGCACCTGAAGACGAATTGGATCGCTTGAGTGGTGCCCGTTTCGTCATTTCGCCGGCTTTGGATCCCTCGCTGCGCAACATGACTGAGCGTATCTTACCTCTCGCAACACACTACACTGCCATAGAAGCATTCGTCAGCCAACAATCACATTTACAATTCGGTCTCATCAATCACGCTCTATGCGCTGCCATTCGCGACATTCTACGCGAATACCTTACTCTTCTAGCGCAAATCGAACATCAATTCAACACTTCACCCTCCTTCACACTTCAGCGCTTTTGGTACCATATTCACCCGACTTTACATACTTTTTCACTCATCCATCAACTCACCGTCGAACTATTGGCATCACCCATAGAACCTGCTCCTTCTTCCTCCTCTTCAGCATCCGGATCTCAACTTGGATCAGATGATGAATCAGATTACGCAGGTCCAGGCGCAGAAGGTCTCAAAGCCGTCATGTCGGAAATGAACAAACCCAACGGCCTAAAACATTCTTCTTCCGATGCCGATTTGGCTGCTGTTTGGCGATCAGGTGGTCCAGTCAAAGGCGGCGAAACGCTCTCTGTCATCTATGAACGCTTACAGCTTCATTCTGGCGATCCATCTGCTGTTGTACTTTATTCGACTCTGTTACTCAAAGCTAGCCAACCGTATATGAATATGCTTGTTCAATGGATCAGTCACGGTGCTCTCGTGGATCCGCATGAAGAGTTCCTGATCAAAGAAACAAAGTCCATCTCGCGCGGTCTGCTAGAAAGCGATTATGAAGATGAATATTGGGAGCGGAGGTATACTTTACGGGATGCGAGTAGCAATAAACAGGGTGGAAATAAATCTGCGGCAAGTGGTTATGTCAGCAGTAGGAAATTGGCTAGAGAGAAGGGATTGGGTGGAGGTGCGGTCGTACCGGATTTCCTGGAGCCTTGGAGAGGGAAGATATTGCTTGCTGGCAAGTATCTGAACGTGATACGAGAATGTGGGAGGGAAGTCAAAGTCCCGCCTCAAGTTGTCGCAAGCGATGGTCTCGTGCGGATAGACGACGAAAGGTGTGTAGGAAATTGTGATGTTTAGCTCAAAGACTAACCCGATTGGCAGCTTCTACAACCGCATCGATACAGCGTATACATACGCGAACCGTACTTTGTTACAACTTCTTGTACAAGATCAACAGCTCATCCCCCGCTTACAATCCATCAAGCATCAATTCTTTCTCGATCAAGGCGATTCCTTCACCCACTTTCTCGATCTCGCCTCTCATGAACTCGGTAAAAAGGCAAAGAACGTCTCCATCACCAAGCTGCAGAGCTTACTTGATCTCGCTATCCGGAACCCAAGCAGCTCATCTTCCGGTGACCCCTTCAAGGAAGATGTCAAAGTCGCTCTGATGGCTGATTCGCTTACGGATCTCTTGATGCGTGTTGTGAGCGTCAAAGGCTATGAGCCGAACGATGGACCCGGTGATGCGCTCGACGCAGAGGATATGAGGCGGGAAGAAGCTGCTGGCAAGGAAGAGCGAAAGGAGCTGCTCGGTATGTGGTCATGCTGTCGCTTGACTAGTTCTTACTGTCGCTGCTAGGTATCGACGCTCTGACGCTGGATTACCATGTCACCTTCCCGCTGTCGCTCATCATCTCGCGCAAGACGATTCTCAAATACCAATTCATCTTCCGGCATCTACTCCGGCTCAAGCATCTAGAACAGACGCTCACCATGCTTTGGGTAGAACAAACCAAAACACCTTCATGGCGAAAGCTATCCCCTTATCCTGAACTCGAAAGGTGGAAGAATCGGTCAATAGCACTGCGGACAAAGATGCTGCAATTCGTCAAGGAGATGTATGGCTTTGCTGTGTCAGAGGTTCTCGAGACGAATTGGCGCTCCTTGCTGGAGAAGATGGCAAAGGCAGATACAGTTGATGGACTGCTCAAAGACCATTCGGACTTTCTGGATGCGTGCTTGAATGAGTGCATGTTGACCAACTCGAGACTACTTAGGGTGAGACAGGTCTTCCTTCACGCGTGCACAATTTGCTCATTATGCTTTGCAATGTCTCAGATGCAGCACAAGATTGTCACCACCTGCAACATGTTCATTGGCTTTGGCAACTTTTTCAGTAACGCGATAATACAGGCCATGAGCGATCTTGAACAAGTCGGCGGCGACTGGTCAGAGATCAACTTTAGCAAGGCAGACTCAACACTCCAGAAGTTCGAGGCACACTTCAACCATAACATGGCGATTCATACAGACTGTGTCAGCTATACAGCGAGCTCAGATTCAGTGGCATTGTTGCCGCTTGTTGTACGGTTAATGTCTCTCAAGTGAATGTACATTTGCTTTGCTCGATCAGATTTGGCCCTGTTGCCATCTCTTCTGTTGCATATAGCTATGCAATCCAGGTTACCGTATAGCACGATGCATGGTAAATATAGGCGAGGTAAATGGCGGCAGATCGTCGTCCGTCAAGATGCTCGTGATGGGTCTGTCACACGATCAGTCCTTCTTTGTGTTTTCAGAGCGGAAAGCTGACTCTTTGGGTGCAAAGATTCTGATATTCCGCACATGCGTGTCTTTGCCGTTCAGATGATTTGCGAGAATTACAATCTGGATCAGCTGAGCGCGAACAGCAAATCTATGCGAGATTAGAGGACGAATAGCCTGAGCGATATGTACTCACGCATCAGGGTCGTTGTAGTTGATTGCTTCGTCCTCCTCAGCATCCACAGCATTGCCTAGCTTGAAGTGCTGCCAACCTCTGGGCTGATCCAAATCTACGACCTTGACCTGCGGAAGGACATGAGCTTAAAGGTGTAGTAGATCTACAGCATTATACCTCTTGCAGATCCGAGAAGCTGCTGCCGGCCCGCAGCGACAGCTTCTGAGGTGTATAAGAGTCGTCTGTCGTCACATCAACGAACATTGAGATTTGCTGCACACGCAGCTCAGCCAGATAATTTGTGCTGCTTACGAGCGTACTCACACAGATGGACATCCGCTTTCGGAACTGAATGTTGACCAAGTGCGGCTGCGGTCCCTCACTTCTGCTCGACGACTTTAGCCATATACTAGGCCCTTTGGGAAGCAGACGTACTGCCAGAGCGTGTCCAGTGTCGGCTCAATCAATTGCTCGACACCATATCCCGGCTTGCTTGACGAAACCGACCAAGCTGCTAGCGAACCGACATCTCGATGATCCGAGTGATCTGCGTGTAAGAAAAGAGTCAGACGGACTCCTTTATGCTGCAGACAGACTGCTCTACCGCTCAAATCCACGCAATTGGCAACTGGCGCTGTCATATCATGGCTGTCTTATCCAAGCTATGTTGGCTGTTTTCTCGCTTTGACAGTGCCCGTTCACGAAGAGCGTACGGAAGCACACATCTGCTCTCCTGCGTCTGTGGCTTCTGCCTGCGGTTTGCGTTCTCGACACACATTGCTCCATCTCAGACTCGTTATAGAGTTCGGAAGCGCTTCGCTTGTAACAGAATCAATGACAATTTCGCGCAGCTCAGAGTCCATTGTGATCGTGTTGCTCTCGCAAAATCATCAATATGCCCAGATGAGTGAAAGACGGCTCTTTGACTGTATCTTGTTCACGCGTTATTTATAATGGAAGATGGCGACTAGCTTGCTATGGCATGTCTTGAAGCACTAGAGCTATCACGAAATACTGTCCCTGCTTGACGAACCCAGATCACCCTCCCTAAGAAATTGACCGCGTCCCGAGACTGAAAGATGTTGATTAGACGCACTGCGAGAATTGTAAGCGATATTCCCAGAACAGGTACTCATTTAGGCTTACAAAAGATTGTAAAGATCCCGGATGACCAATTCTGTTACTCCAAATCAGCTTTGGTGACGCAAGAATAGCGACGAAAGCGTACGGGTCTCGCCTGCAAGTAGTACCTGCCGGACAACAGTAGCTTTGAGGACCATTCGAGCTTGAGCTGCCGATCAAAGAAAATGTGAATACAAAACTGACATCACAAGAGCTTCTCACTGACCAAGCAATATTCGGTGTCCCTGAGCAGGTACATTGACCAGGCTGACTTGGATCGGATGAAGAAGTGTAGCGAAAGCCTCCGAGACTCGTGTTGCATGATGCTGAACACTTGCCGGTCTGTCGGTTGCAGAACGAGCCGCCGTTGGCTAAAGAGGGACAGAAGGAATCGCTGGTGCAGAAGAATTCGCAGGCAGTGTTTGCGCTGTTCACGCGATAGCCGCGGAAGAAGTCGCAAGTTTGTTCGCATTGACTAAAGCAAGTTCTGATCAGTCTCGCCTTTGCCTATTAGAGCAGCACTAACCCGGTCGCTTGATTACATCTTGGCGAAACGGCATTCGCCCAAGGAGTACATTGCGAGTTCTGAGTGCAGAAGGGCTCGCAAGTTCCTGCGCTGTTTCGCTTGTAGCCAGCAGAACAAAGAGGTTTGCATTCGCCATTGATGTATTCCTCTTTCTCATAGTCGCAAAGTGGACTGCATTGACCTTGATCAGAGTAGAAACCTTCGCCACAATCTGCTTTATGGATCAGAGACCGACACAAAGAGGATTCATCGAGACTGGGTGCTGACCTATAGGGCAGAAGCCATAATCATCGCGTTCTTCGCCAGCATCGCACTTGGGAGCACACGAGCCATAGACGTAGTCTTGAGTTTCATAATCGCACAAAGGTTCGCATTGACCGTCTCGCTCTTCATAACCTTCGTCGCATTCTGGCCGATCTAGTCAGCTAATGTGCCTAGCCAGAGATGGCCGACATACTAATTGAGCAACTGCGGTCAGTGCAGACTGCAGAACCGTTGGCATCGGGACTTGGGCATTCGGTGTTGAGCCTGCATCCAATCTGCTCGCAGGTCTTCTCATCGGTGGACAAAGCATATCCGTCTTCACAAGCTGAGTGTGACTCCAATCTATCAGTGTCCTAGGCAAAGGGGAAAAGGCGACTCACAGAAGCCGCATTTACCGCCGGGTGAGCATGTAGGCGTAGAGTATTGAGGGCCATCAGGACAAAAGTCGGGAGCAGTGCAGAAAGGTAGACAGCTGTATAATGTCTCGTCAGGGTACGAATTCGACAGGGCAAATGTAACATACAGTCAATCGTCGGTCAATTGGAATTGGAATTGACACCCGTAAGAGCCTGAATATGCAGATAGAGGTGAGCTCTAATCGTATCAGCGTGGGTATGTCTTACATTTCCGGTCGGCACCGCAGATGGGATAAGAGTTGTCGGGTCCATCCAGACAATCGTCTTGAGGTGACGTACATCCAGCTTGATTGCAAGATTTGCCATCTTCGGAAAGCTCGAAGCCGCTTTGGCAGGCTGTTCGATACCAGTCAGGTTGTGTATAAGCTAGGAGGGACTACCGACAGAATGAGCACACGCCATGTTCAGAGCAAGTAGGCTCAGAATTGGTTGGTCCGGCAGGGCACTTGCTGGCAGCGGAGCAGAAAGGTAGGCAGCTGAATTAATGACTAAGCAAGCACTTGTAATTGGATTCAAGCGGACTCACACTCCGTCGCCGTTCATCCTAAACTCTGCATTGCATTGAAAGCCGCCTAGACGACACCAGAGTGAGCTAGTATAGAACAGAAAGAAATGCTTCGTACATTTCCTGTCGTCTCCGCAAGTAGTAAAGGTATTCGCTGGTCCAGCTGGACACTCGGTAGCTGATCTGCATCCGGTCTGAACGCAAGATTGGCCGTCCGTCGAGAGCTGAAAGTCAGGCTTGCACGCTGTGTTGTTGTCATTAGTATTTGAGGAGGCTGCAAAAGTGAAGGTCATACAGAACGAGCAAACTCCATGGACGGAACAGCTTGGAATAGAATTGACAGGTCCGGAAGGGCATTTCGCAGCTTCAGAGCAGAAAGGTAGACACCTGGAAGTTGATCAGCGCTGGATACGGCGTCTGAAAGATTGTACTCACTCGCCATTGCCGTTCATTCGGAATTCGGGCGAACACTGGAAACCGCCTAGATAGACTACTTTCAGTCGAGCTCAAGGGATCAGGCAAATGAATTTACAGTGACCATCAGTGCCACAAGTCGCAAAGCTGTTTTTGGGACCGTTCGTGGGGCATTGCGAGACGTTGGTACAGAAGGGTAGGCATTTCTTGCCGTCGTCAGATTTTTTGAAGCCACTCTTGCAGGCGAAAGAACAAGGACCACCATCAGCCGGGCAACTTCCGCTGGCGTTCGCAACGGAAGTAGTGCATTGTGAATCTGTTGTTGGAAGATCAGTGCTGCGAGTGCACGGATGCGAAGAGCTCTTACTGGTGGTACATGCTTGACAGTTACTACCGATGTATCCGATCAGACAATTGAACTGCGCGAAATGAGCCAGTGATAGAATTCGAGTATAATCTGAAGACTCACTCCGCAAGTACCGTCGGTCTGACAGACATAGTTGGAGTATTGTGGTCGCGTTCGATTGGCACATTGGCTGTGTCGAGTACAGGCTCGAGAGCTGATCGTGTTGCGACGTGAATGAGACAGACGCGCGTGAGGTTCGCTGTCGTTGTGTCCAATCAAAGCCTGACATTGGACGGCAAGCGAAATGATTGAGAGTATAGCAGCTAGACGCATGCTGAAAGGCAAGTATGAAAGAATGTGGTTTGCTGGTTTAGCGTCTTAGTGGGAAAAAGGAGATTCTATGAGAGCAGGATAGGAAACAGAGAAAGAAAGAGACGAGAGAACCACACGAACAAAAAGCAGATCCGCGAACGCCTCGAGGCCAGACAGGTAAAGCTAATCAAGGGGTTCTTGCTTCATCCAATCTTTCCACCAAGCGGCATGAGCGGTGATCAACATGCACAGCATATCGTGAGATGGACGTAGGCGTTCGGTAGCAGCCCGTCCTTGTACGAGGGTAGTGCAAAGAGAAGCAGCGAGTCCAGGTCCAAAGCTTGCAACGCCGTTGAATCGCCGAGACAGTAATATTGCAATGGTATACCAGAAAACAACCTTATTGCGGAACGTACGGTTCAGGAGGCTTGGAGCAGTAATGGTAGACGGCAGGTTCAGAGCCGTGGTCCTGGTATTTGTAGATTCCGTCCTGGAGATAGAGGGATTTCGGATGCGTTGGGCAGACATAGACCCAGTTGTGGTGTTCCGACTATTTACATTGTCAGTAGCTGATCTTGGAGTGCCAAGATACAGAGACCTACGTGTCGCCAGCCGTGAGGTGCCTTCAACTCTGACCTGCTGCCCTGAATCATCTCCAGATATATTGCGCCATTATGCTTGACGAAGGCCTGTCTCTGCGCCGCATTCATCTTGTTCCATCTTTGATCGCAACCATAATCAAAGAAGCTGAAAAGGGGAAAGCTTCCACGTACTGCTCTACATCATGAGGCTTGCGTTCGATATGTTGAGGAAAGCCCCATTTGCCCGGAAAGGCTGCTGACACTGCGGCTACCGCTGCCTTCTGTTTGGCTAAGATGGTTGCTGTGACCTGCGAGGCGGCCCGCTGTCTTGCGTCGAAGTTCGCGGTTAGGCGAGTCTCTTGAGATGGCCGCATAGGGAGCATTGTATTTGCTGCGTGCTTATCTGCTCCCATAGGAGGAGCAGTGAATGACATAGTAGATCTGTTCAATTCCGAAGCTTCGTCGATGGTAAATGAGACAAAGAAGACGATAAATTCTAGCAATTGCCGAACAAGCACAAAGGGAAAGGATTGCAAGAGTTGCCTGTCTGTAGCAAATCAGCCGAGAGTAGAATAGCGCACTGTCTTTGAGTACGGATCTTCTGCCACAGGACTGTTTGTGAGCGAAAAGCAAAGTCCGCCCTTTCCTCTTATAGGCCTGTTTCATGTATTCTGAAGCGTACGAGTCTGGTCATTCAGCGATACTAAGTCGGCCAGGCCATGCTGCATCGATGGAAGAAACGGGAGAATGGTCAAGCTAGCACAGCAGCTCGTATGCCAGTAGTTGCACTTTTGTAACGATGACCAAGGTGATACGGCGCCTACGTGTCAAGACACGTCTCTGGGGAACATATATACGTGGCCGTCGATAAGACTTGCTGCTTTTTGCCTGTTCGACATCGTTGTACTTGCTCAAGCATGGCAACAGACATAGAAATTTTGAAGATCAGCCCGGATGAAGACCTCACAAAGATAGCTGCTGTACAAATAGCTGCTTTCGATCCGGCTGGTATCTTGAAACGTATTGTGAGGAGTCGCTTAGCGTTGCGATAATCATGCACTGATATGTTTTGAACAGCTGGAACCTGAACCTCGCCCTTCGATGCAAGTACGATGCCAGCGAACAGCAGCTCGCATGCGACGCATGTTTGCATCTACGCCTGCCAAAGAAGCGACCTATGTTGGTTTCAAGGCAACCAACGCTCACGGAGACATTGTCGGCATCATGTACTGGAGGAAACCAGGCTACGGACCAAAGCTAGCCAATGTAGAGACGATGAGCAAGGAGGAATTCGAAAGTTATCAGGGCTTGGTTTGTCTGTCTCAAGTGTGGGAAGCTTTTTGACTGATTTCCGCGAATGCAGAACAACAAAATGTACAACAACTACAAAGTAGAAGCGCAAGCTGGTCAAGATCGATGGCTTACTGAGAAGGGCGACAAGCACGGAGCTTGGTAGATTCGTCTCTGCTGCATTCAAACACCTTCGCTCACTCTGTCTTAGGTATCTCGAAGTCCTCGCTATCGATCCGAAAGCGCAAGGGCAGCGTGTGGGAGCTCGCTTATTGGACCACTCTCTCTCAGTCATTGACGCGCCTAAAGCCGAATATGCCGGCTGCCCTTGTTGGCTCGAACCCAGTAAAGCAGGTCAAAGGGTGCGTTACAATCAACCCTAGCAGATATAATGTGTACTCACGTACGTCACAGCTATACGAAAGTCGCGGCTTTGAAACAGTGCCATTCAAGATGCACTCGAAAGGACTTGAAGAAGCTGCGCCGGATGGGTTCACTGCTCAATACCGCCCTCCAGCGCAACCTCGTCCCGCTTGATGCAGGATGGGTGTGTTGTTCTGCTGTTCCATCAGTATACATGTCGCCTGCGGCCGGAAGTCCAGCTGCAAAGACTAATGATGTCGAACGCCTAGAGTGACCAGAAAAACATGAAAACGGATGCATTGCATCAGTCCTTACTACCCAGTGTCGTAGCAGCTAGCCTAGCTCTCCTCTTATCATCTAATGCAGCTGCCAGACGATACGTCTCCAAATCCAGCCCAGTCTTCCCATGACTGAGCGCAAGCAAACGCGCAATAGTCATTCTTAACATGAGGTCTTCGTGTCCTATCGCGTTACCTCCTTTCTTACGGAGCTCGATAAAGTCCTCCTCGATGTGCTGTCGGAGAGATTAGCTTGCTATTATAGCATAGGCGAGAAAGCTTACAGCAGAAACGTCCTCTGCGACCGTAGCGTCACACGCTCTCATCTTGACCAACATAGCTCTCCATTTCTCCATTTCTTGTCCAGGCTTTACTGCATCCACTTTATTCTCCACCACTGGAACAACACATTTCACCTAATCCACAAACAAATCAGCTCGTTCCAGACAATACAACAGTGGGACTATACAGGCAACAAACTCTTTCCTCTACTACTCACCACAACCCCAAAATCAGTCTCGAATTCAAATTCCGAAAAGGGGAAACTGTAAGCCAATTTCTGTTCTCCTAGCACTTTATTGACGATTTGTAACTTCTTTACTCCAGTTTCTGTTAATTGTCCTTCTTTCATTGAAGTTTCGTTCAATAGTAAGAAAGTGTTGGAAGGTAACTGTAAGACACCGGCATGCAAGGACTCGCTTTTGCTTGTTGGTGCGTAGGGCGTCTTGTCATTCAAAGTAGGTAGAGTCATTTCGAGTTCGTGGAAGGATGGTAGAAGATTGGAAAGTGCACTACTGAGGGTAGAGAGGTCTTGGGTCGAGTCTGAAGTGAAGCAGAGGTTGATTGGTAGGTAGCCTAGGAGCGCACCGGCTTTCCGTAGATGTCTGCCGAATCATGTTCAGTATCAATTGATGCACGAAGATGGGACGACCCACACTCTCGATAACATGCTCAATAAGAGGAATTCCGCTGCTAATCTGTCTCCGGCCAAGTGCGACGCGAGGTATTCTATCAGACTAGAACGCAGAGCTGGCCATTGTTCAATTGAGGGGGCTTCGCCTAGCTGCAGTTCCGGTTTCGAGTATTGCAGGACGTGTATAGATGGAACCAGCGGCAGCGCATCTGTCTTTTCTGGATCCAGTGAAGGATCTGCGAACCTGAATTCTCTCATCAGCATAGAAGCGAAGAGCAAAAGAAGCCTACTCTGTGAAGTCGAGCACGCCAATGACTTCGACTACATCTGTAGCTCTGAGCGATTCTTCTTGATCATAGACCTGAACAAAGTTCAGAGCAAAACTACTGCGACAACAAAGAGGCTCACTTTGACCAAAGCGGCTATCCCAGCCTTTTCTGGTAAAGGGAACTTGTTGCTCCAAGCTGGCTTCTCTTCGCTCATGCTCAAACTCGCTAGACTCGTGTCGCCCGCATAGACCTGAGCACTAGTTGGCTTGATCTGGTCCTCCAAAAGAGCGTACTGACCTCTCTAGCCCAAGCAGTCTCCGCAGGCGGTTCAACAGCGAACAACACACTCCGTTCTTGTAACCCTTGCATATCCGGTACGCTGTCGTCTTCTAACCCATCATGGAATGCATTCGATCTCTTCGCGCCAGAAGGTAATGTAGAAGTGCTCGCGTAGACTTCTGAAGCCCAAGTAGTATCTTGGATCATGCATCGGAATCTGCATAGCTTGTGTTTGTACTTGTCAAGATCCGCTTGAGCGATGGAATTCAATAAAGGTATGTCCTGTTCAGCTCATATCAGCCCTTGAAACTTTCAAGTTCCAGACAGACCAGCGCGTACTTTGACGGACGCAATGATTTTGGGACTTAGGTGATTCCGCGCGAACGAAGGGTAATCCTCTTGTGTCGTGTTGGCAGTGTACAGATCATGCAATACGCTCAGCGGCTTGTCTAGCAAATCACTCATGGCGGCTTGATGACAGATCTCAAATGATTCATGCACTTTGACGCGTACACACCGTCAAGCACAGCTCAAGAGGGCCAAACGGGAATGGAGGAAAAAAGGGCAAGAAGGGAAACGACACCAGAAGCGCCTGTCGACTCGTACATCCCACAATCTGCTGCCTATTATTCGCCAGACGATAGATCTGCGATAGCTGCGCGAGCACGTAACGCGCGCTTCAGTACGTCTCTTCTCTCTCTCTCTCTGTCTTGCATCCAGTGCTTATACGCAATATTGCTTCAAGGCGTGAATCATGGACACAAATCATTCAGTAATCGCTCTCTAGGCAGGACGCAATCTTTACCTGTCGTTTTCAATACAACACAAGATGATCTGGAGATTGCTAGGCAGGCTATTGAAGGTGAACGCGTCTTGCTGGAACAGCAGCGTTTGAAAGGGCAGAGGGAGCTTATGCCCATGTAAGGTTCAACCACTTTAGTCGACAAAGCAATGCTGAACACGAAGAACAGGTGGAACAATTCCGACATCCAATCTGAATACAATGCCAGATACGCAGCTAACGACAATCCTTTTGACGCGACTGGCGGATTGTCATTCACAGACGTGGACATGGATGGTACACCTTCACTCGCTGCACCGCATACCTCGTCTACCCCTCAGCTAGCACCTGCTTTATCACCGAGTAAGAAACGCACGCATGAGGATCGGATAGAAGAAGAGACGGAATCTCAAGAATTGGCTTTCAATGCTGGGACATTACAATTAGATACCGACATGCAGGTAGAACAGACGAGGAGGTTCATGCCTACGAAACGGAAATTAGGCAAGACGCAGAGTTTGTGCGTGTCCTGTTCGTCCTTTTTACACTATCCTGATTGCTTGCGACAGACCAGCAGGGAGTTTGTTCTGAGCGAGACGAGGGTTCAGGCTGGTCCTGATGTATGTAGATGCTGGGTATTTCATTTCGTTCACAAGACCATGTATTGTACAATAATAGAGCCGTGTCCTAGCACTTGATTCGTTAAAATCGCTATCATCGAAATCAGTCATGCAATGAGAGGACATAAGACAAGCACTGACTATTTGATACGACCCATTTGCCTTCGTTAGATACCTGTCATTTCATGCCATCCTATTAGACTGACGATCAGCCTAGATGGATGCCATGACTGACCTGACCCATTTCACGCTCGAATACCCTTCTTTTGCAAAGACCTTCAGGAATCTGACCATCAAGCCAGAAGATGTAAACATAAGTACTTGGAAATCCAAATTGATGGGTGGCCGCGACCAGGCTTTTCGATGTGTGGTAGACGAGAGGGAAGCGACTGCTGTGAAGGTCGTTTCTGTCATTCCTTGGAATCGAGGAATCCTGTCCATCAAGACTCGGCTCAGTCGCGCATCGACAGTAGCCAAAGCAATGACTGACTTCCATAGGATGTGATTATCACCAGGAATGTACTTGGCTTTGCCTATTTGGACTTTGCAGTCTACTTTGGTCGTGTTCAGCGGCGTGGGGATCTTGAGCACGACATTGTTAGCATTGAGCTTGCCGTCAAAATTGGCCTTGATGTGAATCGAGTATTCGACTGAAGATTTGCCAATTTCTTCCACGATTGGATGTACTCTGAATGGGAGATTGACGTTTGTTGTTGTTCGGTATCTATGAGAGCTTCGTCAGCACCAGGTCAAAGAGGCCTCTTTCAAAAAAAAAACCCCCTCACTTCATAAGCTCAAATTCTCCATCAGGCGGAATGAAAGAAATTGTCCGATCGGAATCGAAGCGGCCGAGCTTGACGCATTGATGAAACTGGCAGTCGTCCAACTCGACGCTTTGAGGATCCCCAGCTTCACCTTCCGCGCTAATACCTTTCCTCTTGCTCCCACTTTGACCCGCTCGATCCAAGACAAGCTTATCGTTCAAACCAAACTTGCATTCCGGTGTTCCGCTTAAATAAGCCCGCATAAGCACTTGGCCATCCACATCCGCCCTCAAAACAGTCCCTTTACTGCTCATGAGTAAATTGACAGTCTCAATCACATCTACGAAAGCTTCGTTTTTCCTATACTTGACATCTGATTTCCTCCAAGAGGTAGCGCCCGTAGCTTGTATTGTAATCTTGGCTGAATCTTCCCTCACTGCAGCTTCTGATTTCACTCCTTCTGTCGTTATGTACATTTTGAGCGTGTCGGCTTCCGAGTTTTGTGGATAGCCAAAGTCGAGGATTTCATCAAGAAGTTCATAGATGAGAACAAAGTTGTTCTTGACTGCTTCTTCGTCCAATTTACCGAAATAGCTGCGACCGATAGAAATGACTCTGTAGCAGAATTCAAAGACCAGCGCAGCAGACGTGTTGTTCTTCGTTACTGCATTCGCCCTTATCAGCTCGGTACTGAGTGATCCAGAGAGACGCACCAGCAGCGAGATACAAATTCTGATGCCTCACATGGAAGAAGGAAGTCGAACCTAGCGTGATGATGGGCGAGCGAACATCTGGATTGGCTACGACGTGTATACGAAAGATGTCGGCTACCGAGCGTCTGATATATTATTCAGTATGCGTTTGTCCGAATTGCGGTAGAGGGCGAAACTTACTTGACGTCGCCTCGAAAGACTCGCGAGATCAGGACTTCACCTTTGAGGTTTAGGATGAAGAAAGCAGAGATGGTCATGTTGTATCGGAGTCTATGGCAGTGTAGGCGAGGTCAGAGGTCCAGGGCGCGAACGAGCCGTATGTTGGTGCGAGCGAATTGCAAGCCTAGATAAGTGAGAGCGCGCCTGAATCAAAGGCAGGGTATTCAAAGCAGTACGCCTAGGTGGTATACAAGGACTCTTAGGTTCTCAGCAGATGGTCGCAGTCATGCAAAGAGATCCAAATCAACATGAACCGAATCCAATTCATCATTGCGTTTCTATGATGTCTGCATATCCGTGTTAGCTGCCTGAGTAGTCGTTGACCCCGGTGCAGCATCTCCCTCACTCGACGTCTTTGCCAAGCCGTGCTTTTTGAGCAAATCATCAATCTCTGCTGGTGACAGGACATGAGTGGTAGGTTGGCCAGTCTCTTGATCCAAAACGAGGGTAGCTAGTTCGACTGTGCGCAACACAATCTATGTCAGCAAGCGATGCAGCCAAAGAAAGCCAGCGCGCACCTTTCTCGCTATCCAAAGAAGTAGAATCCATAGTCTTGCTCAAAACCTCTACAGCCAACTTGAGCGCGCCATCCAAATCCACATCATCTTTGTAATCTTGTCTCAACAGACTTTGAGCCGTTCCCGAATTAGCGCCGATGCAAGATGCTTTCCAACCGCTGTAATTGCCTGATGGATCTGTTGCGTAAAGTTGGAATTGATAGACTGGATCATAGCCTGCGAAAAGAAAGGAGACGCCGAAAGGTCGTAGACCACCGTATTGTGTGTATCTGTGAGTCCCAGGGGTTTCTCTATGAGCTTTATACTCATGCGAAGGTCCCCACTCACCCTTGTTTAAGATCACAAACACGCTTGACGAGCTGTTCGATGGGCATGGAAGTGTTGTACGAGGCAAGATAGGATTGAGCCGCGTTCCGTGAAAAGGAGATGAGCGAATTAGCATCTGCCGTAATGCCGGCTACCGCTGCCAATGTGTTGCTGTGATGGAAACATCTCAGACACTTGACCAAGAGCAAGACGATAGCCTTCAACGTACTCATTCACAGTGAACAACTTCTCCCTGCCTCCACCCGCTTCTTTATCCAACAACTTGCTCGTCACCCTTTTCTCAGCCGCCAGAACGATACCAGCTCGTTTCGGTATGCCTTCTTCCTTCTTTGCTTCTTGCTTGCTCTTTTCTGCTTCAGACATGGTCACGTCTTCTGATGTAGAGACTGCAGAAGTTGATGCGGCGCTTTCGACCACTGCTGATGTGTCTTTCTTCTCCTCAGCCTGGCCGATACAATAAGTTCAACACAGTAGGTATACGATAGTGAGCGGCTGAGAACTGACCTGTGCGAGTTCTGCAGCTTCAGACTTCCCAGGCGCTAAGATGCCAATGACACATCCTGCGTGACTGTTCGGCATCGTAATTAACTGTAGGAACACGCAAATCAAGCAGAAAGACATACGAGATTGATTCTAGAGCGTATTCTACTTGATACAAACGACCTTCAGGGCTGAAAGTAGTTGTGCGACCTGTTTCATACCATTGTCAGTCAGCTCCTCGCACCCAATTCAGCTCCCTGGGGTGCGCACCATCGTATCGTCTAGCCATTGCTGTATATGTGCACTGTCAGGTATCGTGAGATGGGAGAATGGGAACAAGCGTCACTTTGTGAGAGAGCAGGTCGCAAGCAGGTCACGTGACCGCAATTCGAAAGCATCTCTGCCAGGTCTGCACAAGACTATAGAGCTGTTTAGAGCTCCTTCCTCCTGACCACCAACTGTTTTAAGCAGCTGCGGCGCGTGTTGAAGGCATCGCTGGCCAACTTAAAGGCCAGCAAGTGTAAAGCGAAATCTATAACTACATCAATGCAAGTAGTCTGTGAAGCGAAACCTATTTTACATGCAACGAATTTGACTGGAGCCTGCAACCGAGCCTGCTTCATCCTTCAACTGCAAGATCATCTCCTCAGATGGTATTCTCAACGACAGCAAACGAAAGCAAACTCACTTCTAGAACGCTTTACGTCGATCTTTCGCGCATCGTCTTTTCCTTGTTTGTACGCGTCAGCATCAAGTTTGCGCTTATCTTTCCGTTTGCTGGTCTTGATCTTGATGTCTTGCGTCTTGAGAAAGTCGTCAGCAATGGACGCAGCGTTGTTTCGGAACAGCGTGAGTTGTGCAGAAGAGGTCCAAGAAGCTGCTGGCTCAGCTGGTTCTTCTTTGGGCATTGGCGAAACGGTGCGTTCTCTTTCGATCTTCACGTTGGGCGAAGCGCTGATCGGGTGAAGAGACGGTTCTTCCTTTTCGAGTTTGACCTTCTGCTCTGCCTTCTCCATTTCGGCATCAAGATCCATGACAGGCTCGTTCTCTTCCTCGTCAAAATCCACACCATCTATTCAAAGCCTCAGATTCTCGCCTACCTTGATCGATTCATGCCTACCGCCACCAAATGGACCATCATCGTCTGACGCGGCGTCAAAAGCATCGTGGAAAGCAAAGCCTTCTTCTTTGTTTCGAGAAGGCGGATCATCCGATCCTGCTTGCTTGACATGATCTTCCACTTCTTCCACATCATGCGAAGGACCATTCAATCGCTCTAATTGTCTGCGCCGTTCTTCCTTCTCTGCTGCCTCTCTGAGATCCATTTGGCGTTTTTCTTCGTCTCGAGCAGCTTTCTCTTCAGCCTGTTTCGGACGTCAGAAAGTGACTGTGGTGTCTTAGAGCGAAAGCATACCGCCTTCTCCTCCTCAGCCATTTGGAATAAGCCCTGCGCAACACCGTCAACATAACTGTGTCTCGATTAGCTTTGTCTCGTGCCTAGCATTGATTGGCTTAACGAATTCAAAGCCACGGCACCTTTGAGTTCACTCTTCTTCTGCTCACGCCACACCAAAACGAGGTTGAAGACCATTTCGAAACCCATCACAGCAGCTACGCTGTTCTCGGCAATACCGTAGAAGGCTATAAAGAAGGTTGGGTAAAGCAAAGTCGCAAGAAGAGGCTGCAGGCTTACTGTAGACGAGACGAGGACCGTCTCTCGTGCTGTAATACTTGACGTTGAAGAAACAGTTCATAGCCCAAGCCAGCTATTCACATCGTAAGCAAAGCATGCCAGATCCGAAGGGTTTCAATACCTGATTCATCCAAGTCCCAGCAGGTGCTGTCATTCCATCAGCCGAGCGACACGATAACAAGCAAGACATAAGACAAGCGTTGTGACCGCCTTCGTTACGCCAGCAAACAGCAACTTCTGATTTGCCAGCACGATCAGCTTTCGACTCGCTGCTCTCTTGCGCCATCACATCAGCAGTGGTGATGTTCAAGCCTTGCATCAATTTGTGGGCGTGTCGCATAGCTGCTTTAGCCTCTGCTTCGCCAGTCCCTTCATGCTGAGCGAGCTGAAGAGCTTTCTTGATGCGTGACAGAACGCCAGAATCGACATTGTCCACTGTTTGGGTCGCAGTATCAAAGGAAAAGGCATGAAAGTATGCAGGTAAGGACGTACAATCTGATTTACGCGTCTCTTCGCATGCTGTCGAAAGCACTCGCGCGACCTTGCTTGCAGGCGTTGTTGACTTTTGCTTTGCTTTGCCTTTGACTACAGCTTTGTCCGGCTTGGCAGGAGTAGCCACGTAGTCGGATTCGCTTCTCCCAGCGGCAAAATTCATCGGTCTCGCTTGACATTGCTGCGTATTTTGTAACTTCTTTCGAGACGATGACAACGATACCCTGCGACAACACCAAAGGGCTGGTCGGTGGAAAAGAGACGGCTATACCCACTGCATCTAGATTCACACACGCCTTTCTTTGCGTCGATAACGAAAGAGTCGAGCCAATTAGAAGATGCGCATTGCGATGTCGTCAGCATGTCGGAAGCTCTATGTGCTGTACGCGCGTGATTACATGCATGATGATACGAGTTCAAGACCTCTTCAAGTGGCACGAAGCATCACTCAGAGGCTTCACAGATCTTACAGACCTCATAGACCATATTGTCTGATGTACTTTGCGGGCCAGGGCGTCCTTCGCCAGTATACTCCGCATATACTATTCAGACGATCAAAAATAAGCCTTGGTGCAAAGAGCATCACTCACAGTCTGCTCTTTCGACAAAAACGGAATTACCACGAACTTCGATACTGCCTCGATCATTCTTATCTTCGCCTCGCCAAGTCACCGTCCCACTCAAGCTATAACCCGCCGGTACAATCACTTTCCGTAACAAGTATCGTATCCAGTCGACATAATTGTAGAAAGGCCCGGATCCATCCCAAATCAGGTGAAGACGATCTTCA
Organism: Kondoa malvinella; assembly: GCA_039545315.1. Classification (NCBI taxonomy): domain Eukaryota; kingdom Fungi; phylum Basidiomycota; class Agaricostilbomycetes; order Agaricostilbales; family Kondoaceae; genus Kondoa; species Kondoa malvinella. The sequence continues at coordinate 1,247,155 of BCIM01000003.1, read as the reverse complement.
GTCGGTTGCCAACTGCACCATAGTCCAGGTTGACTTGAAGGCGGAGCATTCGAATCCAATACATGATCTCGTCCTTGCCATGGTCGAAAAGGCTCATGTTGAGAAATGTAAAATTCTCCTTCCACTCCAAAGCCTTTGATACATCGCTTCACGCGGCGACTTTGACTGAGTCCGAGCAAAAGATTGTACGTAGCGTTGTCGAGAGGTTTGTCGAAGGTGAACTGTCCTTCCAATTCTGTAGGGTAGCCCATTCTTGACTAGGCAGATGCAAGTCCAGTTGGCTTGAATGCCGGTACAGTGAGGCAGCACAGAGGGTTATATGCGCGTTGGGTAGAGTGAGAAGACGCCAGCCGACCGTCGTTGCGAGAAGACAAGCGACTTGTTGACATGCAGAGCAACACGCATAAATGGCTCCAGGGCGGCCTCAAGTCACAAGTCATGACGACGACGATCCTTGGGATACGAGCGAAGTGATGGCTCAAGACTTTACCGCTGCCAACTTGAGCCAGCTCTCGCTCTCCTCGCAAGCTTCGACGAATGGCCTCTGTCTCTGATGCACAACAAGCTAGACTACTACAAAGGCTAGGCAGCATCAAGCATGTTCTCCTCGTCCTCTCGGGCAAAGGCGGCGTAGGCAAATCCAGCACAGCAGTTCAAGACGCTCTCTCGCTTCTCGCTAGCAATCCCAATGCTCGTGTTGGTCTGCTGGACATTGACCTGACTGGGCCTTCACTCCCTCGCATGCTTGGTCTCGATGGCGCACATGTACATCAATCTGGTGATGGCTGGCAGTCTTCTTAGACGAGGGCAGGCTCAAATGCATGAGCATTGGCTTCCTCTTGAAGAGCTCGACAGATTCTGTCGTTTGGCGTGGACCTAAGAAGACGGCTATGATCAGGCAGTTCCTTGGTGATGTGAGATGGGGTGAGCTGGATTGGTTGATAGTTGATACACCTCCAGGTCAGTGGCTCTAGCACTTAAGTATGCTACAGTAATACTGAGGCTGTTGTGGGCGTTGACAGGCACTTCAGACGAGCACATTGCATTACTTAAACAGCTTCAACCGCTCCTCTTCCCTTCGCCTTCTCTACCAACACTACATTCTGTTCTAGTAACAACACCACAAGCCGTCTCCCTCTCTGATGTATCCAAAGAACTTTCTTTTGCCCGCAAGACCCAAACTCCCGTATTGGGCTTGATAGAAAACATCGCAGGCTACATGTGTCCACACTGTAATGAAGTCACGCCTGTCTTTGGTCTTGGCGGGGGAGAAGAATTCTGTCGATTAGAAGAAGAGAAATTAGCCAAGGGAGAAGGGGAAAGTTGTACTTTCTTAGGAAGGGTGCCTATCGATATCGAATTTGTCAAGTCGATGGATAATGCTGTGAAGGTGAAGGGTCAAGGAAGCTTAGTCGAGAGATATATGAGGATACCGACGTATGAAATCTCCAAGGGCATCACGGAAGGTGGTACAGGCTGTCAAGAGGAAATTGAAGCTTAGCTGAGGTGGAAATAGATTTGTTCAAAGTGAGTACTGTCGCTTGCTCTTTGCTGCATCTTTAACATCGTCGCTTACAGAGTGTATGCCTTCCACTTTGCATGGGATTCGTCCGATCCGACGTCGATATGTACGCTGAAGAATCGTCAAAGCGATGCGAATACGTCGTTACGTAATCAGGTCGAAGGTAAATCTGAGCAACACGAGACGCTGGACAACCTGCTCACTGGCGAATCCCATATCTTCGAGAAGAGGACAGCCGTATTGTTGATGCGCAAGTTGGAGGATGTAGCAAAGACGCGTGATTGGGACAATCTCGAAGGTTGTGGCCAAGCTCCCCAGAAGTGGTACATATTCACACTACCCAGACATAATGATACAACAAACTTGCCAGCAAGCGCTCTAGAACCGTCTTCGTTCAATGATCTTTCTCTCTTTATACCACTCCAATGTCTGTCACATAATCAGCTTCTTGAAGATCCGCACACATAGAATAGACTCACCCGCGTAAGAGGTAAGAACCTCTGATCCGTCAATCTCACCACCCGCTCAGGTCCAGCCATCATCATCCCCACCAACCCAACATTACTCGAAGCAGTCAAAATGAACGCATCAGCATGTAAAGCGAGCACCATCAGATCCCTCATCATCGTCAATGTATCGTCTATCCTCTTCTCTATTGGCCATTCCATGAATCCATATTGATTATGACCTGCGAAACCGTGTGCTGATGGAGGGAGGGTTTTGATATCGAATTGATCTGCTAGTGGGTTCTCTTGGAAAAGTGCAAGGGCTTCTGGTTCCACTGTCATTAGTGCAATGGTCGGTTTGCAGGTCGCGCAACTGGGTTCGGGGTATTACACGGGAGCTGCAGAACGACGAGAAAGCCCAAAGTAGATGGCATTGTCTCTTTGCGCGAAAACGGCAAACCCACAGAATTGATAAGCGAGAAGCGATGCGAGCAATTCAGAGAGCAGACGGTCTACAGTCGATGCAAAGACAGAGACAGACAGACTTGAAACACAGAAGCATCAACTTAGAACGCGGGAGAACGCGCTCATTGAAGCGCTGAGGCCGAATTATCTTGTGTAGCGAGCACAGCCTCACGCTGAGCTTGATGTATAATACGGCAAGCAGGCTCCAAACGCTCTCAATCCCACTTGACGAATCGCCAGACATGGTTTAAGACCGACCTTGCTCCTGCTCCATTTCTGCACCCTCTACGCGTTCTCTATCGGCCTGTAAGACAGTTACACAGCAAATATGGCATCTTCCACGCAAATCAACACGTCCGTCTCTTCCCTGACTCTCTTCTTGAAAAACAAATATTGACCTTGCATGACTTGACAAAGGAAACGAGCCAACATTGCCAGAGGAGCAATGATCACAGCTGGCAAGAAGGTTTCAGAGAAAATCACGTCGGGTCCTTCGCAGCTATGCAGTCCAATCAAAGGGCTGACAGTGGGATGAGACAGGCTCGAGACTATGAAGCAGTCTTTCCCTACGCATTCAGCGCAACATACAGAATTCATTACTGCGTTAACAGCAGAGACTGTGAAATTGCTCAACCATTCTTTCGAGGTATCGTCCTTTTCCTGCCTCGTCTCACACTCTCTCTGATATGGGTACAGCACGCTTGGACAACTCTATCAACAATGGGATCTTTTAGTCATTTCATCGCTTTGGCAAATGCGTTTGACAGAATAGAAGCAGAAGCGGAAGCAAAGTTGGCAGATGGAGCTGAACCCATTTCTATCGCTTCGTGAGTCCTATCGTTTCATTTCGCTTCTGTGCTTTCCGTCTGTGTCTTCTCTGCCTGGGCTGTGGTCCTCCTACTATCACTCTGGTCTCGCACACAAGTCTCGATCGCCGCTGTGAATTGTCTTCAATTCTCTGGAATCTGCACCTGCTGTCGTCTCCCTCACTCCCACAGTGTTTCCTTCTCTGCCCTCAAACAAAGTGAAACTAGGAACTGTACATCCCGCGGCCTTATGAAACTGCTCCTATGAAACCATGCTGACCTGACCGTCTTATAACAGATCAACAGACCTCTCCCTCACTTTCCCCGCTCAAACCCTACCCCTCCTCAGCGCAGAATTAGAGCATCAACGTACACTCCGGGAACAAGTCTGTCTTTCTCTCTCTGATCCGCTTTTCCCCTTTCCTTATCTTTGACTATGACTACAGCTACAAAAACAAACGGAAGAAAAAGCTGCTAGAGTAGCGAAACGACATGCGGAAGCACAAGAGAAAGCTAGACGGATCCAAAGTGTTTTATCCGCGCTAAACGAGGTATGTTTGCATTTTCCCTTTGTAATTACAGTTTGTACAAATGCTGAATGCTTGGGGTGATAGAGCGAGAAAGTACTGGATGAACTGGATATGTCTGGTTTGCAAGAGACGCAGGAAAAGTTGATGCAGAGGTTGCCTGGTTTGTGAATGAGTCAGTGGTTTGTTTGTGCGGGTTGTTAATAGAATGTACCTGGTGTAACATGTACCTGTATAATCGCCTAACCGCTCTCGATGTTATGTGATTGAAATGTCTACCACTGCGCTCTTCTTCCTCGTTTCGTCTCCCATGTCAACCTAAGACCAGATCAGGCTGTCCGTTTGAGTGATGCATGAGTCCAAGACAAACCATTTATTCCAACCCCAATTCGCCTTCATCTGATCCATCTCCTCCTGCCTTTTCATTTGCACAGCCCTCCTTTCCTTTCTACCCTCGCTATCACCCGAAAATGAATACTTCGCAGCTTGCATCCTCGAGACACCAAATTTCCCAGCCAACTCTGTCTGACTCAATCCTTTACTTCTAGCATGCCTCAGATCTGATATAGCATCTTCTGAAAGCTTCGTAGGCTGTTTGAGTCGATGTAACCTCGGTGCAGAATTCGCTGTAGAACTGGCTGTACTGCTCCCTGATTGATAGCCGCCAGCTAATGGATGCGATAGACCTTCTACTACATATTTTGCTTGTTCTGGATTCGCAAAGGGTACATCTACAGGTACGCTTGAAGGCGGAGGTCGAATGAAAAATTCCTCCCCTGTTGCAAGCACGTGTCTTTGTGCTGTTTTGAGAGGATCGGCTAATCGAGTAGAGCGAGTGTAGCCTTTTGCTGATCTGGCCAGAGTGGGCAACATGGTTGAATAAAGACAACCGACGTTGAGCAAATATGGCTTTGAGAGCGAGTGAGGATACTGAATTGTGCGTCTGCTGCTATTGTGTGTGCTGCTGTCTTCTTACTCTGCGTCGTTCCTCTCTTTTTCTTCTCTATTCTGCTCTATTTCGCGTTTGAAGCAATGATGCATTACGCGCTCGAGGCATCATCCCTGCTCTACCAACAGCAGAACGCTCCCCTTCACCTCCACCTCTACCTACGTCTCTTGAGCGACTGCGTGATGAAGGGGGTGACCTGTCGGATGAAGACCTGCTAGACGAATTAGAAGGTAGAGTCCTTCTCTTTTACCACAGTAGGCATCAGCTCAATGTCTTCTAGATGATCTACCTGCTTCCGTGCTGGATAGTTACAGACAAGCCCGAATGAGGGAATATACAGCTGTGAAAGAAAGTTGGACGTACGGTCATGGGCTCAGAGAAATTGGTAGGGACGATTATACGCGAGAAGTGACTGAGGCGAGTAGGAAGCATTGTGAAGGAAGGGAAGAAGGTGGAACTGGGGTGGTTTGTTTCTTATATAATGACGCGTGAGTCTACCTCTCCCTATCTAAGGCCATCAAAGAACTGACAAACTATGCAGTGTACCAGAATCACAACTGATGCGACAACATCTAGAACTCCTAGCCAAACGGTATCCAGCAACTAAATTCGTAGCCATCTTTGGTAGTAGGTGTATACCGAATTACCCGTCTGCTCTTCCTTTTTTTCTATTGACTTCTGCACTTCTGACGCTACGCATTAGAGACAAGAACATTCCTACGCTGCTCATTTACAGAAAAGGAGAAATGACGAGACAATTAGTCGGTCTAGGTGAACGGAGGATGAAAACTACTGCGAGAGGTGCGTTGATCCCTTGCTTATAGGATTCAGTCTGACCTGCTTGAGCAGATATCGAAGGTGTTCTGGTAGCGTAAGCCAGGCCTGCTTTTCGTATCCTGCTAGACTTAAAATGAGATTTCGGCATGGCAGGAGCAATGCTATCGACCTAGATCTACAAGACTCGAGCATTTCACTCGGAACAGAGGAAGAAGATCAAGACTCGGATAGAAATTCAGACATGTAACACTAGAAGTTATGCATTTGGATCGAAATTCTACCATGAACGAGTATCCATTAAATCAAAACCGGAGAGAATTAGTTTAAAACTGCATCAGGTCTATACCGGACTGCTCTCGACCAATTCGTTGCCCACGCTCAAATACCCTCTACCCTCCAATTCCCTCTGCAGAGCTTTCCTGCCCGCTTCACTCAACCTTGATCGACCATCATCGGCCTCAAGTCTGGCAGCATCATCAAACAGCACGACTTGATGCACCTTGCCGCTCTTTGCCCGATCAGCAGCTATATCACGCTGTTCTTGTTCAATCGCTTGTTTGTGCTTTGTAGCTTGGTTGAATTTCTTGCTCAGCAAAGCGGACGTCACAGAGTGCCATAGCCGACGAGATTCGTAAGGTCCTTGTGATGCGAGCGGTCGGACAATCTTGGGTATCGGTAAGATGAGGTTCATATTCAGTAGAATTTGGGCCTGTACAGGTCAGACCACCTTCAGTCCTGTGGAAAAGCCAGAAAGCTGTCAAAGCCGTACCTTTGACTTGTCCTTTGCCGAAGTGCGCCAAGTGATCTGACCACGCCAACTACCTTCCAACCAACCTTTGATGCTCTTTTCTGGTACTTGCTTAATCTTGGTGTAGTTCTCACTTTCGGTCCCAATCTCATACTCGTATACGACCCCTTCAACAGCGAATTTAGCTTTCCCTAGCCAACTCTGCGACATTCCTAACCGATTAGCACACACAGCATGCAAATCGAGATTTCAAACTCGCCTCGTCTGCGTAGTTGATGATTGCCCGAAAAGCTTTCGTCCCTTTCGCATTCTTGCCAGAAGGTGATAAACATGTAACATATGAGTTTTCCGAGATGGTAATGTAAGGACTACCACGTAGTAGACCGGTGATGGATGCGGTTGGGTGAGTAATCTATGTAACGTCAGCCATGGATGAAAAGAGAGGTACAAAAGACACACGTTATACTCTTCATCGTTTCGATCTGGAAGGGAAACAAAGATGCCCTTGTTCTGTGAGCCGGCGTAGACTTTGACGCCTGAAATAATTGGTATCAGATCTAAAGTTGTATAAGGAAACGTAGGAACTCACTGGTTCCGGTAAACTTTGCGCTCATCTGATCTACACCGTATGCTTGTACTCTCTGAGTCTGGGTAGCTGACGGAACAGATTCGTACCAAAAGGCTGTACTCCAGGAAGTATCGTTAGCAACAAACGTGCAAACGGATCTTTGGACGCACTGGAAACAGGTGGGTGATGGCTGACTTGTTCATTCAAAAAGATGATTCGACTCTTCTGGTTTGGTTTTTCCAAGGGTTCTTCCTGAACAGTCGGTTCTGTTGGCGCAAGACTAGTAGCAGGCGTATCTTCTTCATTCTCATTCTCTGCTGTTCGGAAAGTAGCTATACTGCTTTCGCTGCTAGCGGCACTGGATGAAGTCTTGTATGGCGCATGAGGAGATGAAGGAATAGATTTGATGGAAGAGGCAGATGAGCCTGGACGGGAAGTGGGTAAAGTAGCTGGGCTGGTCTTTGGGTCTGGATCGAGACCTTCGCGGAAGATGAGCGTGACACCGTCCGAGTCGAGCGAGGCTGGTTCGACATCCCATAGAGCTCGAAATTGCTCGCCAAGACTGGGATGTTTGGCTAATCAGTTTCAGCTCGCATATTGTCGGATCGAGCGTACACGGAGTCTAGAGAGGACTCAGCAACAACAATACGATAATGCCTATAGACTTACTGTAAGGTTTGCAGACTTTGCCTTTGGCGAAATGCAGATCCTTTGAGACTAAGACCCAGATGTCAGTCCATATATTGTTGGTAAAGCTTTTGCGGGACGGACAAGACCATCGAAGGACAGCCTTCATGCGTTCTAACTCATCATCGTTATCGGCGATAGTCGCAAACAAGTCCGGTCTATCCAAGTCTGGGCAGTCCGACATAAAGGCATGAGGACACTTGTTGAGGGCTTGGAATGTTGGAAACGTACAGTTCCAGTAATCCAAATTAGGCGCAGGATGTACTGTCAGGTCCAGAAATGGCATTAAGGGTGAAGAGACCAGAGCAAGGCAATGAAAGCAACGAACAGAGGTTGGCTGGTAAAGAGAGTCGCAGTGACGCTAAATCGCTCACACCCATAGTCCTCTTGAGTATACCCTGTTATACGTACCAGTGTCAGTCATTCCCACATAGCAGCGCCCAACAACAAAGAAGGACGACGGACCAGCAATTGCTTAAGTTTCGACCCTTGATCATCTGCTGCACCTTCGGGCACTACATTCAAATCTTGAGCGGCCAACTCTGCAGCGAGCTTCTCATCCTCTGTCTGTGTCTGTGCTGCTGCCATCTCTATCACAGACAAACACAGCCGAAATCGCTGGTGGAGCAAGGGCAAACTGAAGATTTGGTGCACGTTCAAGTCGTCTCGTCGAGTCTTCCGACAACAGCGAGAACGGACATCTACAATTCATTATAACAACTCTACACGAATACATTGATAGAGAAGATAACGACGCTGGGTACTATCTTTGTCGACCGGCATGCGGGACTCCAACAGCTGTTGGAACCGACTTGATACGCGAAAGCATAGGTAATAGAAAGGCCTTTGCAGGATGAGTCTTAGCTGTTGAGTCCGGAGATCGATATCGACCATCACGCTTTGACTTCCGCATCCACTTTCACCACTTGCAACTCCGAGCTACAAACACCAGAATAATACCAGAAAGGATGAGGTAAGAATGAAACGGAGAAGGCTATTGCAGTCCGAACGTGTCCTGCGCTGCCAGAGAATGTGCAGTGCGATCCTCGAACAGAGCTTCTTGTGGACCTGCTTTCCAGTCTAGCAAGCAGCGTCAGACCAGACCCACGTAAGACACATAACTTTGGCTACACCCCATGCGAATAGAGTGGCACAAATGGTAGAGATGATAGAAGACTGTCTTGAGATTCGACCTTTGTGAGACAAGGCAACCTGTAGTTCCAGATGCAGGATGCCTTTAAGTGCCCTGCTTGTGATCGCATAGACAGTTTCCAAACAGGTGCTTCAGTTCGCAGCCTGCTCGTTCAGGGCAAGAGGCGACAACAAGGCTGTTGGCGAGAAACGAGCAAAGGATGGTGGACGCCAGCAAGCTCGCAACGCTGGGCTTTATTCTCGTCCCTATCATCTACAAACGAGCAATTCCCTGGTGGAACAAACGACAAGCTCGCGGCAAGAAAGGTGCGACCAAAGGCTTGCCTATCCCAACAGGCAATTTGGCTCTGCCTCAATTCGCACAAGCTTCTCCTACATCTCCTTTCATTCTTTATCTGCGTTATGTGGTCGCTGCGGCTTTCCTTTCCTATTTCTTCTACCGCGGCTATGTTGATCAAACCATCAACCTCTTTGCTCAGTTCAAGTTGCCTTTATCAACGCCCACGACGCAGGTGGAACAACTAGCAAAAGAAATCTACGGTGAACCTTTGTCAGCCGACATGATGCTGTTCCTCACTCGGTTAAGATCAGCTACGACTCGAAGCATCTACATGAAAGTCGGTCCAGAGCCTTTAGGGCAATGCACTTTTTGCAATACGTCACAAGAACATTTCCTGCTCTATTTGATTCCGGGGAAATTGGTGGAATACATGATTGCGGCTGCCAGTGTTGGGTTGTTGACTTCGCAAAAGGAGAGAATGGAATGGAGGGCTTGGGTAGTCTTGCCGTTGATTGTCATGGTTCTTGCAGAGGTCTTCGTACTGTTGCAAGATTGGCCAAAAGATGTAGCCGTATGTTCTTCGAATCCGCGCGAAAGCAAGCTCTGAAAAACATGCATTAGGTTCACCTCTACCTCGATCAAGCTCGCTACGCCGCTTTTGCAATCCTCACCCTCATCGCTACCTTTTTACCAGCCCAACAAAAAGTTATCAGCGTCTCTGCCCGACTTGCCCCTAGTTTAATGGCTCTACTTCAACGACAAGAACTACACATGTCCCGCTTGCATGGTTTGGCTGTTCAGCGCAGAGCCATTTTTAGTCATGCGCAATTAAGGACGGATCAAGCGAGGTACCAGGCTGAATTACAGTTGGAATCGGATCAAGCGGCTGAACATGCGGAATGGACAAGTCTGGTACAAACGCAGATGCAAAGGGATACAAAGCCAGTATCAGCATGGGTGGATGGGTTGTTTGCAAAGCCAAAGACCGCGGTGTTGTGAATGCATTGCCTTGTTATGTTTGTTAACCAGAACAACGGTGCCCACATGTCTTCGAGTCCGACTTTAGAGAATGGCAAACAGCAGCCGCACCAACAGAGGAAGCTCTTCAAGATCTTTAACAGCTTGAGACACAAGCGAGCGCCTGTTTCGCCTATTCCAACTGGTTCGCAGCCTCAAGGTCAAGCGACTCATGCAATTCGCAAAGACCCGCCGCCGCCTTTGCAGACAGAGTCAGCGACTGGGTCACCCAAGGGAATCTTGTTTGCACCAGCGCCAGTGACGCCTTCTGCGCTGTCCACGTCAAATTCATACTTGTCGCAAGATTCTAGGCCGCGCACTCGGAACTCTTCAGTCAGCTCGGGCTCTTCAGAGACAGGCGCAGATGGCGATGCTTCTACACGACCACAAGTTTCGCCTTCTTCCTCTACTCCGGCCTTTCATGACACTGCCTCGTCTTTCACTCAATCCACGTCAAACCTCTCGCAAACAAATAGAACGTACAAATCAATCGCTTCTGCTGCACCTAGTCATGCCAGCACCAAACCGACTACCGTAATGAGCGGGACTTCTGATCAAGGTGCAAATCGTATTGCTCAACCGACAACATCGTCGACTGGCACCTCATCGTCGAACGTACCTACACCGGTAGCTTCTACAAGTCGCATGCCACTGTCTACCCTCGTCAGAGCAGATTCTTCCAATACGACCAATTCCGTTTTGCCTTCTTCATCCTCGATCCAATTCTCCGCCTTGCCTTCAAGCACATCAACAACCGGTTTCGCATCCTCGCAACACTACCCAACCTATTCACACCATCACCCAAAAAACAACCCACATCCTTCTTCTCCTGCCTTAGACAACGCTTCCGTTCTGACGCTCGCTTCATCCTCAGCAGGAACAAGAGAAGAACACCTCGAAGCCTCTCTGAACGCTCAAGATGAGAATGCCTCCATGCGCGCTCTTCCACCCTCACGCCGCGTCAGTGAATCTTCTCTCAATTCAAGATATTCAAACATGCCTTCTTCTTCCGTTAGACCGGCTTCTTTGCTCACTGTGGCGACTACAAATACTGGGATATTAATGAAGGAGCGGAGGCAGAGTGCTGGAATGAGTTTGGGCGAAGTGAAAGAACCGGATGAAGGGAGCAGAACGGAAGCGCAGCAGATCAAGGCTGATGCTCAACATGGGGATGAGGATGGGATGGTCACTGCACCTGCTTCGCCTCTGTAGGCTGAAGGTGAGCCGCAAATAAGTTGATATGTGCGGAGCTGATGTTCTTTGCAGCAGATCATACTGAACAGACCGACTCACACACAAGAACTGTTAATTGTTGGAGGGTATTAGGCCGGAGGTAGCTCGAGGACGGCATAGAGGGCAGAATAGCAGGGGCATATCACTATTTATTGGCTTTCGGATCTGATTATGTAGTCTCATTTGTTTGCGCTCAAGTATTGGAATCGCGAAGAGAATGGCAGGGCTGATTGCTAGAGACAACGAAGACATATATACTACATTGACACGTTACGGAAACAAAGCAGCTAGTGCAGGTTGGTCGAAATCGTCTTTAGATTGGCATCATGTGCGGCTCGTTGATGGTGATGCTGCATGAGGAGTAAGCTAGGCTGATTCACGAATCATCAAAAACGTACACTTTGATCTGTGAGAACTCTTTGAGGCCGTGCACCCTGATGTCCACGCGTAAGCAATGAACGCAGTCAGCAAAGTATGAAAACATCAAGCTTACCCATTGAATCTCCCACTACCGCTGTTCTTCCAGCCCTAGCATAGCCAACCAAGCACATAAGCGAGCTAGACTTGATATAAATGAATACGACTTACACCATGAGGCAACGTCTGAGTGTCGTGTATCGTCGCACCGTTCACATGCACCATGCCAGCGTCAATCTGACTAGCAATTCTATATGCATGCCCTTCGTCTTTCGAATATACCGCAGCAGCCAAACCGTATTCGCTCGAGTTGGCAATGTCGATCGCCTCTTCATCAGTCTTGAATCGGACGAGGTTGAGCAGAGGAGAGAAGTGCTCGTTCTTGTAAATGTCCATGTCTTTAGTCACTTGCGTAACGAGACGAGGCTGAACCAAGCTGGTGCTCTCATCGTCCTTTCCACCTTGAACTTTGGCGCCTTTGTCTTGAGCATCTTTGATCAAAGCTCTTGCTCTATCGGCTGATGCAGAACTGAACAAGCCTCGAACGAAAACGCCGTCTTTCGTCGCTTGTAAATCGGCCAGTTTCTGCGAAAGCTTGGATTCGAGCTCATCGGCAATGCTTTCGTGCGCGACAACGACGTTGGTAGACATGCAAATTTGGCCTTGATGGAACCAGCCTGAAAAAAGGACTGTCAACGAATGTATGTGATAAATGAGTCAACAGGATGTACCTCCGAAAGCCGCGCTATTGGCAGCGAATTCCAGATCTGCATCGGCTAGCACGACTAGTGGTGCAGCACCACCGAGCTCCAGAGTGATTGGCTTGAGGTATTTAGCACAAACTTGGCCAATCTTGCGTCCGACAACGCTGTCAAGTGGGAAGGGCGAACATGAGCGGTTGGGGCACTGTTACTTTGTAAGGCTAGGACGTACGTTGATCCGGTAAAGTTGGCCTTGCGGACAGCTGGGTGAGCAATGATGGCCTCCACGACTGATGGCGCGTCTTCAGGTGCGATATTGAGGATGGTGAGTACGTTGGGTGGCAGTCCAGCTTCTACAAAGAGGGTAGCGATGAGGGAGTGAACTTGCGGTGAGTATTCACTGGTCTTGAGTACCACAGTGTTGCCCGCCATGATTGCGTTTGTCACGGCGCGAAGACCAAGCGTCAAAGGTGCATTCCATGGAGCGATTCCTGTCCATGGACTGGTCAGGCAAGGATTGAGCATAAAGATAAGAGACTAACCCAGAACAACACCATACGGATGATACTCAATCAAACCCCTCTGGCCAGCTGTGCTGATCGTCTCTCCTCGCAAGTAGTGAATTGCTGCAGCAGTCTCTTCCAAATTGTCAATCGCAAGGCCCATCTCGAAGCCTGCCATTCCAGCTCCCGAAGTCGTCTCGGCCTGCTCGATCCCAGCATATTCTTGAGAGCGCTCTCGCAACAATGCAGCGGCTTTACGGAAGATAGCTTGTCGCTCAGCGGTGGATGAACGTTTCCATGCTGCACCTTCGAGTCAGCATAGCTTTGACGCAGAAGGATCTGACTCACACTTGAATGCTATATGAGCAGCCTCGACTGCTTCTATGGCTTCCTTTTCATTCACGCAAGACACTTGGTGCAGAGTTGTCTTTGGATCGTGAGGGTCCTTGACTGTGTACGTCTTGCTGGTCTTCCATGGCTTATTGTCCTTTAGACATGGGATTGGTCTTTCGTCTTGGAATTTGATTGCCGACATGCTTTACGGATTGAGTGTTGCTCTGTTGCAGATCAAAGACTTCTATAGCTGCCTTGTGTGCCTAGACTTGTCCACATCCAAGTCCACCTCCGCTAAACTCAACCCTCAGCATGAAGGTTCGCCCGATGGACAGCAGTGGGCCTCCGGTAGCGGGGAAACAGCGACTGGCTTGTGGACACGTGTGCAAGCGACACCTTTGACATGACGATGTCCCATTACCCTTCTCAAACACAAACGACGGACCATTGACTATTACAGCTGTCCACGATCATGCGAAACTCATACACTCTATTGCTGGTCCTGCTTGCTTGTTTGCTCGTGCCGCTTTCGCTGGCCGCAGAGCTGAGCACAGGCAATTTCTTGGTCAGCGATTCTGCAGCATCCTACAGCCTAGCAGACATGACTTCCGATTCTCGTAACCCACTCCACTTCTCCTGGAACGACGAACAGCGGAAACCATCATTCTCCAATGTAGCAAGATTGTTGACAAAGTGCCTACCGTTACTGAAAGGTTTGTGGAGCTCCTGCGTCGAGTGTATTGACTGAAAGGAAGTCCAGCTGCCTTTCTGGCTGGCCTGGAGGTCGCCCAACCTGGCCTTTATGAGGTGGATATTGATAGACTTACCAGTCAGGTGAAGGAGGCACAAACGCTATCAGAGATCCCTACAATACTCAGGCAGGTATGCACAGCGTCATTGCAAGATGTTGAGTGACCTGAATTATGTCTCTGACGTTTTAGATGGCATGGGATGCAATAGTCAGATGGAAGTGGATACGCTTCTTGATTATCAGATGGATATGTGACGAGTATGTCCTACTTAGAAGAATCTGTCGGTATATTGACAGCATGCAGGACGACTGGCTGGCAATGGGTGCCGATTTTTCACATGCTCTCTTTCCTCGTTGCCAATATCTACCTGTCCGCCAAGATTGGAGGAAAGTGCCCGTATTACGGCTTCGATCTAGTTACGAACATGCGAAACCCTCAGTCTGCTGTGGACTCACACCTAATCCACGGAATGACAACTCTTCTTGGATTTGTAAATGACACGACGAAACCGGTGTGTAGTCCTCCGCTCAGCGAGGTATGTGCATCTACTTACACCCGATTTCAGGAAGATCCAAACTCCTACAACTACGCTGCACTCGGTCTAGATCTCGAAAGTTCATCGAGCAACTTTCTGCGACACAACTATGACCAAACAGCCTTATTAGCAGCGCAACAGTCAGACGCGATCACTGGGCTAGCACTACTGAAACGCTACCATCCTTCCGAGATGCAAGAGCTTCAAAAAGACCAGGTGTTTCAACAAAGAAGCTCCAGCATCGTAAATCATGCGCAATTTGGGCTAAACCCAGTCTCTTTATTCAACGACGAGAAGTCTCTACCTAAGGTAACCATATTATCAGCATGCTGCCGTCACAGCGACTCATATATATGCGCTGCATAGGATCATCGCCTTCGCCACTACCAGAAACCATACGAAGTCAGCGTCAGAGAGGTTCGAAGGCTTGAAAAGGGGGGGCACGAGTCTGATAGCGAGAATGAGGGAGCACAATGGGAAAGAGATGCAGCAGATGTCGTGGCAGGGCAGGGAGAAAAGCAATTCTGAATGGTATCAATCTATGCTAGCAGTACAAGCAAAATCATGTGTTACGGGATAATCAGTCTCTGTAAACCTCCGGAGAAGGGGTTCTCCTCTTCTTCTCTCTCTTGCTCGAATCAGAATTTGACCGCTTCCGGCGAACAGGTTGAATGCGGGTGCCCAACTTCATTGGCTCCACCTCGAGTCCATCAGCTGGTATGAAGTTCCCGTATTTGTGCTCCTTAGTGATGCTACGGAGTATAGATGCGTCTGATACTGGTGCAGAACCGCGAACGCTGCTACCTTGCGTTGGTTGTGACGATGGACCGAAAGGAGCGGGAGCTTTTAGATCCAAGCTGGCTATCTGTGTGTCCATTCCTTGTACTTCTTGCCCTGCAAGGTAATCGTTCGCGCATCAGGACTAGGAGGCGAGGAAGGACTAAACAATCACCTTTCCCCGAGCCTACTGATGTTCCTTCACGATCAATAGTAATCCACCCAGCACGGCATTCTGAGAGATCGGAGCCATATGTCAAGCACCAGGAGGATACTTAGTATATTAAAACTCACCACGGGCAGCTTTCCCTTGTTCAGCCAAGGCTCTTTGGCCATCGCACATCGAATTGTAAAGGGATTTGTTATGCGGCAACATGCGAAACGCCTCGTCGAGAGATTCCCAGTGCTCGTGAAAGCGGCAGGCCTGCTGTTTTGTGAGCATAATCCAGAAGTGGTACAGCAGATTCGCTTACCGCGTTTCGTGCGCTAATGAAGTTGCCAATACTTCCGTCATTAACAGCATGCATAAAGAGCAGCTCCAGTCTAAGCAGCAACGATCCTACGACCGTAGGACGCTCTTCGTCGTCTTGGTCGTCCATACAGTCGAGAAGTATAGCCTCCGCTTCCATGCGTTTTCCCGCGTTCAACAGGTCTTGAGCCTCTTGCAAATTGGCTGCGAGAGTGGGTACTATGACATGTTGAGTCAGAGGGTGATTCTGATTTATACTGTGCCAGAACTTTCAGCAGGAGAAGTCTATAAAGATGGGGACAGACTCTAGGAACAGAGCCGCTTCTAGCGTATCCACCGAGTCTGATGTACTGCTCATTTCGCGTCGACCAAGAATGAGCCAAGGCGACCAAGCAGTTTGACACACTTTCGTTGCTCCAGAAGAGCAAAAAGGGCAATGGGTCGCTTCGACACAACCGCGGATTAGCAAACCATACCTCTCAGGCATACCACGCAGGCATATATCAGCAGCAAAGATACCCCTGCAAGTCATACCCTTCGTATGGCAGAATCCACCGTCGATGTCCCGTCAGCGGTGAGCGAGCATCAATACTAGAGTTTTGCCTGTCTCAATCTAACAGAAAACAGGATCTATTGGGTCTGCAGGTTCCAGCGATTGAAGAAGCTGAACTCTCGACAACCGAGAGCACAAATCTCGCGAGATTATTGCTCACCAAATTTGCAGGAATGTTCAAGCAAAGCAATCGACGTGATGGGGCAGGTCCACCCGTGATGTTCAAGCTGGAAGGATATCCTATAGACGACATCCTCCTTGGACTAGCAACAGTATTGGGAATGCACAAATCGCAGCTGGATTCTCCAATGCCGAGGGACGAAAATCAAGCGCAGCAGACCGCTCCAAACCCATCTTCCTCCACGCAGGAGGCTCTTCCCATTCCATCTTTTTCCGCGCAAGAAACTCTTCAGAGCGCAGCCAGCCTTCGGGAAGCTCTGAACCGAAAGCTTTTGTACTTCAACGAGCATCGAGCTGCGATCACTGAAGCTATTGAATCCGTCACGATAGAAGACGATTTGGTAATGGCCGTCTTCCTCAAAGCTCGCAAGGCAATTGACATAGGAGCAGACAAAGACCAGACTTGTAAGCTTGCTAGCTTCCATATAGATTAGCAAGATGCGATGTGATGATCTATTGTAGTCGGATGGTCTGCAACCAAAAAGCCCATAGTGATCTCAATCCCACCGCAACTTGCACAGTCATCAGCAATCCTTAGAACTCAGCTCGACGATAGCACGCTGTCTCTTCCACACTTTCTTGAAAGCACTTTGGGGATGTTCTTACTAGGCGCCATCCATGCTATAGCCACCTCTGCCAAGGGAAATTTTAGAAATAGCCAAGCCCTCAGACGGGCGGGCATCATCAGCCAACTGCAACAGACAATCTTCCCGGAAGCGGTGACGATCCGGATCAACGAGAATCAAGCGTACTATAGAATCTACTATGGTCAGCTCTTGATGAGTATAGCAAAGGCCGACATCGATTCGAGTACGTGGCAAATGGTATCTCGTTCTCTTCGCTCATTGCTCTGTAGTAAAACCGGATGCTACACTACCAGCTCCAGTTGGGGCCATCAACTGTGATATATCTGGTTTGCGCGAGGTCGACACCTCAGCGCGTAAATTAAAAGCAATAGTGGAAAGCTTGAGCCTTGAACACTTCCAATCATCGCGTATGGTATTCCGGACTGCCCTACGAGCATCGATTTTACTCATGTGACTTCTTATGACAGTTGTCTTCGAGAGAGAGAAAAGAGCTCGTCTGCGTGACTTAGGGATTGTTGAGACAAATTTCGAGGCATCAGTCCAAGCAACCTCCCAGAGAATGTCGTCTCCGGTTCTTTCGACGCTCGAAAAGACGACCAAGGTCCAAAGCAAGGATGTCTGGAAAGTGAACATACAGAAAGCAGTCAGCAAACTCCCCGTGCAATTGCATATTTCAATCGGTAGCAAGCTTGAAGCAGAAGGGGTTTGTAGTCAGATCAATGAAGCATGGAATAAGCTCAGTGAAGAAAAAGACCCTTCGATGTGAGTACTCTGGCCTCGGATAACCTCTGATGGTGAGCTGACGCATCAAAAGCCGAGTGCGCAACATCTTGTTGCAAGTCATAGTCTCTCGGTTTATGGCACGCGATATGGAACTCTACCTAAATCTATGCTCCGAATTGGAACAACTTCCCAATCGACACCGATGCGGCAAGAAGACGGTAAGCCTTCATGCCATCCCTCATTCCATATCTTTGATCCGGATATTCTTCAGTGCAGTTTCCTCAAGACGTGTCAGATCTGCTTTACTGAAGACGAATGCGATACGTTCCCTCAACATTCTGACATCTGCAAAGCGTGTGCTGTGAGTATCGAATCAGTCTTCGGTGTCTCAATTCTGAACCATGTATCCGTAGCCTGATATCTACGCAACTGGGTCTGCAAGCAAAACAAGTCCGCTACAGGAGAAACTACGCATTGTTTCGGCTGAACTGAGGCCGACTCAACAAAGAATTCTCGAAAAGCAGAGACTCACTATCGAGCAACACGGTTATATCAGCGTAGCCTTGTCATACAAACCTCGAGCAGGAGAATTGCATACTAACAAATGGAGGGAGAAATCACCCGTCTTACTTCAAGTCTTGGAGCCGCCTTCATGGAATCCAAACTTCGAGCCCACGGCTATACCCGGTTTTTTCGGCGCCCTGGCAAGACTCAAGCCAGGGCAAGACGTCGATACGGTAACCGCTTTACTGAACGATCGAAATTGGAACGTTACCTCATGCGATGTGTACCAAGGCCCTGATGAGGTATCGCTGTCCTTTGGTGAGTGATCCGTGATGAAGGATCGCGTCGACTCAAGCTAAGTACTGTATGGTAGACTCAAGAATGGCGCCTCTGTCCCTGCAGTGCTCAATCGATCAGCTGTATAGCGTCACGTTAGACAAAGACGGCAACCCTACCGATAGTCATTACGAGAACAGCATCGTCGTTCCGGTGTATCAAAATCGAGTCAAACGTACTTACCCTTATGCCGTATTGCCGACCTTGGCGCGATTGAGAGCACTTCGGGTCTTGGCTGCTGGAAGAAGCGATATTATGACCAGTCAATTCTACAAGCGCATTTACAAAGACCTTATGTCCATGCTCAAGGATATCACGGAGGTAGCTTCTTTCGAACAGTCATGTCGGTTATCGATGTACTAATCATACTAACTAGGTCGCAGGGCTGATTCCGCACATGAGGACCGATAGATTGGGTGTCGCGCAAGCGCAGGTTGTAGAATACCTGCAGCAGAGCTGGGATCTAGAAGAGAGATTGGGTCTAGGCGAAAAGCTGTCGATGATGATGTGTCAGTGTGACCTATCATCGAATTGATGAAACAATACTAATATACCATGTAGCCAAAGATCTTCAAGACAGACGGAAGAAGTGGGTAGATTCACGTCGTACAAATGTGACGGGCTAGGAAGCAGAGGCAAGGTGATCCTGTTGACTCGTGGAAGAAGTTTCAATAATCTATGCGCTATCTCTCGGTTTCGGTCCTCCTCCAGTCCAAAACACGCGCTGTCTGAAGCTCTTGCTCGAGGACAAGGTGTGAGGCACTAGAATAGTACCTCATAGACTCGACAGAGCCTAGCACGCCATGTAGACAGGGATAGAAGAAATCACCTCAGTAAGAATACCCAGCATCAACACGAAGATACCAAGATCAAGATAGTAAGGAAAGCAGGCAACGGTCGCTCTGAGGAATTCGTATCATTCAGAACATCAGTCCGATAGACTTGTTCTAGTACAGATGCACTCATGCACAAATCCGGCTTGCTAGAGGAATAGGAATAGGAATGGACAATAGAGGTTGTAGCAGCACACATAGCAATGTACTCATGCGCTCAGAGCATGCATTGCAGGCTATACGAGCGCGAGCATACGACAGAGAGAAGCAAATACGAGAGCCATCCAAAACGTTCCCCTGTGCATTTAAGGCATTGGCATTGTATACAGCAGACAACATAGCTTGTACTCATACCATGACTTGCTCTTCAGCCTTACACTAGCACTTGCTGGTGCATGGTCAAGCGAGAAGTCAATTTCGCACTCTTCGATTTGTTCCACCAATAGCCGATACCCTGAAGGCTCGTATACCTTCTCTGGTGGGCCAGAGTGCACAGAAGTCCTTGATACCTTCATGCTCGAGCGGATATACCTGTATGACATGGGGGATGAAGATGCAGCTGCGTCAAGGGTCGGTCTGATATGGTAGAAAAGATTGGTTCGAAAGTCAAAGACGTCAAAGTTGGCGATCACGTTCTACTATCTTGGGCTTCTTGCCAGGGATGCAAGAACTGCCAATCAGATGATAGAGTCGCTTGCCTTACTTGGTACCCTATCAACTTTGGCAAGACGAGAAGCAATGGTTCGGCCGATGTGGGCACTTTGGAAGATGGCACTCGAGTCCAAGGCAGTTTCTTTGGTCAGAGCTCTTTTGGTACTCACGGAATTGTCAAGGAGCGCTCTGTGAGTGCCGGCCACCTTTCTCCTGTAGGCGAGCTGACTGACTTGGTATCCAGTGCGTGGTTGTAGCAAAGGATGTTGATCTTGAGCTATTGTGTTCGATTGGCTGCGGCATCCAAGTGAGTCTGTTTGACGAGGCAAGAATCTCAGCTGATCTCTTGGAGCAGACCGGCGCTGGCGGTGTACTCAACGTGGGCAAACCAAGTCCAGAAGACACAATTCTCATTTCTGGTCTTGGATCCGTTGGTTTCTCGGCACTCTTCGCTGCTCTATCTCTGGGAGTCAAGAACATTATTGCGGTAGATCTAGTGGACAGCAGACTAGAACAAGCCAAGTCCTTTGGCGCTTCTCATGTGCTCAACCCAAAGACTTGCGACGTACCGACAGAAGTCATGAAATACACCAAGGATGCTGGTGTTAGATATGCTTTCGAGTGTACTGGAGCACCAAAAGCTTGCAGAGCGGCTTTCGTAGGTCAACAATTGCTGTATCTCGTCGCGTTCTGATCCTGTTGCTAGCTTTCCACTGGCGTTCGCGGTACAATGGTTCAGATCGGTGCTTCAACCCAGCCTATGGTAGGCTAACTCTTCTTCCAATCCTATCGAGTTGTACTAAACACTCGGAAGTAGGAAATCGCGTCAATGGAATTCCTTTCGCATATCAGGTGAGCTCAAATATCGTGTACTGCCTTGATCTTCAACCTTATGCATCCATCAGGTCGATCGTCGGCTGTGTCGAGGGCGATGGACAAACACAACAATTCATTCCCGAACTTGTCCAAATGTACAAGAATGGCAAGCTTCCTTTGGATAAGATCAGCACCAAGTACAATTACAAAGACCTGGAAAAGGTGAGCACGACCCCTTCCTCCTCTTCCTTCTTTCCATTGCTTACAATAGACGCTCTTTCGTACAGGCGGAACACGAGATGCATGACGGCACTTGCGTCAAGGCTATTCTCGTTTTCGACTAAGCTGTCCTCTCGTCGTGCAGAAGCTGTCCTCTTGTCGTGCACTACTTCTTCTGCATCGCCTGCAGCTCTTCGATAGCCTTGCACATACGCCTGCGAAAAAGAGAATGTTCTGGATACTGTCAAATTGTATTGGGAGCCCTCTGAATGTAATGCAATTGCTTTGTTAATTGTACCGTGTACCTGACCGCCTGTCAGACTGCTCTGCATGCTGCGAGTTGATGACTCTACTTGCTGACTGATGACGCTCTCCCTCGCTCTCCCTGCGCGGTCCTCTCTTGGTCCTTAACAACGTGCTCGACTTTTAGAAGCTATAGACATGGTTCGTGCTGAGCTCTTACACGTATATCTGCAGCTGAACCGCGCGTCATGCAGTCGTACGCTTGCAGATCCCTATCAGCAAACATTAAAAGCCAACTAAAATATGCACCCCTACCCTTGAATCAGGATGATCAAAGAAGGTACGGTCGCGCTCATTGAAGCCGTGGACAGCGCGCTGAGCTTTTTCTTTAGGCGACAGCGTCCCCGAGGGTAGCTTTGCAGTACGTTTTTGTATATTTATCGTGCAGCCCTTTTGAAATCTATCGACAGTACATTGCAGTCAAGGAAGATGACCCGCTAGACATGTGCCAATTACCTGGAAGGCTGTCTACTGACGAGTGGAAGGGAAAGAGAGTCGTTCTCGTCGGTGTTCCAGGTCTGTCTTCCGCATGACGATGCTGTCGTAGCTGATAATATCTCAGGCGCTTTCAGTGAGCTTCTGTTCTGCTTGATGTATCTAGCTTGAATGCTAATACATTATGCTAGCTCCGTGAGTTGCATCGGTATTGAGTTGACACCTCTAACACGTAGAGCAGCGGTTGCCAGGAAAAGCACATTCCTCGTAAGTGTCGTGAAAGACTAGCATATGCTATGCAGGCTGAGCCAAAGTACAGCCTTCATTCAAGAAGTTGGAAAATCTTCCGAAAAGTTCAAGGATGTGCCAGTCTACGGTCAGGCTTTGTGTCAATTCTTCATTTACTGTGCTAACTCGGGAGTCAATAGTCGTTGCGACGAATGACATGTCAGTTGTTTGCTTTGTATTTGCTCAATTCTGTAACCCTTGATTACTTTTCAATAGGTTCGTGATGAGCGCTTGGTAAGTTCGCACCACTTCCTCTTGCATTGCACTGCCGACGACTTTTACAGGGCCAAAGTGCTAAAGGGTTAGCTTCCGCTGCCTGGTTCTCAGTCGACAACAACTGATGAATCGGAAAAGGACACAACTTGAAATTCATCGCCGATGGATCCGCAGAATGGCTAAGCAAAGCTGGTCTTACTCAGGTAAGCTCACATCCTTCTCTCCTACCTTGTCGCTGAGGAACGATCTAGGATTTGTCTGCTATGGGTCTCGGCGTCCGTGCTAAGCGATTTGCTTTGATCATTGATGAGTATGTCTCGTCTCTACAAGCTATCCAAGCTCTTGAGATGACGTGCTTTGTAGTCTGAAAGTCACCTATGCTGGGATTGAGTCAGGCCGCGATATCGAGGCTTCCTCTGTCAAGGCTGTTTTGTCTCACTTGTAGGGCATCGCGGGTTGGTTACAAATGCATGGGGTTATCCTACAATAGACGTATACTGTGTACCACATCGACCTTAGAATTCTACCTTTCGGTTCGAGTCATGCAATTTGTCAACATCTCCCTCAAACAGCCGACTTCTCAAGCGCGCAGCAATGGAAGACAGACTAGAAAAATGGAAGACAAGGCTGAATGGGATACCAAGCATGGTATTGCCTGCAGATTACAACAGGCCTTCGCCAGAGAAGACAGTCGACGGACGAGTGTCAAAAACTTTGGATGATCGAATTGGTCGAGCTGTCATGCGTTTGAGCTACACGGAAGAGGACGAAGAAGAGGATTCATCACCAACACTTGCTGCCAGACCTTCACCCTTTCAGCTGCTGCTGTCTGCTTTCGTCGTGCTGTTGCATCGTTATACTTCGGACCATGACATGGTGCTGGCGACATCTAGCCCTGCATCCCAAGATCCTCTACTATTGCGAGTCAAGCTGGAACCGCAAGACTCCTTCTGGTCCCTTGTGCGCAAAATTCAGTTCTTAGAACAGGAAGCCGAAGCAGATGTTGTTCCCTTTGACGCGCTCAATACCGCGCTTGGTCGAGAAGAAGGCACTGGTCCTCTGTTCCGGACTCGGTTCTTAGATGATACAGACAAGACGCAAGCTCGCTTTCTTGAATCTACTTCGTTGTCAACAGATTGGACGGTCTTTGTTTCGCTAGCGGATCCTACAGAGCATTCCGCTTCATCGTCTCACGACTCTATCTTGCCCAAATTCACATTACGGCTGCACTACAACTCTTTGCTCTTTACCCAAGCTCGCATGGAACAAGTTATCGAACAGCTCAGCCAAGTCATTTCCTTTGCGTCGACGCATCCGCATCATCCAATAGGCAGCATCTCTCTGGTCACACCTACCCAGAAAGCCATTCTACCAGATCCAAAGGCAGATCTAGAATTCAATGGCTTTAGAGGCGCCATTACCGACATCTTTTCGCGCAATGCCGCTGCTCACCCAGAGCGGATATGCATCGTCGAATCGTATACTGACCCGAATGCAACTGTGACTGCGTCTGGTGAAGCCCCGCCGAATAAGAAACGGCAGTTCACTTACAAGCAGATCGACGAAGCTTCGAACCTGTTGGCCCATTATTTGGTCAAGTCTGGTGTTGAAAGGGAAGATGTTGTGACGGTGTATAGCACAAGGAATGTGGATCTAGTTGTGACCGTTATGGGTGTCCTTAAAGCAGGAGCGACCTTCTCTGTCATTGGTGAAGTCCTTTCCGTCTTACTTACAGCAAAAAGCTGATTATAAATTTTAGATCCCGCATACCCACCGGCTCGTCAAACCATCTATCTGCAAGTCGCCCAACCTCGAGCTCTTGTCGTACTCGCTCGTGCTGGCAAACTCTTACCTACCGTCCGACAGTACGTTACAGAACAGCTACAAGTCAAAGTCGAAGTACCAGCACTGCAACTCTCCGACTCTGGCGTGCTCACAAGTGGAGACGCTCAAGATGCCTTTGCCCCTCTTTTAGATCTTGCCAACAAGCCGACTGGTATACATCTAGGTCCAGATTCCGTGGGCACTTTGTCCTTCACTTCCGGTAGCACGGGAATACCCAAAGGCGTCAGAGGAAGACATTTCAGCTTGACCCATTTCTTCCCTTGGATGGCTGAGCGGTATGGAATGAATGAGAAGGAGAAGTTTACCATGTTGAGCGGGATTGCTCATGATCCAATTCAGCGGGATAGTAGGTTTTGCCTCTCATTGGTAGTAAATGAGGGCTGACTGTATTGCAGTCTTTACGCCGCTATTCCTTGGTTCCCAGCTTCATATCCCGACTGCAGAAGATATTGGCACTCCAGGCAGGTTGGCCGATTGGATGGCTGACAGCGAAATCACAGTCACTCATTTGACTCCAGCTATGGGTCAACTTCTTTCTGCTCAAGCGACTAGACAGATCCCTTCCCTGCGCAATGCCTTCTTCGTTGGCGATATCCTTACCAAGCGAGACTGTACTCGTCTACAACAGCTCGCTGAGAATGTCAACATCATCAACATGTTTGGTACAACCGAAACTCAACGCGCCGTGTCATACTTTGCTATCCCTAGTCGATCATCCGACCCAGCCTTCCTCAGCAGTCGAAAAGACATTATGCCAGCCGGATCAGGAATGATTAACGTCCAGCTTCTAGTCGTCAATCGCAACGATCCCAACTCGATCTGCGGTGTGGGCGAGATTGGTGAGATATATGTCAGATCGGGCGGATTGGCCGAAGGCTATTTGCAACTGCCTGATGCGACGAAAGAAAAGTTTGTCGCGAATTGGTTCACTTCCGGAGTCGAGTTCAAGGACACTATCACTGAACCTGGCGAGCCTTGGTCTAAGCATTGGAAAGGTGTTAGGGACAGGATGTATCGCACTGGTGATTTGGGTCGTTATGGGCCTGATGGAATCGTGGAGTGCACCGGAAGAGCAGACGACCAGATCAAGATTCGAGGCTTTCGCATCGAATTGGGCGAGATCGATACGCATCTTTCGCGACATCCTCTGGTCAGAGAGAACGTCACATTGGTCAGAAGAGACAAAGATGAAGAGAAGGTTCTCGTCAGCTACTTTGTGCCGCTGCAAGGCAAAGAAGTCGATGCTTTAATTAGCGCTGAAGAAAGCGATTCGGTGCAAGAGCCGATCTTAAAAGGTGTTCGCAAGCATCAACGCCTGATTAAAGTGCTCAGGGACTATCTCCGGACGAAGCTTCCTAGTTACAGTATTCCGACTCGTGAGAGATGCCCCAGTATATTTAGGCTGCTCTGACACGCTTATGCAGTCTTTGTCCCTCTGGCTCGCATGCCACTCAATCCGAATGGCAAGGTCGACAAGCCCGCTCTACCTTTCCCTGATACCGCTACTGCTCCTCCTGCTAGCAAGCCCAAGAATTTGAGCAACCTGACCCCGACCGAACGCAAGCTTCATGATGTTTGGGCTCGCCTCCTACCTCAAGCACCTTCCGAAATACCTCTCGACGAAAGCTTCTTCGATCTAGGTGGCCATTCTATACTGGCTACTCGTCTCATCTTCGAGATCAGAAACGGCCTAGGCATTCCAGCTCCGCTCGGAGCTGTCTTCGACTTCCCAACCTTACGACAACTGGCTGCTGAGCTGGCCAGAATCAACAGTGATGACTTTGGCTTAGTCAATTCAGCCACTACCTCGGCCAACACGTCAGAAATACCGAAACCGTCGACTTCGCCATATGCAGACGATCTAGCGAAGCTGCTACAGAAGCTGCCCAAGAGCTATGCACCAATCCCTACTTCAAGCGGACCCAAGACCGTCTTTTTGACTGGCGCAACAGGCTTCCTTGGCGCTTTCATCTTGAAAGATCTCCTTCAGCGCACACCTTCGGTCCAAAAGGTCATATGTCTCGTACGAGCCAAATCAGATGCGGAGGCTTTGGCGCGGACGGAAGATGCATCTTCTGGACGAGGATGCTGGGACAGCTCATGGGTATCGCAGGGTCGACTACAAGTGTTGGCTGGTGATTTGGATTCGGACAAGTTTGGCCTGCAAGCCTCTCAATGGGATCAAGTATGCGAGGAGGTAGACATGATTGTGCATAACGGTGCTCTAGTGAGTGTATCGCTTTGCTTTAGTTGCACCTGTTTAATGCTTGAACACAGGTCCATTGGGTCTACCCATATTCCAAGCTCCGCCCTGCCAACGTTGTCGGCACAATGACTGCGCTCGACATGGTCAATCAAGGTCGACCGAAGACTCTCACCTTTGTGTCGACTACTGCTGTCTTTGAGGCACCTGCTCACTATGTCACGCTATCTGAAAGTCTGATCTCTAAAGGCGGCAAAGGTATCCTCGAGACTGATGATCTGGAAGGATCAAGATTCCTGCTCTCCACTGGCTATGCGCAAACCAAATGGGTTTGCGAGAAGCTGCTGTTCGAGGCTGGCAAACGTGGGCTTCGAGGCGGAATCATTCGACCTTCCTACATCGTTGGCGACACTCAATCAGCAGTCATGAACACCGACGATTTCCTTTGGCGTCTAGTCAAAGGCTGTGTACAACTTGGTCATTCCCCTGACATCTACAACAGATTCAACATGGTTCCGGTCGATCACATTTCTACGATTGTCAAGTTGGCTACGGTCAACGCTCCAGCGGACGAAATGCCTGTCTACAATGTAACTGCAAGACCGACCATCCGCTTCAATGATTTCCTTGCCGCATTACCAAAGTACGGTTATCAAGTAGAAAAGATCGAATACCTTGTATGGCGACACAAGCTTGAACAACACGTCCTGAAGAGTCAAGATAACGCACTCTTCCCGCTTCTGCATTACGTATTGGAAGATCTACCAACGAGCACTAAGGGACCAGAACTAGACGACACCAACACCGCAGCACTGTTGAGGTCAGGTCAACGACAGGAAGCAATAACAGTCGACTCTCAGCTGCTTGGGCGTTATCTTGCTTGGCTGGTTGCGACTGGTTTCCTCGATCCGCCTCCTAAGACAGAAGGAGCAGAAGCATTGCCGGTAATAGATCTTTCTGGCACAAGGCATATTGGACGAAGCGGGCGATAGAGTGAAAATAGACATGTATTACTAGCAGAAAAATGTACAACGGGAGACCTTCAGAATATCAGACATCCTACAATTGCCATGGTCTTTCTCTGGCGAACAGGTCCTAAATGAAGCTTCAAGTGGCCTTTGTATGCAAACAGCTCGATCCGTCTGATAGCCACATCGCCAATTTCATCTCACTCACTCGAGGATGCACTCGATGGCAGACGGTGCTCGATTCACAAAAATCACGAAAAGAGAACAACTTCCTCCAGCAACACAAAAACTTCTTTGACTCTTTATACAATGAGAAAGCCAAACCACTACACGGAACAAACGAGCATGCAGATCGAACAGACATCTTGCACCAACTGTGCCATGAAAGACATGAAAATGGTATGCGACAAGAGAACGAGCGCGTAACTCTATGCAAACGGGCGAACAGCGACAATCCCTCCCTTTTCTCAGTAGAAATCGGGGAAAGATTGCACTGTTAGGCCGACGTCCCGGAGGCATTGCATGCTCTGTCGTTGTCCATCAGTCAGATCTGATACTTGTTCAACCAGCTCGGAAGACAATGTAGTGGATGTAAGCAGGACATTGGAGTCTAGAAAAGTGTAGTGAGACCGGAGGAGAGAGTTCTTGTGTGAGGTGCTTTGCGAAGAGAAGGCTGATGCCTTTACACGTCTGTGAGTGGCTGTACTAGGAGATGATACCTGCGAGCAGCGAAAGCGAGCGTGTTGTAGCGGGTGGCTAATGAAGCATTGCCTGTCCGACCAAAAGAGAGAGCCGAACGCAAGGAATCAAGTCATTCGTCATTAGTTTCCCCGAAAGAAGAAGGTTGACTTGAAGGACAGCTTGGGGTACTCGTCGAGCTTTAGAAGCTCCTCGTGTGTAGCAGTGTTCCGAGCAGAGTGCTGGGAGCAAGCCCAAAGATAAGATCACAGATATCGAGCCGCTAACCTGCTTTTACTTGCCATCAACATGAAAGGAGGCTTCTGTCTCAAGCTTGCGCAAGGGACACCGGCGAGAATAGCAAGCGTAAAAGATCCGGTCGTCGCTGATCCCTATCCGCTCTCGCGAACATGAGGGTTTGTCTCTGCGTGAGGAACGAGAGACATAAGGAAAGGCAGCGACTGTGCGTGGATTCTGGCTCGTTGGCTGTGCATACGGGGCAATAGCACCAGAATCCTGAAAGCCAAAGAGACCCGGAAACGACTTTCAACGCATCGTTCTAATAGTGATAGACTGAGCGCAAGACGTTTCCTTTTCCATGTGAGGGTACGATGGCTTTCACTTTGTATCCTGCGTTATTGAGGTTATCGCACGCCCTTGTACGAAAGACAAGAACGGAGCAATAGAACTCGATATCCTGAACGTGATCCGTGTATAAAAGCGACTCTGCTCTACGAACACGACGAGAGGAGGCAGATACAGAAAGCGAGAAGACGAAAACACACAAGCTGGCTGGCCAAAGGCAAGAAATAGTCGAGGTAAATATCTTGACCTCGTACCGTTCAGTTCAAGTCAATTACAAGTATAATATACGAATAAGCAATGGCCGTGCCGTTCGCTGATGTCCGTGTGGACGCGAATGGAGTTCAAGGAGGAGCAGAGTTTGGCGAATCAATGGAAATTATGATGCTGGGAGCAGGCGTAAGTAGTTTGGGTCCTGCATTACACTTGGCTCACAGTGTGTCACAGCAAGAAGTAGGCCGCTCTTGCTGCGTCATCAAATACAAGGGTGCAACAGTCGTTTGCGATGCTGGGTCACATCCTGCCTACCAGGGACTGCCTGCTTTGCCGTGCGGTGTTTCTCTACGTAGGACAAAGGGGCGCATGTTAAGTCTCTTTTCTTGCAATGCTATAGATTCGTCGACGAGCTGGACTGGTCTACCGTTGATGCGATTCTCGTCTCTCAGTCCGTTTGCTCCCTGCTGCTCGTGTTGCTTTTCTTTATGCTTTCTTTTCTTCTGTCTAGCTTTCATGTGGATCATGCTGCTTCGCTGCCATACGTTATGGAAAAGGTACGCCTTTTCTCGTATAACTGACGCTTGCAGAGCTGACCTTCGAGACAGACGAATTTTCGTGATGGCGGTGGCTATGTCTACATGACTCAGCCAACAAAGGATGTCTATTCCTTTTTGATCAGGGTAGGTATCAGATTCCTCTTGTTGAACAATGAAGGGCTGATTTGTTCGACAGGACTTTGTGCGAATCAGGTAACATCGAACAAAGCACGCCTAGAATGTGCTCATTCTACACCTACAGTATCACATCGTCTGCAGTCCCGTCTCAGACCAAGCTTTACGATGAAAACGACTTGGACGAATCCTTCAAATCGATAAGAGGCGTGTCATTTTACGAAGAAGTCTTTGTTCCTCCCCGCTCGACACCGCTCGATACCACCATCGCTTCATCTTCTTCCTCGCCAATCAAATTCACTTCTTACCCTGCCGGACACGTACTAGGCGCAGCCATGTTCCTAATCGAAATCGCCGGTGCTCGAATCCTCTACACTGGTGATTACTCAACAGAAGAAGACAGACATCTTATACCTGCTTCCGTCCCAAATTGGGGCCAGCCGCCAGACGTGATGATATGCGAATCCACTTTCGGCGTACAGACTCTCGAACCAAGACCAGACAAAGAACTTCGCTTCACTACACTTGTTCGAAACATTGTCAAAAGAGGAGGAAAAGTGCTCATGCCTGTTTTCGCTTTGGGAAGAGCACAAGAATTACTTTTGATCCTCGATGAATTCTGGGACGCGAATCCGGACTTGCATCAATTCCCTATTTATTACGTCTCGGCTATGGCAGCGAAATGCATGAAGGTTTACAAAACGCACACTTCTTCACTCAATGCCAACATCCAACAACAAGCTGCTAATGGGGATCATCCTTTTGATTTTGGTAGAGGAAGACATGTCAGGGAGTTAAAGGATGTGGGCAAGCGTTTTGATGATTCGAAACCTTGCGTGGTGCTTGCTGTTCCCGGTATGCTGCAAAATGGTGTCAGTCGGCAGTTGCTCGAAAGATGGGCGCCGGATTCGAGGAATGGTTTAGTGTTGTGCGGTTACTCGGTCGAGGGTACGATGGCAAGAGTAAGTCCTTCCAAGGAGAATAGCATCTGTATTGACCTGTGGCAACAGATCATGCAACAGCAAGAACCGGAAGAATTTCAAAGCATGGAAGGCAAAAAGATCCATCGACGAATGAGCGTAGACTACATTTCTTTCGCTGCGCATGTCGACTATACGCAAAACTCTCGCTTCATCAGCGAGGTCAACCCTGCGCATTTGCTGCTCTGTCATGGCGAGTACAACAATGTCGCGAGGCTAAAGTCTGCCTTGAAAAAGAGCTATGCCGATCGCAAGCAAGACGTGCAAATTTACTCTCCTGCTAACACAGAGAATGTCAAAATCAAGTTGGCTAGGACCAGGATAGCTCGGGTCCGTCTGAACTATGCTGTGTCGCTTCTGTCGACTAAATTGGAGCACAGGCTGTCGGATCACTAGCAACAGCTGATCTATCAGAGGGCGCTCCTCTAGCAGGTCTACTAGTCGCTAAGGACGCAAACTACACCCTGCTCGCACCTTCTGATTTAGAGGAATACACCGGATTGTCGACCAGCTTCATTCGCCAAACGCAACGAATGCGGGTCAACGTAGGTTGGGACGTGATCAAATGGCATCTCGAGTCAATGTATGGCAAGCTCAAAGCTGGAAAAGACGATCAAGGCGTCACGACTTTGCGTGTTATGAATGCTGTTGATGTCAAGCAGCCGGAACAAGCTTTGGTGTTGCTTGAATGGATTGGTGGATCAACGAGTGATATGATTGCTGATTCGGTGCTGGCGCTTTTGCTGGGTATTGATCGAAGTCCGGCGACCGTCAAGCGTGAGTCTTACCAGCTATGTACTATACATTAGATACTAACAAAAGAGCACAGTCACCGCGAAACCCCATTCGCATTCGCATGTCCACGAAAAGAAGCCAACGGATACTTCGAAATTAGATCCAGAGACTGTCAACTCTACCTCGGTCGAAAGATTAGATCTTCTCATCGCTTTCTTACATCAATATTTCGGCAATGTCGAGCTCCTCTCGGCGCAAGAGATGGCCGTAGTTAAAGCCGCTGAAGAACCGCCAGAGATGGAAGATGGAGAAGCGAAAGTCGAAACTGAACCTGAGGCTACAGCTGCAACTCTTAAAGTCACGCTCGATGACAAGGTTGCTTATGTGCCGCTGGATACAATGGTATGATCTAGCTTACATGCTCGGAGTTTAGCTGATGGTATTTCAGGTTGTGTCATGCACACATGAAGGATTCCGTCAGCGGCTAGAGGGCATCGTCTCGCAGGCGGTGGAAGCTGCTACGCCTTTGTATGCTTTGGCACCGAAGCCAGAAGCTGCAGCGCCAAAGAAGGACAGCTCTTAGGACAATGGTCCTTGATTGCGTCGACTTTTTCGGGCATTGGGATCTGAGAGCAGAATAGGACTGTACATAGCTTGTATTTCTGTGCATTAGACTCTTAAACTATCAATTCTGTCACCGCGGTGGCGTCGCCGTGCGCTCGAATTTTTTGAACTTGACTTTCGACTCGAAAAGTGGTAAAAACCGAACACGCTTCATCCTATACCAAATCAGCTAGCCCAACATGGAAAACGATGCCGGACAAGGTATGCTAGACTATTTCAGCAGGTAGCTATATTACAGAGAGCTAATGTCAAAAATGCGTTCTGTAGTTGTTGACCGTGAGCACGACTGGCTTCCCAAGTAGCTGTCAGAACAGCTAAGCCATTGCATTTCTAGTCTACGTGCCACGAAAGTGCGCCGCTACCAACCGCCTGATCACTGCCAAAGACCACGCTTCCGTTCAAATCAACGTCGCTGAAGTCGACGAATCTGGCAAGATGATCCCTGGCAACCACATTGCTTACCCGCTATCTGGCTTTGTGAGGGGAATTGCAGAGGCCGACGATTCGCTCAACAGGCTCATGACCAAAGACGGACGTCAGTTAACTTTGGGCTTTGTCCTGTCGAACTGCGCTGAGCTCTGCCTCTGCCTGACAGTCCTCAAGAACGTCTGGCACTACCAGCAGTAATTCATCTCCAGCATACTGCAAGAGATGCGTTTGATTGGTGCATGAGTTGAGAGGTTGATGGATAGTTTTCAAACCGGGCTTGGCGTATCAGCGTATTTCGCACAAAAGGGCATCAAGAGTTGATGTACAAAGTGCAATGCAACAAGGTCGCATCGGTCCGAAAAAGAAATACAAGTCTTACAACACTTCGCCTATCAACACAAAACTATATACCCAATATATACCGGCGCGGCCGTGTTCTGATTATCTTTCATGCACATATTACTGGTAAAGCAGGCGCAGGCGGGATACCCGATGCTTGTGCCTTCTTTTGATCTTCCATCTTCTCTTGCTGTACATCTTCGTCTAGATCAGTGACGAGGTGTAACTTGAATCCACCAGTGATTTCCTTCGTCGGTGTGCCAACGCTGTTTCTTCTCCTCTGAGGTAGGTCGTACTCCTCTTCGCCGACTATATGCAGGTCATATCGCTCTCGATCATGTTTCGAGGAAGGCGTGACCGGCCCCGCTGAAGAAGCGGCTGATTCGAGAGTAGAGACGGATTCTGTTGTTTGATGCGAGGTGCTCAACCGTTTGATAGGCGGTCGAGGTCTGGTAGGTCGAGTTTGAAGTAAAGGCGCCGACAGTCGCCTGCTGAGAAGATCCGGTTGTTGATTTCTTGGCCGACTGGCTGGCAGAGAGTTATAGCCCAGAGGTAACGAAGGTCGATGATGCAGATGTACTGTACCAGGAGGTGAAGGCAGTCTAGGTCGCACAATGGCAGATGAAATTCCTGGAACGGGCGGAATACAGTCTTGAGCAAGACCATGCCAGCCTGGACCACCTTCGTCTGAATAGACAGTAGAAGCTGGTCTTGATACGTGCGTGCCATGACTCATCTGACTGATTCTTCTCGACGGAACTGAAGAATGCCTTTTGCCAAATTGTACTGGCGCAACTCCTACTTGACCCATCTCGTCCTCCTCATCATCTTCATTCTCCTTCTCTGCCCTATGCGCAGCCGGTGCCCAATCTTGGTCGTTAAAGCCCGAATCGGTAGGTCGACAAGAAGCGAATGGTCCTTTCCCTCTGAAGCAGCCCAATAGCAGCAACAGCAATAGGATCAAGCCAATCACACCACCAATTGTCCCTCCTGCTATGGCTGCGATATTCGAATGTCCTCCTGACGACGTTGTTCTTCCATCTGGTGCTAGGACCGGTGTCAATACAGATGAAGTAGACTGCGAGCCATCTTGAGCAGTGACGACTATGATTGAAGTGACGTAGGAGACGGAAGTGGCGCCTGGAGCTGGATCTGCTTCTGCAATTCCACTTGATGGAAGAACGGTGCTCAGTCTGGCTGAGGATGAAGCTCCGGTAGATGAACGTATAGATGTAGCGAAAGAAGACGGTATGGCCGAGCTGGAGGTAGAGCGAGCGATAGAGGAAGAAGGAACAGGCGCGGCTATTGATGATGTTGGTCGTGTGCTGCTTGTCACGCTTGGTGTGTCGTCCTCCGGCTTGGAAGGACAATTTGTAGCTGTAGGAAAAATGGAAGTGATTGTCCTTGTGCCATATTGCGTCTGCAGTATTGTCTGAAATGATTCGTCGCCCTATGAAAATGTTAGTCTCCCAGCATTCCGCATGTTTAATGGACTCACTGGTATGATCTGGGTCACTGCTTCATAGCGGGTTGATGTAGTACAATTATTCCCCTCTGCGCCAGATGGACAAGCTGTAACGACTTCTGCTGCTGAGCTTCCTATACTTGTACTGCCCGCTTCTCGGATCTGCAAAGACTGGTCAGACCTACATACAGCATGCCAGCCTCTTGTACACGCACGGTACTGATTTGTGTGATTACAGCCGTCGCAGTAGTCTCTTCATCCAGACTTGTGCCAAACAGAGTCTCGCAAGCTGCCATTCTTCACCTTTTGTAGATATTGACGAGTACAGTACAGGGTCAAGACGACAGTAACATAAAGGGCCAGAGTCTAGCGATTGCTTGGATGGAAACGCCTCGAGCTGAGAAGATGCAGGAAAGATCTGCAGAAATTGCTTGGCCGAGGCCCTGGCGTATGAGGCACGTCCGATAGCTGCCTGGCCGTCTTTGAGGAGCTGGCGTGCGGCTGCACACTTGCTCACCGCTGTTTCTTATCAAGGCAATCAAAACAAACATTGGAAGCTAATAGCGGCGGCATGGACGCCATAAATTGCTTATTAGGGTTGGCCTCGGCTGTCCCACGCAGACGCAAAATGTCACAGAGGACTTGTATTGCAGCGCGGATCCCGCTCCCTTGAGAGTCTGCCTTTCGCACCTGCTGACTGCTACTCCTTTGCATCCACGTGATTTTTGTTTACTTTCAAGCTTCTTCGTCTCTTGTAACCTCTGGAGGGCACTGAGAGCATGTGTTCGCCGATCAGTTTGTCTGAGGTCCGCCTCTAAGCCCAACCGTATACAGTGTCAGGCAGAGCGAACTTGCGTGGCCTACTCATCCGCCTGTCCGATGTCCACTGCACGGTGTCATAGCGGTAATTCTGGCTGAAAGGGACTTATACGATAAGCTTGCGCATAGACCTTCACATTATAGTTGGTATTGCTGTTCCATGTTGGATCAGCAGTTGATTACAGTGATGATAGAGGTGCCAAAAGGCAGGCAGATGCGAAGCAGCATGAGGCGGGTCGTGTTCTCGTTTGCATAGGGGAATGATGCGTGTTACCGGTCGTCTGTTGCCATCCTACGCCTTCCGACGCTCTTTTGATGCATTGGCTCATCAGCCTTTTCATCTGATCAGACTTTGCGCAAGGTCAAACAGCTTCTGCATTTGCTCGTTTGTGCCAAAAAATTGTTGATCTGGCTCGTTGTCCCAGTCGTGATTTTCTTCCTCTCGTTCTATCTCTTCGTTAAGCTGGTCGGCAAGCTGGAGAAATTGGCGGCGCTCGTGTTGCCGCCGTGCATAGAAATTTGAAGCCTAAAGTAGGAGTCGATTCAGCCTCCCTTGATCAAGTGAGTAGGCAAGCGATAAGCGCTTACCAGGCGTTGAGCACCTTCGAAGCCGATTACCGGATCCCATTCCCCCGACCATAACATTGCCTGGCCCAGCTGCTTCCAAGTTGGAAGTCCAAATTCGATCGCATGAGTTGCTAGTTCAGGTATGTTATATCGGTATGCAGCAAAATAGAGCTGAAGAGCTTCATCCTGATTCATCGAAACATGCCGCCTGCACTGGTCAGGCTATGCAAAGACTATAATGTGATGCACATACCGATCTGCCAAGAAGGCTGAGGTTAGGCTGGATATCGCCCTTGGGTGTTCCAGTGTCCGCGGCTCGCAAGCAGTCCATTAATTCGCTGTAGCTTAAGTCGGACAT
This sequence comes from Kondoa malvinella, assembly GCA_039545315.1. Lineage (NCBI taxonomy): Eukaryota > Fungi > Basidiomycota > Agaricostilbomycetes > Agaricostilbales > Kondoaceae > Kondoa > Kondoa malvinella. Next base: position 1,211,368 of record BCIM01000003.1, on the reverse strand, counting down.
AGGAAAAGAACACGAAGGATAGAAGTGGTGTAGCAAGACTTTCAAGACAATAGCGGATTCTTCCATATCAACGACAGCCAGACCTTCTGTTGTCGTGGACAGTTTATCGTCTGGCACAAACATATGTTCAAAGAAGACGCTGTTGGTGGATAGATAGCGTTGGTGCGCGAGGAAAGTAGTCCCATCGTTTGACCTGAGCATTACATCTGGCTTGCCCGCGGTGTCTGGCGCTTTGAATTCGGGATGCCCTTGTGGCAGCATTTGATATCTGTGAGGTATATAGAGAGCTTGGTATACAGAATCTGGTATGCCTATTCGTCGTTTGCGGAAGACAACCTGACCACTAACGACATGAAGAGTTGGCCGATAACGACGAGATCACTACAATAACCTGAAGAGATTCTGTTCAGCCGAGCATGTAGCTCCTCCAGCTAAGCAAACAGTCGTTGTCGTCGAAACTTGCAGGCCAAAGCGTTTGAGCCGCTTTTGACACAATTATGCCCAAAACGAGCTCTGGCGACATCTCTCGTGCCGCTGGTATTCGCTGCTCTTGCTTGCTTCTCTTTTGCTATCTCAAGGTATTCACGAGGACTTTCGAGTTGGCTCTATTTGAACACGTTACTTCGACACGACCAAGCGCAGAACGCATCTTCTATCCGCTGGTTCTTTCTCATAGATCCGGCTGCTGCATCAACTAGTGCCATCTGTGGCTGTCCTCCATGGCGATTCTCAAACCGCAGACCAAGCTACGACTATCCTTGGGCTTGTCAATCGCTAGAAGCATCATCATAGGCTTGTGTTATCTGCCCTTCGATCTCTTGACAATCCTACGAGTCAGTCTGCTTCCCCCTTCTGCTGATGTTTCGGTCGATGCCGCACCGAAACGCAAAACGATCGCTCAGCACAAGCACGATGTAGCACATTTGGCCGCGCAGCTGTCTCCTTCGCATCTCAAAGGCCGTTTGCTTACTATGGGCAAGAAGAGTAGAGGAGCCGGCCATACGGGACGCTCAAATCTATACAAAGACGATACTTATCAGCTTGACATTTCAAACATGAATTGCTTGCTGGAGATTAACCCGTCTGAGCGTCATGCCATTGTCGAGCCAGGCGTATCTATCTCTTCGCTCGCTACAGAAGCACTTAAACATGGACTCCTGCCACCTGTGAGCTTGCATAAAGTTGGCATTTGTTGCTTAGTTCAGTTGTTCTGCAGGTCATTCCTGAACTGCGCAAGATTACTATTGGAGGAGCAATACAAGGGCTCGGTGTTGAATCTACCTCGATTCATTATGGTCTTGTATGTCGTCCTGGCCGGTTTTGAAAGTACACTTACAAGCTAGGCAGCTCGATACTCACATCATCGACGCCGACCTCCTCGTACCTAACGCAGGCAATGGTCAACCAGGATTCGTCACCCGCCAACAAGATCCAGAGCTTTGGGCAACAACAGTAGGCTCATGCGGCAGTTTATCTATCGTCACACAAGCAAAGGTGGCGCTCATGCCCGCTTCCAAATGGTTCGCAATACGTTATGTGCGGTATGATTCGCATGAAGGGTTCGTCAAGGAGTGTCTGGCTAAACGAGAAGCAGCCGAGCAGAGGGGAATAAACTGCGTAGAACAAGGCTGGTTTGGTCCATGCTTGGTAGCGGATGCGATCGTCTTTGAGACTTATACGATTGGGATGTTCGGAGGATGTGTGACGGAGAAAGAGAAGAATGCTTGGACCGGAGATACCTAGTGAGTGATGATACACGTTTGTCTTGATTCGTAATCGCTAAAGTTCAGGGTAGCTGTGGGCATCCTGGTCGCAAGCTTTTCTTTGAGCATGTACAAGAAATCGCTGAACGAAAACCTACTCAGACTGCCCATTCATCGATAGAAAAGTACGGCAGTCTCGTTCATACGGAACTAATGCCGACCCTCGAATATGCCTTCAGATACGATCGAGGTGGATTCTGTACGTCAACTGCCTCGCCTTCGGCTACTTGCTGATGTCGTCCAACAGGGGCAGCCCACATTCTCGGCGATTATCTACCTTGGCTGGGCTCTTTGCTGAACCAACCGCTGCTTCGCACGCTGCTCCATTCCATACTAGACACACCTACCCAGATGCAGCTTGCTCGTATGCTGTCTGACGCTTCAAGAGAAGACATTGGCCTTTTCCAAGATTTGGGTGTACCAATGACAGAAGACAAGGGGGCAGCTTTGGATGAGCTACTCGAGTGGTTAGACGACGTCAGACCTGTGTGGTTGTGCCCAATCAGAAATGGAGATAAAACATTTGGTGCGAGAAAAAGGGTCTTTGCGACTAGCGATAAGGATCAACAGAGTCTAGAGATGGACGTGGGGCTGTATGGGCGGCCAGTAAGGAAGTTGAAGCAGGGTAAGACGATGCGAGATATAGGAAGAGAGATGGAAGTTTGGATGAGGAAGTACGATGGACATAAAGGGCTCTATGGCTTTACCTATGCGGAAGAAACAGAGTTCAAGTGAGTTGTCTCTCATGCAGATAGACTCCGCTGATCGGTGCTGTAGCGAATGGTACGACATGAATCGATACAACGAGGCGAGAAGTAGATATGGATCAGATCAGGCATTCCCTCGACTGTACCAGAAAGTAAAGCGGTAGATCTAGATTGCAATGATAAGACGCTGCTATAAACCCGAGGGATGCGTCGTCATCACTTTGCCTTGATCGTGGTTCTCTGATAACAGCCAGTTCGCGAGCACCAGCGTACGATGAGTAGCGCCAAATCTTCAAGCTTCAAGCTATCTGCGAGCTTACAAGGTCACTCGCAAGATGTGAAAGCCCTATGTCCATCTGGGAGCAGCAACACCTTGTTGTCCGCTTCTCGAGACGCGACAGTGCGCTCTTGGGACCTGACAGACCCTACGCAAGTGACTGTATACTCTGACTCGCACTCTGGATTCGTCAATGCCGTTCATTCGTACACGTACCAAGGTCAAGAATACGTCTTGTCAGCTGGAGCGGATTCCATCATCTACGCCTGGCCTGCAGGATCTACTTCACCTTCGAATGCTCTCATAGGGCATATGAGCAATGTGTGCTGCTTGTCAAGTCATGGCGATGTCATTGTCAGCGGGAGTTGGGACAAGACAGTCAAGATTTGGCGCAATTGGGAGTGCGTTGCTACGCTCGAAGGCCATGGTCAAGCTGTCTGGGATGTTATTGCACTAGAGGACGGCGTGCTTACAGGTACGCGAGCTGGGGGTCGCACATTCGAGCGCTGAAACCTTGCTTTCTGCTGTACAGCTTGCGCGGACAACCTTATTCGCTACTTTGTTGGATACTTATCCACCTCAGACCCAGCAGTCATCTTCAAAGGTCACACACAGCCCGTCCGGTCGCTCGCTAAACTATCTGGAAGCCTCTTTGTTTCAGGCGCCAATGACGGGTATGCTTTCTATCAATCAGGAATTCATGATTAGCTCATCCAATCTAGATCGATACGAGTTTGGGATCTCAGCACACAACGTGAAGTCCAACAGCTAGACGGGCACGATTCGTTCGTCTATTCCGTCGCTGCGCTACCGTCGGGCGAAATCGTTAGCGGAGGTGAAGATCGAAGCATGCGCGTCTGGTCATCAGATAGCAGAGAATTACTGCAGACTATCACTCTGCCAGCTATTTCAGGTAGGTCCCATCCCCTTTGTCGCTTCAGCGGCTCAAGTAGAGCGGGTGTGTACAGTTTGGTCTGTTACTGCGATGCCATCGGGCGACATCGCAGCTGGTACCTCGGACGGTGTTATTCGTGTATTCAGTCGTTCGGCGGAAAGGCAGGCGGAACAAGCATTACAAGATGTGCGTCGAACCGCTTTTCCAGCTGTAAGGCTGCTTACGAGCTCGCGTACAGGAATTCGACGCTACCCTATCTGCGACTGCTTTGAATGCGTAAGTCGCTCATCTGCGATGCAGTCGAGTCTTGTCCTCATATGGGATGAGTAGGCATCAAATAGGCGATGTGAAGAAGACTGACTTACCTGGGCCGGAAGCGCTTTACGTACCAGGTAGGCTGATTCGAGCGCAAGATGCAGCATTCCTGATTCTATCTGTTCGAACACCGACAGGCAAGAAAGAGGGCGAAACGAAAATGATCAAGAATTCAGACGGGTCCGTTGATGCGCATCAGGTCAGAACCGCTTTACCTAGTGCACTCGCTCTTGTGCTAATGGTGAATGGGTCTGACAGTGGTCCGTAGATTCTGGCACTTGGACCAAAATCGGAACAGTCGTCGATGCAGTCTCCAATGGCCGAAGGCAGCTCTACAATGGCGAAGAGTACGATCATGTCTTTGACGTCGACGTGCACGAAGGCGCACCGCCTCTAAAACTGCCCTACAATGTCACCCGTACGTTACATGCCTGCATGACTGCTTCCGAATCTAAGCGGTCGACATATTCATACAGAGAATCCCTACGAAGCCGCCCAAAAGTTCTTGCACACAAACGAATTGCCTCTTAGCTATTTAGATGAAGTAGTCAAATTCATCGAAAAGAATACAGCGGGTGTACAGCTCGGTAGTGGGGGAAGCGGAGCAGGCGATCCTTATACCGGAGGAGGAGCTTACAGACCTGGCAATGCGACCTCGAGCCAAGCGCAACCTGCTCAGCAAGCGCCAAAGCCTGCTCCTAGTGGCTCTAACGTTCTGCCTTACGTGAGTCCGCCCGGCTCAAGTGAGCCAGCCCACTGAAATGTGATACTAGACTTCACCGCTGACATTCACTCAAGCGAACCTGCCAGCAGCGAAAAGCAAGATCTTACAAGTTAATGGTGAGCTAGCGAATGAGCTGGTGAGTCGACCTCATTCTACATTGCAGAACAATATTAAAGTCTTCGCTTCTTGCAGTCATCAGAAGCACTACAAAACAGCCAGATCAACACTTTAGACGAATTGATGGCGTCTCTTCTAGCGTTGATAGCTTCTCCACCTGGTTTGACTGGCGCCAAACTTCCGCATGCAAGCATCCAAGTAGCAGAAGAACTGCTCGCGTGGCCTTCTGCTCGTCGGTTCCCTTGTGCGTATAATCTCGCGCTCCTAGGAAGCCAGGCTAAAGGTTTGATAGGCCTGGACTTCTTTCGTTTGCTCTGTCTATTCTCTGCACCGAGCAGCGCTTCATTGCAGAACCTGCTCGCCAACACGGGCGCGGAAGAGATCAACGCTATGCTAGCGCTCCGAGCATTAGCCAACACCTTCAATACCCGTACTGGAGCTGTGCTAATGAAGCAGAATGCGAATGCTGTTTTGGCCACGTTGCAAAGTAGACGGAAGGCGCTCAACAAGAATGGAAAGATTGCGGCTGCTACTGTTTTGCTCAAGTAAGTGCCTGCATATCGCAGCAAAGGAAGCGCTAAAAGCTACTGGGGTATGTAGCTATTCGGTAATGGCTGTGCAAAGAGATTTGGATAAGACTGTTGGTCCTGCTATGATGGATCTCGCTGTAGAGGTGGGTATTGAACCTTAATTCTCGTCTTGCGAGTACTGATGATGGAGCCAAACGCCTACAGTACATGCAAGAATCGGATCTTGAAGTAATTTACCGCTCTTTGGTTGTGGTAGGCAATCTAGTAAGGTCTCTTCGTGTCTCGGTTTCGATCATACTCATCGAAGACACAGTTGCATTCGCCTAACGTCATTGGCGCTATGACTACCTCGTCGATTGATAAGCTAAAGAAATCAGCTGCGGATGCTGCGAGAAAGTCGAGCGAACCAAGAGCAGATTCGCTGATCGGGGAAATCAACCGTATTGTAATCAAGTAGAGAACTATGGCAGATGTCGTAGATGCTGCTCAGTTGGCTCGAGATCACAGTGATTGATGACTTGCAACCTTGACCGTGATCTAGCACGATGGCCAAATACAAGAGCAAGCGCAACAAGAACAAGAATGCGGAAAACGCAGCAGCGAAAGCAGCCAAGCCCAAGCCAGACTACATAGTGGACAATCGTGACAAGCCAGAGGAAGTATTGAGCAATGCCAACTTTGAGCAATATTACAAGGCTATAGGCATCACACAGACGCAAGATGAATGGGACAGCTTTATGCAGAGCTTGAGGACACCTCTGCCTACTACCTTTCGTGTCACTGGCAGCAGAGCGTACGTCTCTTGGGCAATGCCAATTGTTTATCGCAACAAAATTTCATAACTGGGTCTATAGAGTCGCGCAAGAGCTCAATGGCGTCGTACAAGATGTTTACGGTGTGTCTGAAACAATGCGGACTCGTTAGCAACTTGATCTGAGCTGTGATGCGCTTAGTACCATTTCTCTCGGATGTTGTGTTCGAAGGACAGAAGCTGGATCCTCCGCGTCAGCTACCTTGGTATCCTGAAGGTCTAGCTTGGCAAATAGACATTAAGAAACAGCATATTCGAAAGAGTCCCGAGTTTCGCAAGTGAGTACATTCGCTTGTATAGAGCAGCTGAGGCTGATGCTTGGTATGCTAGGTTCCAGAACTTCTTGGTGTATGAGAACGAAGCCGTAAGTATCTTCAGATGATCATGCAGCAGCTATGACTGAGTATGCGATGGTAGGGCAACGTCTCGAGGCAAGAAGCTGTGTCGATGATACCACCTCTGCTACTCGATGTGAAGCCCCACCACGTAGTGTTAGATACTTGTGCAGGTCTGTCCACTTTCGAGCTCACACGACGTTGCAGGATTCTGATAATGCATCAGCCCCTGGCTCCAAGTCAGGCCAGATCCTGGAAGCCATGCACACAGCAGCAGAAGGGGATGCGCCACCAACAGGCCTCTTCATAGCCAACGACTCGGATATCAAACGCTGTCATATGCTCGTCCACCAAGCTTTAGGTCGAATTGGCAGCCCAAACATGATGGTGACGAACTTAGACGCCACGATGATCCCTACGCTCAAGTTGCAGAGACCGGGAGCTGCAAAAGGAGTTACGACCAGCTTGCAGTATGATCGCATATTGACTGATGTACCTTGTACTGGTGATGGTACAATGAGGAAGAACATGTTGATATGGAAGCATTGGACGACCGGAAATGCTGTTGGTTTACATCCGTTCGTTATTGCCTGCTCGGAAGCTTTGATCTTTCTGAGCAAGTCTTTCTGAGGACAGACTGCAAATTCGAATAGCGGCTCGAGCTGTTCAAATGCTCAAACCTGGAGGTCGCATGGTGTATTCAACTTGCTCTCTCAACCCAATAGAGAACGAAGCTGTCGTCAGCGCGATACTGGAAGCCTTCCCAGGCACGCTAAACTTGCTTGCCGCTAATCCATGACTAACGCCAGCTTAGATCTATCCCTCGTCGATGTGTCTGATCAATTACCTAAACTCAAGAGGAATCCAGGAATGACGTCTTGGAAAGTGCTCGACAGGGAATGTCAAGAGCTCCATCAGTCAGATGAACCTCAGACCTGGGGTGACAAGAAGAAAGCCATGCCCGCTACCATGTGGCCGAATGGTAAAGAGACGGAAAGGCATCTGGAAAGATGGTGCGTCTCGGACCTTCCTGCAGCGCTACCAAGTGCTGACATAGATACAGTCTCCGGATCAGTCCTCAGCTGCAGAATACCGGCGGATTCTTCGTTGCCGTATTGGAAAAGCAAGCGAAACCAGGACACGAATCAGACGAAGTTGTCCCAGACCCTGTCGAAGACCCTATAGAAGTCGAAGAAGAGCCAATTGAGACAGTCTTGCTGCCAACTGAACCAGTAGCTAGCGGGTAAGAGCCATCCTTCTTCACGATCTTGACTTACGAGAACTTCAGTTCTACGAAAAGAGCTCTATCGCCTAGTGCAGAAGACGCACCCAATGTAAAGAAACCGAAAGCAGACACATTGAACGCAGACAGCACGCCCGCAGTTCTACCTGTAGCTGGAGAATCGGCAAGCAAGCAGAAGAACGGCAAGGGTCAAAGAAAGTCGAAAAAAGAAAGGGAACAAGAGAAGGATATGGGTGCTGGCCGTCCTTTCAAAGAAGGTCTGTGAGTGGAACGCACTCATCGACTATCACTGACGCGGTGCAGACCCATTCTCTTACATCTCTCCCGACGATGAGCAATTAGGCAGATGCATGTGAGAGACCAGCTAAATCTCGTCTGTCTAAGCTCATGCTGTAGTCTAGAAATTTCTTCGGTCTCACTTCAGACTTTGACACAAGCGGATGTATGGTACGAAATTGGACTGGAGAAGCCAACAGGAACGTGTTTGCTACTTCGCCATCAGTGCGTGATCTAGTCCAGAACAACGACTTCCAGAAGATGCGTCTGGTGTCTTGCGGAGTCAAAGTGTTCGCAAGGCAAGACCTTTCGAAAATCGACGTCTACCAATGCAAATGGAGAGTTGTCAATGACGGTCTTTCTTACCTGAAGCGATACCTTGGGCCAAAGAAGATTGTCAAAGGCGACAAAGCAGCCTTGAAGATCTTGATGGAAGAAATGTATCCTGGCAATCGAATGTTCAGCGAAACCTTCCAAGCAGAAGTCGCAAAACAAGATTTCGGAAGCTTTATATTACAGATCGATCCTGTGGAGGACGACACAAGGTCTGTTTCCGAGCTTCAGCTCGACGACCTATGGCTGACACAATGACGTGCAGCTTGAAAGAAGCTCTTTTCTTACCACTTTGGCGAGCACCCAACTCAATCGCGCTAATGGTAGAAAAGAAAGAGAAGGCGTGCGTCTCTAGCGCTGCACCCGGATGCTAGTTACTGACGCTTCTTATACAGCGCTCTGTCTATGCGACTCTTCGATGAAGACTTAGTACGTGTCATCCCACAATGCAGCAAACCTGATCTGACCTTTATATAGTACGCGGAGAATGTCAAGAGGAAAGCGGAAGCAGCCTCGTCGAAGGACAAGCCAGACACACCACAAGTTGATGCGGAACAGGTTACAGAAGAAGCTTCAGGAGAGGCTGTCGAGGCGGATGTTGAATCGTAAATCAGCGAATCGCTGTATACCTGCATCATGAGCATGTAGCATCTTTCATATGGATCGAATACGTGTATAGATATCATATTTTTCGATCCCATCCCTATTTTACAGAGCAGACTAAGATTGTCCTTTCGAGTTCTAAGGCAAGATAGCTGGACCAGTCCTGTTCAAGGACCAGCTATGAGCGACACTAGATATACTTTCAGATTCAGTCATGATGAAGTGAAGAGGCTAACGGTGACTCTGCCAACGATTCATCATCACTATCAATCGCCTGCGATTTCAAGCTGGTGACGCTCTTCGGTCTGGGCTCGCTCATCGATGTGAAGCGAAGTCCTCTCAACTTTTGACCAGGCGAAGATTCGATCGAATTGTGCGAGCCGGAGCGACTGAGCAATCCAGGTGTGGTGTGAGGTGTGAAACCATCTTCCTCTGGATCTTCTGATACAACAGATGAAGCCAGAGATAGTTTCGAGGAGCGAGAACGGATAGGAGGTGCCCAATTCGCTTGACTCGATTCGTTTAATCTACGCTCCTGTTCCTGCAGACTTGCCATGTCGATTCGTTTGGGTGGTTCAGTAGCTGGAAGACTTTAGTTTCGTCTATGTCATGTTGGTACAAGCTTACCTGGAGGAAAGAAAGAATCACTCTCGGCAATAGTGCTCATCGCAAAAGCAACTCTATGACCGCTGCTTCCACCGCTGCTCCCATTCCTACCGGGTCGAGGTGACGTTTGGTCTTCTTCGCCAGCTTCTTCATCGATAGGAAATGGCAGAGAAGCAGTAGAAGTGACGGGACTCGCAATCCCGGAAGCGCGAAGGACTTCTTGACGAGCTCTATCGTTCTCGATTACTGGATCGCCGGACAATAATGGTTCGCAGAAGAAAGCTGGCGTTCTAGGGATCTCGTCTAGATCTAGAGCATCTTCTCCGTCCTGTAGTACTGATCAGTCACTGTAGCAGTCGTCTTAGAACCACGCTGACGATGCCCAAGCAAGATCTGAGTCGTTCCCACAGTGCTATAGTCCCATCAGCTTTGCGCAAAAGCATTCAAGAGCGAATTGCCTACATTCAGAGCGCGGATGTACGATCGCCTTGAGCTCCGCGATCCATTGCAAGTCACTCATCAAGTCACGATCGATAGACATGACTTTCAGAAGACGGCTATAGCTTTCGCGATCGCTGTGACAGTATATCAGGACGTAGTTCTATAGCAGACAGAATTGAACAGAATCACCTCTTCAGCAAAGTAACGAGCGCCTTATTGTGCGGTCGGTCAAACACCTCTTTCGCCTCTGTTTTGCGATCTCGATACGGGACATAGATGTCATCGTCTAAAGGCTCCATAGCATTAACTTGTTCTCCGCTGCTATCGGCATCGTCTCCCAGCTCCTGCTCTTATACATCAGACTGGATCATATTAAGTGCGCTTTAGCTGACCTTGTACACTTGTTCCGAGCTGAGCCATTTAGGCGTCCGAGGCATGCTTTCGTCTGCATCTCGTTTGACACTTTCAGGCAAGTGAACTCCGCCAAAGAGCGGCGAATGACCGCCTAAAGAGTAAGGCGAAGCTAGACCATGTCTTGGGCTGTAAGCTGCTGGAGATTGTGCTGCACTACCCGTTGATCTCTTGAGTGGTCCAGCGGGCGCTTTGAGGACTGTTGAGCGTGTCAGCTGGGGGCTTTCGAAGGGAAGACGTGTCATGCGCACTGCAGAAAGTGGTAGATACGCTCTGTATGACCGTATATCAGCCTCGGACAGGTCTAAGCAGTAGAAAGATGATCACGCGAGCAGAACTAGGCTCGCAGGAGTCCACATGCGAGGTTGAAGGGCTTCGCGTAAGCTCGCTGATAGACAAGCGTCGTGAAATAGGCAGAGAAGAGCTGAGGGCGGCCATTGTGAGTCAAGTATCGTCGTCCAGATGGAACAAGCACTGCACAGAGAGACCTTCTGACCGGAGAAGCTGTCGTCTAATTCGAATTACGTATCTTGTTACGTACAGTATGACAATCTTGTTTGCATAAGCCTTGCCGGGTCCAACGCGTCACAGACAGCTGCCTGAGCCACTGCTGCGCGATATGGCCAAGGTCACAGCAAACGTGTCGCAAGAGAAGCGAGATGACGTGCGGAGCACCGCCAACCCAGGACAACGGAAGATGGTCAAAAATTGCATCCTCCGGCCTCTACATAGTAATACAATCATCGTCCTGACTCAATACGGTTCTTTCGACAATCTCCCAGCTCGCTGCGAATAGTGCGCGACACTTCAGTAGCGCACATGATCAGGACCTTTGACTCACTTCCTCTGCAATCATCCATTCTAGCGCTTCGACGACTTCAGACATCTTCGGCCTCTCATCTGGCTTTTGTGACCACCTGTTAAGCGAGCCGTCATGAGTATCAGTCAAAGTAAGAGTTGAACACTGACATAGCGTGAACTACGTTGATGACGATAAAGCCATAACGCTTTCGCAGCTACAAGTAATATGAGCCAGGTAGTGCTGCATGAGGAGATGCTTACTGCTGAAGTGGATGGTCGAAGCTTGTTCCTTCCGACTTCAAGGTAAATAGCGTGCTCGTTCATGCCATGAAAGGGATCTGTCACAGATGAGATATAGCATAGCGGGCTGGGAGACGGAACAGACAGGTCTTGTCGGGATTCCACCTACAAAGAACGGAAGTTTATCATTACCCAAAGAACAGGAGATGCTGCGACTTGCCAATTCAGTAGCTCCCAAAACGTCAGGCCTGCAACTCGCTTTGCATCAGCAAATGCTGGTGAGTGTGAAAGAGGACTCACCCATTGCATATACATCGATGCTGAATGTATACGACGGTTGAGCAACCCAAAGCTCTGGTCGTTGAGATGAGTCTGCGCTTTCAGCTTGCAAAGAATGTATAGCTACCTGGAGCTTGCCAATTCAGACTGCTTGGTATCAGCACCATTCTTTTGCTTTGACTGGCTGCTTACGTCCCAACGCTCTTAGCAGTAGCTGTCAGTACAGCAAGCACGTCAAGGGAATCTTAGCTGACCGTCTGACACATTGAAGCTATCGTATTCTTCCTATCTGACCTTCAGCGATGCGCTCAAGCACCCACCGACGACTTACACTCTCGCTAAGCCAAAGTCGTTGATTTTCGCTACACCCTTTGATGAAATTAGAATGTTAAGGCTCTTGATATCTCGATGAACAACAGGTGGTTGTCTTGTATGCAGATAGTTCAGTCCTTTTGCGCAACCGAGCATCAGCTCCAGCTTGAGATTCGTCAGCACATGTATCGATCGCGATCAGGTAGACTAACCATAGCGAGAAGAGGTGGTGCTGGGACAGTTCGTATATACTTGAAGAGGTCGCCATTGAGAGCCAATTCTGTAACGATTTGCACCGGGATGTTCGGATCAGGAGGTATACAAACGCCTATGAAGCGGAGAATGTTTTCATCTGTAGGACCACTGTCATTATTTGTTCTCTCATTCTGATGCTATGAGCAAAGACTGACGATTGAAATCTCGGAGCAAGCCAAGCTCTTGGATGTCGCCCTTGGTCAGGCGAGTAGCTCGAAGATCCGCGATCGCGACCCTGTCAGGTGTACATAGATCCCTTCAGCCAAATATGGGGCTTAGCGACTTTTCACCGGACCTGTACTTGCCATATTTCCCTTTGAAGACATCCTTGAAACCACCAGAGCCAATTTTCTTGCCCTTCTGTAGCTTTGCAGGAGAAATTCGTTTGCTGGCCATGTTTAACGCATCAAGGTCAAGAACGGCTTCAGGTAGAGATTCATCCACATTAGGTGGTGTAGGCGTCGGAGAAGGAGTAAAAGGATCTTTGCGCTCTAGCTCATCGCTTGAAATGTGTAAATCTTGTAACAGAAACGCAGGATCAGACAAGAGAGGTAAATCGGGCGGATGTGAAGGTCGAGCAGGTCTTGGGCGAGGTGTATTGCGCTGAACAAAAGTCTTGATCTCTTCGTTCTGCGAAACGCCGAATTGTGTGTCCCGCCATCGTAGTAGCAGAAGAATCATTTCTCTTTTGCTGTAGCCGTGTTCGCCGACTACCAGAAGATCTCTGTCTGCACAGAGCTGCATTAACGAAATCAGCGGCAGCTTCAATCGCCGCGCGGCCTAGACTTGCCTCTTCTAAGCGTTCTTTCTTTTTCTTAAGTAAAGAAGGGTAGCTAGCTTCAGATAGGCTCCATTCGTCCGTTGCAGAAACCTCTACACTTGGCTCAGCGCGTACAGCTTTGCAAGAAAGATCTGGCCGGCGTACTGGTTGCTTTGGGTGTGCTGATCTGCCAACTTTGACGCTTCTCTTGATTTGGTCTGCGCTGCGTTAATTGAGGTACATCGCGCGACATTTCGAGTCAGAGGCAGTAGATTCGCCTATGACAGGCTGAAGTTGCTTGCTTAGTGTTCTCGAGATAAGCCGCGGACAAGGGTTGAAGAACGTCACGACAGGGAGCAAAGAGAAACGGCAGAAGGCAAAGAGAGAAGCAGAGCTCGGGCCTCTTGAATCTAGTCGCGAGAATCGATTTGCATGCCAAAGTTGTCACGCATACCATCAGGTACAGGCGCAAGGTTGATATCTCGACGGCCATGGCTATTGCATCCATAGGATGACAGCAATAAGGGGAATGGCTGCATGAATCGATCAGAAGTGTCGAGCAGCGAACGAACACAAACTTGTTACAGTAAGAAGACTACACTAGCATACAATATACATGACACAGGCTCTCAAGACATTTGCTCGCGAAAGTCCCTGGCTGTATCATTTCCGATGAAGAGTCAAGACTGAAGTTATCATCCTGACTCTCGCCGCGTTCTCGCTTCTTCTTTTCCGCCTGTTCTTGCTGCCGCTGCTGCGCCTTTTCTTGTGCAGAACTGCATGCGTGTTTGACCTCCATCTATTGCCTCATTCGCGCAGGATTCAGCAACCTCTCTGTACCCGATGCGCATACCAAGCATCCACATCGCTTGACTGTCCAAAGCACTGATCTTCTCTTTTCTAGTGAACAAGTTAGCACAGGCAGGACACCTCTCAGACGCTAAACCCACATCGACTGCTCTTCCGCCTTGAGGATTTGGATATTGTTGTAGAAGGCCTTGGCTTGTTGCCAAACCTTGCGGAATTCCGCTTGATCATATTCCTCTTGATCGGAGCTGTCGTAGCTTAAGTGTAGGAAAGCAGGCTCGAAGCAGTAACATGCATGAGGTACGCTTGTTTGATCTTCTGCTCGTGTTCCATTTCCTGTACTTTTCGTCGTGAAAGCGAGTCCTGCAGCTGTTCATACAGACTCTTGAGTTTCTGCTGGTCCAAGAGGGATACTTAAAGACCCGTCAACGCTGATGAACAAGGAGTAGCGTACGGTCGAGTTAGGATACGAAGACTGATCCATGATGTAGGATATGGACAAAGAAAGGGAGTTAAAATCGTCGAAGAAATTCCGGACAGTCAGGCAGGCGGGCGCAACCTGCGAAGTACGTCTTTTCCCCGCGCCGTCCTTCATGACGGCTTACGATGACGACAGTATCGCAGCTAGGAGGTTGTGATATTGCAGTCGCTCAGCCTCTCGGTCGTCTGGGGATCTTGATCCCGTCGGATGTGTTGTTATTGTTATTGTTATTGTTATGGTACAGGAAATAAGCTCTCAAGAAGCTTCGCTGTGTTGTTGTTGTTTTCGGTGGAAGTGCGAAATGGCCAATGTTGGGCTAAGAACTTAATTTAAGCCTCCTCCGTGACTGGAGGCTCTGAATTCATGTGGCTTAAGCAGGGCGCCTCAAGTCCAGCAATGATTCCCTGATCTGTAGTAGCCGTATCTCGCGCTGCTCTGACCCCGTGATACCCGCTCGCATTAGGACGCCTCTTCCGTCTTGGCCCTCTTTGCCTCTCTCGCCTCGGCTTCTTCCATTACAGCGTCCTCATCCGTTGTGCGCTCTCTTTTGCTGGTAGACGACGCTGGTGTTGGCTTTAGTTGTTATTCGAATGGCCACTGATAGATGACTTACGTGTTTCTATCGCACCTTGTACATCTTTGTCATCGACTTGCTTTGCAGATCTTTGCTCTGTAGTATTCTCTTCATTTTTCACCTCTTTGACCTCTGATGCAACAGCTGATGCGTCTACACTTTGGGCAGCCGGTGTCATATCCACGTCCTTTGCGGCTTCGACCTTTGACGCTTCCTTCGCCTCAGGCAATATTGGCGTGCCCGGGGTAGAAGTCGACTCGGAAAGCTTCGCAGCTTCTTTCTTCGGTGCTAGAACAGCCTTCTTATTCGCCTCGACCTCTTTCAGCAGCTGAGCCATATCACCGCCTTTGCTCATCTTGAAGTGAGCAGTGTCTTCTGCAGGCATAAGACGAAGTATGCGCCAGACAAGGGAATTCTTTCGCTATACACTCGTATAAGCATGGTCCGGCAAGAGCGGAAAAGGACGCACGTCTTCCGCTGCTGTCCACTCCTTGTCGCCTTGCAAAGTGCCCTGGGTAGGTTCGCTATCACCTGTCAAGCTAGACTTCCGATTCTTCTGTATTTGAACTTCATTCTCTAGCTGCTCTTTGAAGTAATCTATGCCTTGCGGTCTGCGCAGAATCTTTGTCAATTTGGTAAAGCTGAACGGAATGCACACGCACAGCTGGAAGTTTTTCAGGTCTTCTACATTCAAGGGATCATCGCCTCCTTTTGCCCAAACATTCGACAGAGCGGGATTTCCCAAGGCGTGTGGTAAAGGTGCTTGTTTCCGAAGGAGAGCTTTCTTTCGCTTCTTGGCTTCGTCTGAAGCTTCGGGCTGCGTAAGAGGCGGAAGAGCAAAGTCTTTACAGCTTGTCATCTTCCAGTTGATCTACATATACAGTCAGCTTGAATCGGCGCGTACAAGGACCAACTGACCCAATGCTGATCCCGAGTGGCTATGAGCACTACAGTCTGAGTAAAGCGCTCTCCGTCAGGCGATGTTCCTCTTAGCACGACATGCGCCCGAGCGTTCATCTCGTATAGCCATTTGATCTGTGATACTAGTCAGTCCTAGCTACGACACTAGCAAGCGCGCGCACCTCTTCATCCGGCAATGTGAAAGCAGGCAACACTTGCTTGTTAGCCAGAACATTCTTGTCCTCTTGCAATCTGGCGACGCGAGCTCGGTCCCCAGGAGTGTATCCGCGCAGATAGAGCAAAGTGACAATAAGCTGAATAATGATCTGTCGTCGAAAAGATGAATCGGCGACCTATACAACGATCAGTCACGGCATTTGGTAGACCAGACCAATGCGCACCTCCAGGTCGAACAAAGTCCGACTAGTTAAGAACTTGGGAAAGAAATAATGCTCCTTGACTTCTTCCACGCTCATACTATCCACCGCTCGCTGATTCGCAATAGCTGTGCTGCTCCTCCCTGCACCGGCCAAATCCTTTTCTTTTCTATTCGCTTCTGTAAATAGATCCAGCATTGCGTTGCCTGCATATCTCAAGAACCGAAGATTGGGCAGATCAGCTGGAGCGGTATCTTTTGATGATTTGGCTTCTCGAGAAAGGACGGGAGCTTTAGATTTCGGAATGTTCAATTCGGGTAATATGGGTTCAGCTTTGATGAGGTTTGGAGGGAAAGAAAAGAGTCTCTGAAGTGACCAAAAGAGGGTATAGTCGTCCGCTTCTTTCCCAGTCTCTTCGACTTTGGCAGGAGTTTGCTCGCCTTCTTCTGGCTGATCGACTTCCATCGTCTTCTCTTCACTTTCAGTGGTAATTGCGGCAGCAGAGCCGTAATCTGGATCTTGCAGGATAGTAACGCTATCAGCGTCGTATGTGCCGCGGAGATTGACTGAGCTCTGATCACCGATCGGGAAGACGGATGAGAGAAACATGATGATGCGGCCGCAAAAGACGGTATGTGTTGATCTTGACAGTCGACGGAGAAGGTCGTTGCACATCTTCAATATAAGCAGCGCCTTGTGTTTCCGCGGTTCCAGGCCCTGCAAAGAGATCCTTTGAGCTTATCAGAGTATTCGGCGAATGGGACAGCGCACAAGCATGAGTCGGTCCTTTCGACTCTCGGTATAGGCAAACAATATATTCGCCCCTTCGACAGTTTCCTTTTCGATGAGGGCGACGAGTGAGTTGATAGCGGCTATAGGAACATCTTGCAGCGCGCCTTGCTCTTCGCAACATAGAGTCACGTCCAGCATATCTTGTATCAGGTCGTAGTCAACGTGCGGCCGCTGTGAGATGTCCAAGACGAGGGTTTGTAGTATCCCATCCAGGATTTGGACTCTATTGTCTTTGCCTAACGAGGTCTCTTCTGATGGGCCAGGGTTCTGTTTCAAGATGTTTGCTACAGCTTCAGGCAAGTCAGGCCGCGCAGTTCCATGTTGCGCTCTGTAGGCTGCCAGGTCATCACAGAGATCTTGTAAAGCGGCAGAGAGGTCTGCTTTCAGAGCATCATATATTGTTGATGAATAGACAGCTTCTGCCTCGGTAGGGCTTTCACTGGCGGACGCTGTCTTCTTTTTACGGCCTTTGGGAGGCATGCCAGCGTCAGAGCAGTTGCAGGGCTTAGCGGAAGTATTGAGTTGGTCGATAACAGAGGACCTGCGTTTGGTTGACAGGCAACAGCGATCTCGCTTTATGTCCATTCCTTTATGGCAGCGCACCTATCAGCGAGCCCGTAGCGGTGGCCAAAAGGTCTATCAATACAGGAAGAGCTTGCTGCTTGGAACAGTCTCGACACTTCTGCTTTCTCGATATGTCGCTGCTAAGCTACATGCGAGAAAGCGAGACTTTATTCATCAAGACACTGTACTTTACTGGAGGCTCTACGATGGTTCTATCACTGAGCAACGCAAGTCAAGCAGCAACCTAGATCTCCTGCTGTCTGAACGATCTCTTTATGCTGACGAACCACCTCGCATTCTTACGCTTTTCGAAGTCATCCGAACTCTGCATTGGGTCGCTGGCGATCCGCGTATTGTATGTCCTTTAACCGAACTTTTGCATGGCGTCGTAATGACCAATGATTTTGCATAGACTGGAATCGTTGCTGACTTTTCGTCAAATGGAGCTCCTCGTGTGCCTTCGCCTTGTGAGCCTTCATCGTCTGGCCTTCTCGGGCCATTCTGAGTGATTTTGTAGACAGCCTCGGCCTCTCTCAGCTAGAGGAAATACACGACCACATGCTTCAGCTGAAGAAGGACAAGGCGAAAGAACTAGGAGAGGACAAATTCACCACTATCGCATTCACCGATTCCTTCAACAGCCAATCTGACTATGTCTTCGCTTCCGCATTCGATAAAGTGTACTGTCAACCCACGGGCGCTGTACCTCTAGTCGGTCTACAAGCTGCTATACCTTTCTTCTCCAAGCTCCTGAGCTGGTTAGGCATCAAAGTGCTCGCTGAAGGTAGAACGAAATGGAAATCTATGGTAAGCTGACCTGGACATGATACTTCTTGTGCTCATGGTATTCCAGATCGCCCCGTACTCACTCGAAGAACTCTCCGAACCGCAAAGAGAGAACGAGGAAGAGCTCCTTTCGGATCTGAACGAAAACATGTGTCGTCTCATTGCTCGAAACCGCTTCAAGAACGAAGACCCCGCTGCAGCACTTCAAAAGGTCAAAGAGATGTGTAAATTCGGTCCATACGATGATGCTCAAGAAGCAATCCGGAAAGGGTTGATCGACGGAGTCACCTACAAGCGCTTCGTTCTGGAAGAAGCTCTGGATTCCAGCAAGCATACAGAAGAGGTTAAAGTCGTCGTGGATGACTCGGCTCCAGCAGCAATCAAATCAATCGTATCTCAAGTAGAACAAGAACTGGCAGAGAAAAAGAACAAACAGCGGTTGCATGGCTTTTATCACTATTCCCAAACGATGGAAGAAATGATGGACAAGTCGGATGCTGATGTGATGGAAATTGGATGTGTGTACTTGATGGGCACGATTGGCGAGCAAGGTACCGAATTTGGTCACGAGAGCGTGATCCGGGGTCTAAGAGAAGCGGCGAACGATAAAGATATCAAAGCGGTTGTGCTGCGAGTCGATTCCGGCGGAGGAGGCGTGATTGCTTCCGATAGTATTTGGGATGCAGTCAGGGAGTTGAAGAGCAAGGGCAAGGTCGTCATTGGGTCCTTCGCAAACGCTGCCGCGAGTGGTGGTTACCTTGCTGCCTGCCATGTGGATGCGATTCTAGCCCAACCAAGTACAATTACCGGATCAATCGGTGTCGCGAGGTGAGTTATGGTTCGTCTGTGGTTATGGAACATCACTAATTTGCGCAATAGTCTTCGACCTACCGTGACTCAAACCTTCCTCGATCGCTTCAAGATCAACGTCCAGTCCTTCTTCACAGGCTCGAAAGCTAATTCTCTGCTACATGAACTCGAAGGCGAACAGCTCGAGAGACATCGGCACCATATTGATCTTACCTACGAAGATTTCAAGAACCGTGTCATCGAAGGTCGAGAAATACCGAGTGAAAAGATGGAAGAGCTCGCTGGAGGCAGAGTACTCACTGGAAGTCGCGCTTTCAAGCTTACTGCTACACCTGAACTTTTGGCTATCTATAACCAGCAAAGAAGCGGTCAATCCATCGATCAAGCTATGCTGGATTCCGCTTTCAAATCGCTCGACAAGCTCGAAAATGCCGACACATCTGCTGTACTAGCTGTCGACGATATCTCTGAACTTGATGCGGCGACCGTATTGGTCGAAGCAATTCAAGGCGACGTTATAGCTTCCACGCCGACTCAGGAAGACTCTTTAGCGCCTTCTGCCTTCTCTCGTAATTTGGGCAACATCGGCAAGGGTATCATCGACGGCATAGGCGGAATCTACGATGCAGCTGAATTTGCCGCTGAGCTGTCCATTTCAAAAGCACTACAACAAGCAAAGCTCGACAACCCGGATATGCCAGAAGATCAACTCATGTCGCAAGCTTTCCCCGAATACGAGCCAACGAAAGACGATAATGGGAACGCGATACTAAGCTTTGATGTTCGACTCAAGCGCTTCCCTGCTGAAAAGACGGTACTTCAATCCCTCATGGCTGCAGCTCGACGCGGGGATTCGATCGACCCTGCGACTGTTCAGCTTCTTTCTGTGATGCGAGCGGCTTTGGCTTCGTTCCTGCTTTCGACTGGATCGAATTTACTAAGGCAACAGATGAGGGAAGTTGGCTTAGATGGGGCGGTTGATCAGATGATGTGGGGAAGAAGTACAGCAAAATATGCAGGGTCGAGTAATCCCTTGAGGTGATGCAATTACATGGACAGGGCTAGCTGAGCTAGTCTCCTAGGCCTTTCACCACTCATATCCATCATGTCTCGGATGCTTTGCTGCACCATGATACACTTCAATACTACAATTGCTCATGCAGTAGTCACGAGCAACACGTTGCAAGCGGGCAGATCAGTATCATCGTCATGCCGAACTCATTTCATTTCAGACCCCCCCCCCGTCGTTCCATTTTCATGTTGCTATGGCTGTCCTGTCATCTATCCCCATAAATACTTGCGCGTTCTCGAGGGCGATGCTGTTCCCTTGTGTCCGTGCGGTCTAGACAGAAGGAAGGCCAGCGTCACGAGGGCTTCTGTTTCAGACTTCCGCAGACTTCCTAGCGTCCTTTTGTCGCATTCCTCGCCTTTACAACCAGCCCTCCAAGAAGCGTTGACCGCTCTCTTCTCCCTCACGCACGACCTGTTCAATTCAAATACCTCACTTTCATTTTCTCAAGAGGAGTTGATCTCCCTGCTACAATTATACAAAACATGTTCCGTTTGGCATTGACTGTCGGACTCCTTTGCGCTGTTCAGAATGCCGCCGCTCATGTGAGTGTGGCCTTCCGCCAATTGTTTGCCTGCTGAGCCGTACCTACAGATGGCCATGAGCAACCCAATTCCCTTTCGAAGCAAGCTCCTTGGCATCAGCGCAAATACTGACTGTGCGCAAAAACGCCGTGATCCCGTATATTGTCACTGAAGTCTTTTTTGTAGATTCCATCACAGCTCCGCTCGCTGCTATCGGCGTGGATGGTCTATGCAAAGGCTACCTTTCGGACTTTGATTCAACAGAAGTCACTGGCAAACTTGTAGCTGGCTCTACAGTACGCTTCTACACTCATTTATCGAACATGGCTGATCCCCTCAATAGATGCAAGTGGATATCGAAGGAGGAGCTTCGCATAATGGCGGCTCGTGCGAGTTCAGCGGTCAGTCGACTCGAAGATGTTTCCGATCAGAAGACCTAAATCGTATATCTGCTATAGTCTCATATGACCAGAAGACGTTTGTCGTGATCCACAGAATCGTCGGAGGTTGTCCCTTGTCGCCTTCATATTCCTTTCAAGTACCGGATGATTTGCCTGGAGCAAGCAAAGCCGTCTTCTCTTGGTCTTGGATCAGTGAGTCTATTCCTTCAATCTATCTTTGCAGCATCTCATGTTCTGATCAGATTATTCCGGCAATCGCGAGTTTTACCAAAATTGCGCGCCGGTCGAAATTGAAGGCACAAGCAGCTCATACACCGGACCAGAGATGTATGTCGCCAAGTAAGTCTACCTATTTTTCAATGTATTGTTCTCTTCTGACCTGTCTATAGCGTGTTCGCCGATGGAAGCTGCACAAACGAACAAAACACCGATGTTCAATATCCTCATATCAATGCTGTATCGACGGACTACGAGGGCTCTTCAGTAGACGAAAACTCGCCGGTTACAGAATTGACCAATTGCAATATCGAACAATCCAAGATGGTTACAGTTCAAGGTGATGGTTCCGCACCCCAAGAAGCCAACAGTTTCGCAAAGCAGACCGGAAAGCTCAGCAAGTCTGGTAAAGCAAAGGGTTTGGCTTTCAAACCACCACCTAAGGCTGCTCCTAAGGCCGCTCCACCTGCTGCTGCGAAACCTGCACCACCACCTCCTACACCACCTGCCAAAGTTCCGAGCCCGACTACGTCAAGCGTTGTTATCACGCCTTCTTCCGCTCTTACGCCTATGTCTTCCAGCTCAACTTCGTCTGAACCAACTTCTTCATCTTCCAGCTCTTCTAGCGAAGCAGTGCCTACTTTACCTTCCAGCTCATCTAGTGAAGCAGTGTCTACTTCAGAGACCAGCTCATTGCCAGAAGAACCCACGACTACTGCATCTGCCGGAGAAGCCGAAAAGACACCTGCTAAACTCGTCTTTGGTACGCCTGCAATGGAAGAGGCAAGCGAAGGAGATGGATGTATTTCTGGCGCTATTCAATGCAAGACTAGATCCACTTGGTCGATGTGCAGCAACTCAGCTTGGATCGATATGGGCGTAACGGCTCTAGGGGTACGTCTTTTCTCCTTCTGAGTGGCGATATAGGTCTGACTTGCTGACAGATGGCTTGCGTTGATGGTCAAATGGTGCTCGATACTGAATATGGCAAAGCTCAATCTGGCTCGAACGATAACTCTACATCGCTAGAAGCAGATCTAACTGCAAGGAGTTGCGTCGGTGGTACCTTCTTGTGCACGTCAGCCAAGACCTGGTCAATGTGCTCGAACGATGTATGGATCGATATGGGAGCAACGGCAGGTGGCATGTCTTGTGTTGACGGACAGATGATGGAGGATGGTGCAGCAACGAGGAGAATCAGAAGAGCAAGAAGACACCACTACGGAATGAAGCGGCTTTCGCATTAATTGCGGACGCCTGAAATTGTATGGAAAGGCTGTGACATATGTATTTCGGACAATAAAGCAAAGGCAGCTGGTCTGGCCGATGTGAAATGAAATCACAGGTTGCGGCTTATCGTGGAACTATCATCCATGATGCTTTTTGTCGCCTCGAAGCTCTTCTAATGACCTCTCGCGTCTCGTGTTCTCTTACTTTTCTCACTGTTCCCTCTCTTCCCTCTCCTCAACCTCAACAAGATGTCAAAACAATGGATTCCACCAGCTATGAAAGTCCTCGAGGGCAAGCTACCAGCCAGCAAAGTAACTCTTCTTGATGAGAAGGTTGCGCGCGTTCTTGATGCAATCTGTGCACGGTCCTTCGCTCAAGCCAATGAGCTGCTCCGATTAGAGGTGCAAGGAGAGATGGAAGGGCTATCGATGAGGGTGTTGATTCTGAAGAGATTAGCGGCTGAGCATCCAGCTGCCCTGCAAACGGCTGTCAAAGAAGGGACCAAACTCGAGCGACTGCTCGAGACGCCTGAGCACATTGACCCTGGCTTATTCGAGCTTCTCGGTAATCTCTCCGCCTCGACTACTACTCTCAAAGGCTTAGAAGGATCGGATGACTATCGCCCTCTGCTTTTGGCTTACGTACACATCGCTTTGGTATACTCTACTGTCTGGACCAATGAGATCCTTCCTGCTCCCTACACCTCCGGCGCGTCGCAATGATGCAATCTCTACCAGCCAAAGATCGAAAGCGCCTGTCCGAGCTTCTTCAGCACCTAGCTCGAGTTTTTTCAAAAGGTCAAACGGTAAACGCTGAAGCTCATCCAGCTTGGAAATCGTCCCCGACCGCTACCAGCATCACCAACATTGGGGACAACGACTCTCTCACCACTATTATGCTGGATTGCGAATGCTATTGCTGGGCTACTGCTTACATTCTGGGTATTGATGGACCTTTGGATTTGGAGGAAGAGGAAGAAGGAATGGGTTCAGACTTCGATGATGCGCCAGAGTGGACTGCTCCGATGAGTGCTAGGATCACATATCTCAAAGGTCGGTCTCTTCAGGTTCCGTACAAGATGCCTAGACATATGTCTGTTTCACCTGTGGAAAATGGCGTATTCTCGTTGGAGAGATCAAGACGCAGAGATCGGAGGCAGCTGCTAGTTATGGATGCTGCACTGGTCGTCTTACGGCTATGGTGAGCTGGACGCTATCAACTTAAAGCTCAAGCTAATGTTGTCATTAGTACTGCTCAACCGATTGCCAACGAGCTGATTGGAAGCGCCATCGAAAGCTATGCCATGGTCTCAGTGGTAGCAGGAAGGCGAAGAATGCTTGAGCGATAGAGCCGGATGTCTACATGCGCGGTAGGTCGTGTCTCCACAACAACGATGCAAGCTCAGCTCGCTACAAGTCGACGTCATGCTCTTAATCACCTTGACCAAGCTTCATTTGGCATCTATCTTTGCTGCAAATTACCTCAATAGCACGGGCTACGATTCATGTATCTAGTATTACAACACGATCTGAAAAGACTGTACAATAATTCAAAAGCATCTACTACCAAGCTCCCCAATCGTCCGCTTCGTCCGCCTTCTCTTCCACTGGAACAGAAGGTAAGCTGGTGCGCTTGTGCTGTGCTCTCGCGCGAATGATGCGATCTTGAGCCGTTGCTGGTTTCGTTGGCGACATGACGGGCTGGCTATCGTGCAGATCGACTTCCTCCATGGACCAATCCCAGGAGGCACTCGGCTTGGGAGGGACTTTTGGCGATGCGCGCTCTTTGATGTAGTCGTTATCCGGGAACATTGGCAGGTTGTTGGCGGTCTCTGGAGAATGTGCTGGATTGTTGGGTAGTACAATCGCTCCTTGAATGGTCTTTTCAATGTTTTCGAAGGTAGCCATAGCTGCTTTCTTCGAGGATTGTAGTCTGTTCGGTCCAAGGACTTTTTTGTAAGCTTGGGTAAGAGCTAGCGAAAGCAAAGACGAACGTTTCACTCGACAGGGCTTTCTCCCATGCTCCAGACCAGCCGCCAAGCATATCAAAGGTACTCCTTCTCCTGCCATGCTTCTTGAGCAGCTCTGCCTTTTTTCGCTCTTCTTCCGCCTGCTGTATCCGCAGAGCAACAATCTGCGCATCTTCCTTATCATCCGCAATTGAAGGTGTTTGGACCGGTGTAGTATCTCGTATCGAGTTGACCCATTCTTCTGCGACCATGGGTGTTTTCGGACTAGCTGTAGACTGACTGCTAGCGAAGGAGGATGTGCTCAGTGAAGGAGCCATATCAGTCGAGTCTGGCTGTTCGTCGATACTGGTAGCAGAAGTCGAAGCATTACTAGCGTTGCTCGTTCGCTTGCTGGCCGTTGTATCCTGATCTGATTCTTCCTCTGCTTCTTCCTGCAGTGTCCCCAAAGCCTCTGTACCGGGAGATTGAGGACTTGACATGCCTTCAAGCATACCATTGAAGCCTGCCAGACCCGATTTCATGATGCCTCCCATCCATTTCTTAGCTAGATCTGTAGCTGGTTGCTGGTCGGTGGGCAACGATGTGATGGGCGAGGAGGAAGATATAGAGTGTCGACTAGAGTGGGTGATCCGTGTTCGCGGAGAGGGCGTCGAGGCGGAAAGACGGTCAGGTGGAGCAGGTCTGGGAATGGCTGCTTGTTGTTCGCGGGCAATGATTGTCTCCCATTTCCGTTTGTAGATCTTCAGCTCGTCTTCATGTCGCTTGAGGTCTGTTCCAAGAGTCAGATCCTGCTTGTAATCGTCGAGTTGCACTGACCTTCACGTAAATCAAGACATTTCCTCTCCTTCTTGGCAATGAATGATAACAAGTCGCCATGTTGCTCGATCAGGGTCGCAGCACTCCTTGCAGATGGTAGGGACCGCTTCAAATCCGAGACTGGCGAGTTCGCTCTTTCCCGTTCTGTCTTGGCATATGTTCGACTTGAAGATATCGACGGGCTGCTGTTTGAATCTATAGAAGCCGAAGATGAAGCAGTGGGTGATGTATTGACTTCTGGCGCTGGCGAAGTAGCAGCAGCTGCAGAGAGCTCTGGTATAGGGTTGACACCCGGCCGATACGAGATAGAACCGCGATTCCGCGAGCGCGTTGGTGTGAAAGTATTCGAAGGCGGGGTGCGGCCTGACAGGGCTGCTAGCGGGGAAGATGTATAGTCAAGAGAGCCAGTAGGAGAAGTCACGCCAGTCGGACTTGTCAACGCATGCGGTTCCTTGTCTGGTGTTTGCGGTCTATCATTACTGCCAGACAAGCTGCCTCGTTGTGATAGATTGAGACGAAGATCACGTCGAGGTATAGGCGAGCCATCGTTCACGCTCTTCGAAAGCGCAGGCGAACTCGTGGAAGGACTCATCGGTCGAGCACTCATCGGTCGAGCTGTAACAGGACTGTTCAGCTGCAGTGACAGCGTCTTCATGTGTCTCCGACTGGGCGTTGAGCGACCAGACGTCGACGCTGGGCTGTCATCTTGTTGCATTGAAATTTGACAAAGCGCGTTGTGATGTGCCAGCACAGGACGCGCGTAAGGTATCTAGTTTTGGATATAAGCGCCTAAAGAGGCTGAAAGGATATACTATATGCTGCTTTGACGACTGTACCGAGACAAGGAACGACAGGTGCTTTCGAGAAGACGCGATCAGAGCGCGTCGACTTCTCGACCACTTTAATGGCATCGCAATTCACAGCTTTGCTATAGCCCGCTATGCGCCTGGTAGATGGACTTGTGATTATGCAGCAGCAGCCTTGTCCTTTTGCGCTTTGGCAACACCTGGAGAAGAGCATCGGCGGCGTTCATCAGATCAGTGCGGGGCTAGCTGACCTGGAAGCTCGCCAATCTTGGTGTGCCATCTGCAAAGAATAAGCAGGTGTTATACACATTGGATAGATGCGGCTTACTTGAATACAGCTGGGTAATCCTTCTCAAAGTTGAACCCTTCTTTCTGTTGCACGAAGCCGAGGCCAGCGTTCCTAAAAGCTTGTCAATAGGCAGTATGAGCAGATGGATGCCTGACTGACCATTGGTAAAAGGCAATGTCAGCGATAGTGCAACGTCCACCGACCTGAACAATAGGTAAGCGATGTCCGCACAAATGCACAAGAGGAGTGGACATACTAGCCATTCCTGCTTTGACAGGACAGACTCAAGGACGCCAAGAACTCTGTTGACTTCGTTCTGATAACGCTCGATGGCGCTGGGGAGCTTCTCGCCTAAGCAGATTCAGCGATAGTAATCAGCAGCGAAAGAGAACTTGCTGTGGAAGTGTGTGAACCAAGCTGCCTGTCCAAACATGACTCCGTGACCAGAAGCTTGGAAGAACAGCCATTGGTTGATCAAAGCTCGCTCGGATTCGTCCTTGGCAGAGATCTTGCGCTCTTTGTCATACTTGTCAGTCAAATAGCAGAAGATCGCATTAGACTCCCAAAGAGTCGTCGAGCCATCAACAATAGTAGGGATGCGACCGTTCTATTCAACGCCTTAGCCAATGCCCTGCAGTAATTGATGGACTTACAGGGTTTAGGGAGGTGTGGTCTTCAGCCTTGTGTTGACCTGACTGGAAGTCAAGGAACTTTCGCTCAAAGGTGAGGCCAAGCTCATTCAAGACCGCTTCGACCTGAATTCACGCGTCAGACATTGCGTGGTCTGCGAAAGGCGAGACGAGGTGAGAAGCGAAACGTCATAACCGCATTAACCGCAGCCAGAGTGCTCACTTCCCCCGCGCTTCTCCCAAGCCCACATACCTTCCATCCGTTTGGTCCGCCCTTGTGCGTGTAGAGGGTGATGGGCTTATCTTGGGACATGGTACGAGCTGTCTGGCGGAGAACAGTGCTCAGCGATTGGAGGGCTGTAGCGTGACAGGCGAAGACAAACAGTTGGCAGACAGCAAAAAGAAGATTGTACAAGGTGGTATGAGAGCAAGGGAACACCAGGCTTGGACACATGACCGATGACCTTGATGACTGATGTATGGAATAAACGTTATGTCCGAAATGCTGACGGAGCTCAGGCTGAGGCTCGGCAACCTTAAGAATGCGTGATGCACAGAATGGAGAGGATATGTTACATGACACGTTGTTGTGGTACATTTGATCCCAAATTCAAGAATACAATACAAAATCACCGAGACATAACACTTGGTTGAGGTGTACGACCTCCCAAAGGACTACAGCAACATAAACACAGACGAAGAAAGGCAATGCAGACGACGTACTTGGGTGTTCGACCGGAGCCAGGGACATACTGAGGTGTCCGAGAAGCAATGTGTTGAGGTGTCTGACCATATGCTGTGCCATAGCCCGGCGTTTTCCCTTGAGGCACCGGCCCTGTAGACATATTGCGAATTTGGATCTTGAAGGCATTGCACAATTCGGCCATAGCTGGTAGTTCTGTTCCGAAAAGCTCGAAGCCTTCTGGACGAATCTTGACAGGCTAGAGGCAGAAGACAATATTAGAGACGTTACGGCTAGCAGTGTTTCTCTAGCATACCCACGACCTATTGAGCAAGAATGAGCATGATTCTATCAAAGGTATTGGAGGTGATTTACCTCGGCTGCATACCCTTCTGAGGAATGAACATGAGGCTGAATTGTCCAGCAGTCTTCCTGTCGATGGCGAAAGCATAGATTGATTGTTCTGGATGAGCCATCTGGAAATTTCGCATGAATGTAACTGTTTCTTCTTCCGTCCCCTTGAACTTGTCGTGTGCAACCATGGCATCCACTTGACGGCCTAGACCGCGGACATGTGCGGTGATCAAGTTGTCGAGATCAGAGTACGAGTGCTTTCCGATTCGGAGCTGGCGACCAAGGGCAAAGTCATTAGGCTTGTCCAGCTCGAGCACGTCTGTAGTACAACAAGAAGGGTAATCAGCAGCGAACTGGACGCAGAGCATGCGACCGCACCCAAGTGCTGATAGATACCATCCAAGACCTTCCACGTGCAGGCCAAATGATCTGGACCTCTTGACGATGGGCGAATAACGCATTCACCACGCGGCTGACCAAACAGATAATGTTCTGCTTGACCGGCACTGAAGTTGTGAAAGTTGGGATGGCCTATCAGACGCTTCGGTCGGGTGGAGGCTTTCTGTTTCTTCGCGTCTGCGGCAGCACGGTCAATGGCTGCTTGCATTTCATTAAAGTAAGCGTCTGGTTTTGTCCGCCGTGTCTTGGTTGCATCGTTCTGCTCTGCTTCTTTCACTAATTTTGTTCGACAATCGAGCTCGATCTGGAATTCTTTGTAATTAATGCCGATGACCAGAGCGCGAATGACATGGTTTGGTAAGTAGCCTGCGGTCTGACCATCTGCCCTGTCGGTGACACGTCCGCTCTCGATAAAACCTCGCACACCAGAATCAAGGCGAACTCGGAGAGCAACTTGCTTGTCTGGAAAGTAGCGTTCAATCCTGACTGGCACGACAAGACCTTCTGCTATCGTCTGCGTTGTTTCGCCTGTGAGCATGAAGAAGACTTCGACGTCGGTCAAGCGTCGGAACTCGGGTCTGTTTTCGCCGAATGGCCGCTGAAGCTCTTCACGGATCAGGTAGAGGGTTAACCGTTTGGGCAGACCCATAAGCTTTTGCAATTCGACAGCGAAATCGTCCAGTCGGAGTTCGAGCAATTTCTGAGGATGCGAGGTCATCAGCTGGTTGACAATGTCAGACGGGTGTTCTAGAGCTGCGATATCTTCTTCATCCAATTCTTCGGCGTCGGCAGCCATCTTTCGAGCGATCTCGTAATCTTCTGAGTGGATGCGCGTGCTATCGAGAATGTCTGGTCCATCTTCTCCTCTATCTCTTCGAGCAGTCTTGACATAATCTTGTGAGATTCGCAAGAAAGCAGAAGCGTTCATGAATATGTGTGGTTGAAGTATTTGGCGAGTGACCAGGTCGCTTCGAACCACCAAAGTGCCGCCCTGGAATCGCCTTCAGCGTGAATTTTCTCGACTAGCAGGAGGCTTACATTGTTGCGAACATCTTGAAGTAGTTGCTGAGCTTTACGAGGCCCAAGACCGGAGACGAAAGGTAGCATTCGAGCATAGTAAGGGTTCCGCACTGCCTTGTTGATATCGACACCAATGTAGTTGATGACGTTCACCAGAGCTCGCTCAAGGCATGGTCGGAGCTTGTCCACGTTGAGCTGCCGCAATAATCAGCTTGCACAACAAACGCAGATGAGCACACGCACATAGCGTTGATCCGAATCGTAGGTCAGAGAGACCGCATCATTGCCAAGGGCAGCATATTCGTTGACCGGACTCTGAGCAAAGCGCGCTATACCGACACAGTACCTGGCTACTAACGGTAGATCTGGCAACTCTTCACTTCCACGCTTGGAATGCTGATATAGTCTTGCTGCAGAATCGTTGACGAATAATATAGGCAGCTTTGGCTCGCCGTATTCTTCAACAGGAGGGTTCGGATCGACAATCTTTGCATTGGTGGTCTTGTCTGTGATCGACAAGATGTCTTGATAGAGATCAAAGGTTCGCGAGCTTGTTCCACCAACGACAACAGCATCCGGCGAGACTTTCTTGAGGAAGTCAGCAAGCTGTTCACGGCACGCATCGGCTTTCTCGTTGTTCATATTGCCATGTGCCGGCGGTTGTCGAAGAGAATCAAGCTTGAGATGTTCGCGGAATCGACCTTCATTGTCCATCCAAACAACGTAGGTCGAGTCTATCATCGGATCACCAGCGCCATTGGAGATAGCAACGATGCCTGGAGTTTGTCCAAGCTGCATCCGGTGACCTCTGAATGGAGCAGTCTCGATCCTCTCTTCTAGCTTCTGGCCACAACGAGATCCAACATGGTCTTCGGCATCCTCTTGAAGTGTGTCTCGAAGCCATTGAGCAGCACTAGGTGCGAGATGTTGGTTGATAGCAATGTCTAAGACTTCTGATCGAAGGTCGTTCCATTCTCGTGCTACATCACTTGTCAAGTCGGATAGGTAGATGCGCTCCAGCTGATTGCTAATGTTATTTATTTCGCTGGCGGGAAGGTGTACCTTGACTTCGATTAGACCGTCTGTCTCGGCGGCCAAGATGCAAAGGAAAAGTGATTGGCCAGAGAAGGTCGACACTGGCTTTTCGGTCAAGTACTTGAAGGCCTGTACAAGTCCAATATTGCTGATCAGTAATGCACCAGCAGAAAAGCGATAGGCATACATAGAACGTGTGCAGCTGATCAATCTTGAGCTGTCCCTTGTCTGTCGGCTTGACCGATACAACACCCTTCTCTCTAAAGACGCGGCGGAACTCCATCTTGATGTAAGGGTCCTTGACGATTTCAGTAACGAGCATCATTTTAGCGGCTGCAGACCCATGTCAGCTGAGGTCTCTGGGCAATTCGCGTATCAACATACTGGAAAGAACAGTCGACGCATCGGGGTACAGCTCATCCACAATGTACTCTTCCGCAAATTCCGCAGGAGGTGCAGGTGGATCGTCGATCGTGGCTGCGAGATTGCGGCGAACGTAGGCAACTGCCAAACTCTGGGATGGTATGGCAATTTGCTGTCAAAGCATGTTTGCATCAGCTTCAGACGAATAATCAGGCAATAAGTCTTACAGAGACCATCTTGCTGATGATAGTCTTTTTGGCACGATCATACCGACTCTCCCTAGCAGACTGTTTGAGTTTCCCACTTTTCTTCTTTGGCATAGTCCTTCGCCTGACAACCATATTGCCCTCTTCGTCCATCTCTTCCTCCTCAATTACATCCTGCTCCTCATCCTCTCTCATCGCATCTGCTTCCTGCTTCTTTTGTCTGATGATCGGAGCATAATGCGTATTGACCCAATCCGAAACATCGACAACTTCTTCGACCGTATTAGCTCGATGAATCAATTCATGGAAGTAATCATTATCCTCCAATGGATCCAACTCTAATCGATTCCACTTGTTCAGGAGCGCAGACTTTCGATCCAACAAAGCGCGGTATTTGAAAGACAACGTTTGAACTTTCCATAAATGAGGTCTGTCGAGTAAATGATCCGGTGCTGAACCTTCATGGTCGGAGAAAACGAGGTAATCTCGTCTATGCATCCAAATGAAGGGTACTTCGAGAAATTCGAGGTGCATCTCTTTCAGCACTTGAAGGAGAGCAGAGAGGAAGTGTTCACGTGCGCGAGGGTATTGGCCAGTTGATAGATCGGGAGTGAGGAAATTTTGGGTAAGTTGTGGGTCGATGCGGGATGATATCCAGTCTCGAGCGTCTTCGAGTTCTTCAGCTAGTAGAAGAGGCTGAGAGAGTCCATAGCCAGCTTCTTTGTTGGGCAATTCGTTGGCGAGAATTTGAATGCGCTCGGGAGAATCGGTTGCGCGAATCTTGTCGTCTGCGTCAGTTAACATGCGTTCCGCGATTTGAGATGGTTCAAAGATCTATTCACACAGTTAGCGCGGTCAGTAGATCCAGACAATAGCTCACATCACGAAGAGTAGTAGCGTCAGGCGCAGTCTCTGTACTAGGAGGAGCCATGGCCCAAGCATAGTCTTCACCATTACCAAAGATCTCGCTGATCTCTTCCCAAGCTTCTTTCGATACACCGGGAAGAGCACCTCGGCCGCCCATAAGAGCAGCAGCGGTCTTTCCACCCATGTTGGCTCTCCTTCGATTGTTGCCTTTGGCAGCAGGAGCAGGTCTTCTCTTCGCTTGTCGACCTCCGTCTTCATCTTCATCCAACGGGTCCATCTCGATGAAATCATCCATGTTGTCTTCATATCCATAGCCATCTTCATCGTCTTCTTCACCAAAAATGTCCAAATCATCACCTCTCGATTCCCTTTGCCTAGGCGCTTCATCCTCTCTATCCAAATCATCCGAAGCAGGACTATCATCTCGAATCCTCCTCAATCGCTTCAAACCACCAGTAGACTCTTCCTGTGGTCTATTCGGTCTGTCAAACTTGCGACCAGTGTTTTGTTCGAGCAAATCAAGATCATCGTCGTCCAAGTTGCCTATGTCTTCCTCTTGTGCACCTATCCCATGGGCCATATTAGACGTGTATAGGCCTGTGCAAGAGGCAGACGTACAAGGCTTGCGCTTCTTTTTCTTTTTCTTGGACTTCTTGGTTCCCGCGTCGTCATCCTCGATAAATCCTGCATCAAACCAGCATAAGTACATAGTGCTAGAAGTAGCATAGATAGGCGAAGGTGTGATAGAAGAGCTATGAGAGCCAGAGGCGTGTATACAATGAGACATGCAACAAACCTTCTCTTACGAGCCTTTCCGCTTCCGAATCGTCCTCAGACTCTTCTTGACTCGAGTCTGAACAGATATCAACAATTGTACCAGTCACAAACGCGAGGGACAGACCATCCGCTGCTCCAGGTCGTAAATCATCTCCTTCACCCTCAGAATCATTCTGTCCTCCTTGCTGCTGCTGTTGAGACTGGGCAGCGGTGTTTTGAGGATCATCCAGCTCCATTGGATTGATTGTGCCGTCCATTGCTGCTGCAACAGGTCGTGGCGGTTGGTAGCAAAGAGAGCCAACAGGCAACTTTGTCAATAGGTTGTCATGCACGAAAGTATTTGTTTGCTACAGCAGCTCTAGGGGTGATGCAAATTATAGCACAAAGTATTATACCATCACAAATGCTCAAACCGAGCCCATTGAAACGAAGCATTTGCTCAAGACCAGTGGACCACTCTACTTAGCAATCCAGACTGCCAAGCGGCTGGCGACTTGCCTCACCGCCAGAGTTGAGCAGATTTTAGTGATGTAGGTGAACGTCCCTAACAGCCTCAAAATGGTCTTTCAAAAATCAAGCGCTGTTGGCAGCATTTGTAGCATGCTCGGTACTCTTCCGGGAGCCAGCTCCGTGCTCTTCCCATGAGCAAAGCACTGCTTGACGACAGCCAGCACATGACCGAGTGAGGACGAGTATTGAGAGGTAAGAGTGTGGAAGAGAAGGAGAAGAAATAGTCGACAGGCCAGAGAAATGTTTTGAGGAGCAGTCTCGCGCAATCAGTCATAGATAGGGTATCTTACATGCATGCGATACTTGCGCCTTTACATTGCCCAAATCGTGGTAATCACTTTGCTTTTGGAGTCGGCGATGGATTCGCGCCAAAACTACCTGAACCTCCAGACTTGCGCGTATTGTCTGGCGTCGCACCACTAGGGAGATCCTGCCTTTGAGCGGCGTCACCAACAGACGATCTAGTATTCGCTGGGTTGGGTGTTGAATTGCCCATGTCTTCTCCCGTCTGAGCAGAAGTTGTGTTAGAGCTTGTACACACGATGATAGAAACGCTTACCTCTTTCTCAATCTGCTTGGCTGCCGCTTCGGGATTCGTTTCGCTGTTGTATGCAGCATCGCTATTCGCTATATCGTCGGTCTGACGGGCAAGATACAGTCAGAGAGCTTCTTGGGTACGCTCGACGGGAAAGCTACAGCTGCACCAGATCCATCCTCGCTTCCGCCTGCACAGGGAGATCAGATTGAGCATGACGTTATGTCATACAACTAGTGAGCTCACGCTCTGGAAAGGAGTCGCCCTTGCCCTGATACTGGGAGACAGGCGATCTGCTGAATTGCCTGGTGTATTTAGCAGGCGATCGTATCTGTCGTCGAAGGGCGGATAACATTTTGGATGTTGATGTCCAAGCAAACAAGTGATCGAGTGATCGACAAGGAATTGCAGGTGCTACACTGCCTGCGTGTGCCTTCTGGCTTGACAGATCAACAGACGTATGGCATGCATTCGATTCAGCATTGCCCAATCTGATCCTCCTGCATGACACTTGCATCGAGTCTTTGACAGCCTCGATAATCTTGTGATCCACCTCATGCTGAGCCATGGTTGCCTTTGTCAGACCCTTCTGATGTTCACTGCCCTCTTCCGCTCGCAGATCCTCCCTCAGAGCCATAGTAGCTCTATCCAAGAGTCAGATCAAGTCGCAAAGATGCTCGCCATCCTTTGGTGCTTCTGGTAGGGTATGCTTGAGCATGAGGACTTCGTCTGTTCCCGGTAGGAGTGAAGTTGGGATCATCATATCAGAGTAGCTTGTAGCTCGTGTTGGCTGACTTGTGCGTCATTCGGCGGTATGTGCCACCGATAGAGGTTTCTCTGCAAGAGGGGCCTTCCTTTCAACACATATCAAACGCATGAGTGCTCTGGAACGCACGACTGCTTTCGGAACAAGTCATCTGAATTGATCTGAATCAAGACCATCTGCTGCCATCATTTCTCGATGTAATTCGCGCCAAGCTTGAGAAGGGAATTGATCTAGATGAGAAGCGCTCGATATTCGCTTTTCCTCTCATGTTGACGGCCACTTAGAGAGCAGGATCAATTCACGAAAGATAGTCTTCGGTCGACCTTGAAGTGAAGAGCAAGGAAAGCTCAAATACCATGAACGGGATACAGCTGAGCAAGCTTTTCTATAGAACATAGACAGAGAAGAAACACGATTCGAGGCAGCATAGGCACGGCTCCAAACTTGACGCCAACACGCAGCTCAAGCACCAACGATGAGCAGCGAGAAAGGAAGATAGTGAGCCTTTCCACGGCAGACCAAGAGAAGCCAAAGATCTGATAAGAAGGGCCCTTTAGCACCTTTGCAAAACGCATTTTGAAGCCAGAGCTTTTTTCGAAACTCGAGTCGAGTCGGATCCTGCTTGTTGGCGCAGGAGGAATAGGCTGCGAGCTTCTCAAGAACGTCGTCACTGCTGGATTCAAGAATATCGAGATCGTAAGAGAGAGAGAGAGCTGCTCGTTCAACAGCAAAACACTTAGGCATTTGAGCAGATTGACCTGGATACTATCGACTTGTCGAATTTAAACAGACAATTCCTCTTTTCCAAGCAGCACGTCAAGAGGCCTAAAGCTATTGTCGCGAAAGAAACGGCGCACAACTTCAACCCGGATGTGTCTATCAACGCGTTGCACGCCAACATCAAAGAAGCTCGCTTCAATGTAGCCTACTTCAAGCAGTTTGATATCGTCATGAATGCTCTAGATAACATGGACGCCCGAAGACACGTCAACAAGATGTGCATGGCCGCGGATGTACCTCTCATCGAATCTGGCACTGCTGGATACTCGGGCCAGACACAACCTATCAAAAAGGACGAGACTGAATGCTACGACTGCTCTGGCAAGCCTGTGCCCAAAGGCTTTCCCGTTTGCACTATCAGAAGCACACCTAGCACGCCAATTCATTGCATTGTTTGGGCAAAAAGCTTCCTCTTTCCTCAATTGTTTGGTGCCGAAGAGGATGAGACGGCTGCTAAGGAAGAGATGGAGAAAGCTGCTGCTCAGGGAGAGAATGGTGTGTTTACTGAATTGGCTTTCGTTTCCTCAAGATTCATTAAATCGCCGTACAGCTACCGAATTGGCTGAACTAGGCAAAGAAACTGCTGCGATCAAGGAGATTCGCTCGACAATGAATGAGTCAGGTTCAGCCAAGCGAGTTTTCGACAAAGTAAGCCTCAGCTGCCGTTCCTTCTAGGTCTTACTGAGCTTGCATTAGGTGTTCAAACAAGACATTGAACGCCTACTGATGATGGAAGACATGTGGAAGCACCGCAACAAGCCCACTCCTCTTTCCTACGACGATCTAGCGGAAGCAGCTGCCAAAAATCCTTCATCCTCAACTTCGCACGCAGCCGGTACAATCAAAGACCAGCGTCACCTCTCCCTACAAGACTCTTTCGAACTCTTCAATGATGCTTTGAAGCGCTTAGTCGCTCGTATAGTGAAGAAACCGGACGATCCTCTCGAATGGGATAAAGATGATGACGATGCGCTTGATTTCGCTACGGCCGCTGCGAACCTTCGGGCGCATATCTTTGGCATCCCGTCAAAGACTCGTTTCGTTGTCAAACGTATGTCCTCGTTTCCTGCACCTAGTGTCTTGCTAATATCGAGCAGAAATGGCCGGCAACATCATCCCTGCCATTGCGACTACCAATGCCATCGTAGCAGGTCTACTGGTCTTGCAAGCGCTCAAAGCTTTGGCCAATAAGTGGAACTCGACCAAGCTGGTTTGGGTAGCGCGCACCAACGAGAAAGCCATCTCAACTACAAACATCGCTAAACCGAACCCGCATTGCGCTGTCTGCCGTACACCTTATGTCTCGCTCGAAGTGGACGCCGGCAAGTTGACGTTATCTACCTTTGTCGAAGAAGTCGTCAAGGACAAGGTGGGCTTCTCAGGAGATGTGAGCTTGGTTGAAGGAAGTCGGTTGTTGTTCGACCCGGATTTCGACGACAATGCCGAAAAGACTTTTGGAGAGTTGGGTCTGGATGCAGGGACAATGCTTACTGTTGCCGATGAGGATGGAGATTTAGCCAGCGTGGTCTTTTTGCTATCTCAGTGAGTCTTTAAACTTGAATGAAGTTTGCGCAGCGTTGACGACATGCAGAATTTCGCCCGACTCGCAAAAAGCCTACAACATCCCTCATGCAGTACCAAAGATTCCAGAGAAGCCTGCGCCCTTGCCAGAAGCAGCACCAGAACCGGCTGCCGACCCGACTGCTATTGCTGGCCGCAAGCGAAAAGCAGACGAAGCAGAACTCGAAGGCGGGCAAGACAGCAAGAAGCTTAAAGCGGATGCGAATGGAGTCGTTACCATCGAAGACGACGCAGACGATGGAGTTATCGATATCGATTAATCCAACTCCCAAAATGTACATTGATTTACAAATTTACAATCCCTTTTGCTTCAATAGCACCTGAGCTTCCTTCACTGCGTCCTCTACTTCTCCGTCGAAGATCCAATCGCATCGATGAGACAGCTCATCGGCCAAGTCCTGCCACCCTTGCTCGCTTTGATCATGCGCCAGAGGTTTGCCAATCACAGGCTTCACTGTTCCATAACCGCATAGTTCTAGCACTTCTCCAAATTCCCGGCTACCAATGTTGTCAGGTCTTGATCGCAAATCAACGGAACGACATACCTAGTGTCCTTTACCTTATCGTGTCTCTCCTTTCGAACAGCTTCGTATACCTTCAGGTACTCTGCAACTGTATCTCTTGTACATCCTGGCATTGCTAACAGCTTGCCCAGTACATATCCCGATTCGAGAGCTTGAGATGCGCCAGAACCTGTACCAAAAACCCATCAGCATAGTCTGATATAATTTATAATTGACTGACCCTGGTGAGGTGTAGTAGCAGAGGCAGCGTCGCCCATCAAAGCGATCTTGTCAAACGCCCATTGATTCAGGTTTGTCAATTCATGCATACTCCAGCATGTCGGCTTCGGAATATGTTGCAGGATGACCTGAACTTCCTCATTCCAGCCTTCGAAATCTTCCAGCATGAGTTTCTGATCAACAGGTATGACCCATGGCGCCGGTGATTCTTCTGAATGAAGTCTAGGGTGACCTTCCCACTTGCGCTCGTCATAAGGTAGTGATCGATCGCTTGCGAAGGCGACGACATTGACTGTCTTGCCGCGATCAAGGGAAAAGGAAAGACTGAAGCATAGTCAGATGCAGCACCTCAACGAGCTCTAGGAGGCAACGGACATATGTTTAGACGGCCCAAGATACATTCTCGGAAGATCCAGGTTCTTGTACCCAGCTTCTACCAAAGGTTTTGCGTCGATCAAGCCTCGATACGCTGGAACAGTCACAAGCGCTGATATGAGCCAAGAAATCTTTGATACCGCAGATGCTGCTGAATTACCGTATGAGCCACTATATCGGATAACGCCTGCGCCATTCTCAGCTGGCGGATGTAGAGCACTTCGCAACGCGCTCTTGATCCCATCACCTCGTTAGAGCTTTAGCCATCAGCCGACGTATGATCATATCCAACTTACATCCAATAACGCAGTCTGCTGTAGCACTTGTCCCGTCCTCGAAGTGCATGTCGACACCTTCTTGTGTTTGTTCAAACGAGCTGAGCCGTTTCTTGAACTTTCTGTCGACTGATTTGGGTACAGCAGCCAAGATCAGGTCGAGGAGTCTTGCTCGATGGACATATGAATGCCTCTTCTCCAGTGTCTATTATTGTAACGCGCTTGAGCAATGCGAATCAAGCAGACAGCTAGGTAATTACCTGACCGATAGCCTTGTTCGTGTCCCATTGGCGCCTACTTCAGCGTCAGCCCAACGCAATCCAAGTCAGAAGCTATGGCTTACCATTCAAAGAACACATCCTTGGAGCCGACTTGGTCTTCGCTGAAATCCGCTATAGCAGCATACGCTTCGCTCAGTCCAAGCAAGTCGAAGACATGCCACGCATTCCTGCCTATTGATATCCCAGCTCCAATCTCGGCGAAGGCAGCAGCGGCTTCGTAGATCGTGACTTGGATATTGGCACCCTTTTCGCGCGCAAGAGTGAGAGCTAGCGTAAGGCCTCCAAGCCCACCGCCAATGATCGCGATTCGCAAAGGTTGAGCAGATGTAGACATCACAGCGTTTCGTAAGAATGAAAACACGCAGTCGCGATCAGGCGAAACACCGAAGAAGCATAGACAGATGAGATCTGCCGGAAATAGAGAAGCGCTGCCCGCGGAGAGAAGGGCAATTAGTACAAGCGGCATCTGGCGCGGGGAAACTAAGTCTTAAGGGTATTTGTCCACTTTCGGATGGACGACAGCTCTGGGGCAAATCACATAAGACGCGCATTGCGGATCTCTGTCCATAGCAAGGACGATCGTTGAAGAGGTTGGCACAACAAATCAAGCGGGCAATTTCGAATCGAGGCACAGAGGCAACGCAAAGCTTGGAGCTCCCCACGATTGGCGTAGGGAATGACAGGTGGTCAAGCTGCACAGTCTGGGCTGTATGCCTGCGATCATCCGGGCTGCGAGAAGGCATACAAACGAAAGGTACGTTCTTGCGACATGGATACATCGAAGTAAGCGCGGCGATTGATTGGCTGTGTCAACAGGATCACCTTGAAGTGAGCTTCATCCCGCTGGCTTTATATGCAAACGCTGGACTAAGACATCGCTTGCGATAGAGGCATCAACAGAATCGTAAGTCGAAAGCTAGGTTTGCAGAGACCGGCATGATTACTGATTGGCTTGGACCAGACTCGCCTAAAGCTCTGCATGTGTGCAGCATATGCAACAAGAGCTTTGCACGACATGATGTGCTCAAGCGGCACATTCGACGCCATGCTGCGAAGCCGCCTTCATCGCAATCTCAGTCGCCGCAACAAGGTCCTATGCATTACAACGCTGAAGGACCCCCTTTGAAACGCGTCAAGTCTGAATCTGTTCCGATTGCTGTGCCGATCCCAAGCACTTCAGCTTTGCCAGACAACGGATTCCCCTACCCTCATACCAACAATCCGTTTGACGCCTATTCAAGCGCAGGTATCAGTCCTTCGCTTCCTATGCCTCATCATGGTATCTCTCCATGGTATCACAACGGCGCTTCACATATGATCGCTTATCAACAAGACAATGCCTATGAAACGAATACAACGCTAGCTCCGCTCAATCTGGAACAAGGAGTAGGGCTTCATATGCCTGACGATCTCATAGGCTGGCTCTTTGCCTCTAACGGCTTGCGAAACTCGGGTCAATCGTAAAGCACATCCTTCCCCTCACTTAATGCAGACGTTGAAACAACGACGATGGGAACAGTGACCTAGATCTCAGCGCTGGTTGGAGCATACCTAGCGGCGCCAATGTAGCTGGTCAGCCTCCTCCAATCTACTCGGAGCCTTCGCCCCATCGACTTCAGCAACAACATTTTCCGCATCACTTTATGGGCGCCTCCACTTCGCCGCAATCTGCAGCCCAGTCTTATGGTCTGCCTCAAAATAGTCCAAGCGACGAATATCGTGAATTTGTGCTCACTGAAGAGATTCGGCAAGATATGCTCTCGATCATTATGGTAAATCGTCTGTCATCGAGCTTCGTTAGCATGCTCAATACCAGCACGTAGGGTCTACCTGGAGTCAATTTGGACTCTCCGGTGTTGTCCCTGCCTTCGCTTCAAGGCTACTTCGAGTTATACTTTAGGTTCGGCTTTCACCACAGGTCAACAATCACAAAAGTGCTCACATATTGATTAGTCGCTTTGCGGTGATATACGAATTCATACATCGACCTACCTTCCACTTGCGCTGTGGTCCAGTTCTTCCTTATTTATTGCTCGTCATGGTGAGTCCAGCCGATGCCATATCCAGCGCCTCTTACAGGTTTGGCAGATCTGTATAGGGTCATCGTTCGCCGACGACCAGTCTGGCTTCTTGGTAGCCATGCAGATTCATCAAAGAGTCAGAAGTAGGGTTATAGAGGTAAGTCGGCGTTCGGCCTGCGTTCGTACTGTCTGATCAGTATGTGTAGATAACGGAAAACACACCTCGGGTAGAGGTTCCCATTATTCAAACGTTGCTGCTGGCGAACTCTTTCGGTTAGCTCTTGCCTCCCGTCGGCCTGATTGAGCTGACATGCTTCGGGCAGGCCGAATGTTTGCCAGCCTTGTACATCATGACATGGCACAGATCTTCCACCCTGTCCCTCTGGTCATGGCTCGCTTCTCTGGACTCTTTTCCGCACAGTCAGAGCAGGGGAACTGTGAGCCTGCGCTGTCCAGCTGGCTGGCAAATATTGCGAAGGAAGAGCGAAGCAGGGTTGCATGGTTTTGCTTCGTCTCAGATATCAGTCAGGCAATCCTTCTTTTGTCAAAGTATAAGCTAATTTCGACGCTTTCCAGACAATGCTACCTTGTTCAGGTCAAATCTCTTATCATCAAAACAAATTCAGGCTAACGATCGCGTTTGTTAGGCATCCACAAAACAGTAAGTCTTTATCTTCGACGAATGCCCTTCAGCATAACGTGGGACTCGCAGTCAATACGAACAAGATGAAACTGCCTCTGCCTTGTCAATCCGATGTTTGGAATGCTTCTTCGGCTCTATCGTGGCACCAAGCTGTCCAGAAGAGTGTCGCGCCCGAATCCTTTCGTAGTGTGCTCAGCTCGGTCATTGATTCGCAAGTCATGCCCAACACGCTCTCGGACTATGCTGCGCTGATAGTGCTGCATGGAATTATTGGCATAAGGTGACCTGCTCGTGTAAAAAGTGAAATCGGCCATGCTAACACCTTCGTCTTGTAATAGCTCGGAACTCTCCAAGCACGATTCGAATGACCTTCGTTTGTCGATGATTACCTTCATCGCATTCCCATACTGAGGATCTTGAGCAGATAGCATCCCGGCGGCACGTCGCGTAGAATGGAAGGAACGGATCAAATCAGGTCTTCTAGCCTGGCAAAGCTATGCAGACGTACGTCGAGCAACCTGCACTGTCAAACAGTCTGCTCTCTACTGCTGGGTCGGGACGCCTGTCTGTCAGCTTGGGTTGATCCTCCTGTATACCGACACGAAGGACTTGCGCATTTTTGCTGGCGCAAAAGTTGTGGCTGGGCGGATGATCTCAAATCAAGATCGAGAAGAAGCCAAGGCTCGATTGGTGCTGTGGGCTCGCACAAGAGAGGCAGAATATGCGACATGGGCTTCTTTGCAAGGTACGTTTATTCAAGCTTCATGAGACCAACTAAAAGGTTGCGCAGTGCTCCAAAGATTGTTCACAGATTCTGGGCAATGGCAATTCACATTCTCTTTCCACAGCAACGGCGCTTGGTGTGCATACATCGCAGTGGGTAAGTCAATGAGGATCGATATGTCCACAAGCTGTTGACTGTTGTTCCAGTGACTATCGTTGGCTACAGCTTTCTGCATGAGGGCCGAAGACCGGTACAAGCTCAAGCCTATGCTTCCTACGACTCAATCATGAACCGCATGAACGTCGACGCCATCCAAGCTAATAAAGTCGCTTCTGCGTACATTGCTCGCGTGCTCCATTGCGGTGATCCAACCATGTTGCCTACTGCGCCAAACAAGAACGATATCGGAGGAATCGTCGCTATGGGTGTGCATTTGCTCAACAAGACGAATTGGGGAAGTGAGTGCCGACCTCTTCCAATAGCAACTATGATTAGCTCATGTTGACGCGCGCGACTGCCTTAGTCACTGCTGGTCAGTTCAGCTCATTGGTACTTATCGCAGAGTTGATGTGTCGCATCTACAGGACCTCGCAATGTGCTGACGAATATCCTCAAGGGC
The DNA here is from genome assembly GCA_039545315.1 of Kondoa malvinella. Classification (NCBI taxonomy): domain Eukaryota; kingdom Fungi; phylum Basidiomycota; class Agaricostilbomycetes; order Agaricostilbales; family Kondoaceae; genus Kondoa; species Kondoa malvinella. Next base: position 1,168,738 of record BCIM01000003.1, on the reverse strand, counting down.
GTATAATATATTTTGCGTTTGCAATGGGAAAGGAGAGCAGCGTCGTCACCAATAATGTGCAGAATGACACTCTGCAGGCCGCGCTTTGTTGCAAGAGTCCCAAGTAGATCTACAAGCTAGCCTGTGCCCTTTGCGCATCAGCCAAAGAAGGCATCCCTTCCCACACAGATGCATCGCCCAAACGCGCTGGCGCAGAGTTATCCATCAAGCCGAGCTGAGTAGGTGTCCACAACTGCTTGACAGGGATTGCACCGGGCATGCCAACACCTGCTCGACCACCAACAGCTTCCCATTCAGGTGTCTTGCGCAAATCAAGCTCAGTCCAAACATCTTCAATCGCTTCAATGAGGGTAGCTTGTTGCTGAATAGTATGACCTGGAGTTGGCGTAATGCGAAGGCGTTCTTCACCACGAGGAACGGTCGGGAAGTTGATGCTCTGCACATAAATCCTGTGCTTGTTCAAGAGCAGGTCGCTTGCTGCCTTTGCCTTCTCGGCGTCACCGACGAGGATAGGGCAGATATGAGATGGGTTGGGGATGACGGGAATACCGCGAGCAGTCAAATCTTCCTTCAGCGAAATGGAGTTGAGCTGCTGTAGACGACGGTCGCCGAGGTAGTTCTTCTGATATTCAATTGAGGCGCGAGCACCGGCCACGACTGCTGGAGGCAGCGAAGTGGTGAATATAAAACCGGGACTGTAGATCGTATGGAACGAGATCAGCAAGGCCGAACAATGTACCACCGAACATACGCGTATGAGCGAATAGCATCAATGAGATCGGTCGAGCCAGCAACGTATCCACCAACGACACCATAGGCCTTGCCAAGAGTACCGGTGATCATATCAACACGGTCCATGATTGATCTCTTGGTCGGTAAGCCGCTTGCATGCGCTTCAAAGTCGAGATGTTCAGCTACACCAGCACCGGTCGGTCCGTACCTGCGATCAGATACAATGTCAGCAAAGTTCAGATGATCACCAAAAAGACTCACATGCCGACAGCGTGTACTTCATCATTGAAAGTAATGGCACCATACTTTTCAGCCAAGTCCACAATGCCCTCAATCGGTCCAATCGAACCGCACATGCTGTAGACGCTCTCGAACGCAATCAACTTCGGCGTCTCTAGAGGGACGGATTGCAGCTTGGCTTCCAAGTCTGCTAGATCATTGTGACGGAAGATGATCTTGCGCGCTTTCGAGTGTTGGATGCCTTGAATCATCGAAGCGTGGTTCAAGCTGTCTGAAAAGATGACACAGCCGGGTAGCTTTGAGCCGAGTGTGGCCACTGTACACAGAAAGCGAAGAGTAAGACCGCGGAACAGTCATACCGAGACGAAGCACGTACAAGTCGCGTCATTTGCAACATAGCAACTGCTAAAGACCAAAGCTGCAGGCTTTTTGTGCAGCTGAGCCAGCTCTTCTTCCAATGCCAGATGCAAACCACCGTTACCAGCGATATTACGAGTTCCACCAGCACCGGCACCATAAGTGTCTAGCGTCTCTCTAGACACAACCGGATCAGAAGATGTTTGGATCAAAAGGATAGAAGGCGTACTTCATCGTGTTCAAGACGACCGGATTCCGACCCATTCCGAGATAGTCGTTCGCACACCAGACTGTGACTTCTTCGTTCATCTTGCCGGTATGAGCGACTGGGAATTTGGCCGCAAGTCGATTGATATTATTGAAGTATCTACGAAATACGATGAGCTCTAGTATAATGATAGGGCTCTATTATATACCTGTATGATTTATCGCGATGCTTCTTTTGCAACTCTTCATTGTAGAAGCTCGCATAATCGAATCGGCCTTTCTTGACATGAGCCGAAGGAACATATGGTGTTGCTTCTTGCATATTCGCGAGTGTCTGCGGTACACCTTCTTCAGCAGCAGCAGCGAAGCTTTGGGCCTTTTGCGAAGCGGCTTTGGCAGCAGAGGCGTGAGGGCAAACTCCACCCCGACCTGAAATGATTCCTTCTTTGCGGTGAATCTCATCGATGGAAGATCGATCTGCTACAGCTGCATAGCCGCGCTTCTGATGAGTTGGCATTTGGTTGATTTCGGCTTCGCGTTGAGCCAAAACTGGGCTCAAGACAGGGCAACCGGTAGCCTTGAGTCGCAGACCATTGCCTACGCTGAGATGGCGTAGAGAAGTGGATGAGGTCCGCTTGAGGAAAGGGCAAGCCTTTTTGTAACCTGCTCAAAGATGCAAACATGCATGAGAAATCGATGTGTGCGGCAATTCTGGAGAATTATGAACCTTTGAGTGCTTGCGGCGTCAATGAAGCCATTGTTATGTAGTATATGTGTTGAGGAGTGATGGTTTGCAAAGGAGTGGAGAAGTAACGAATCAAGTTACAGGCAGATCGAAACTTCCGGCAGCGGTCAGCAGACGCCACTACACCGTCGATACACGTCCTGGTTACAGATGCTTGTCTACTGCGTCAAAGCTAGTGATGACCTCCGTCAAAGCCTTATCCTGTTCTGTCAAAGCCGCATTGCCAGGTCGATCAAGCAGTAAACTCTTCATCCCAGCTTGCTGAGCAGCTTTAGTTTCTGTTGCATCCAATCAGAATGGCCGTGTAGAGGCAAGAATGTACTGACCTTTTGGATTGTCAGTGAGGAAAAGCACAGATTCGACAGGCTGATCAATCTGTTTTGCTATCTTCTCATAGCTTGTAACTTCGCTCTTCAGCCCAGTGTTCGTATCAAAGTAGCCACTCAGGTACTGTCTTTCCATCGGATTCATCCATGCTGTATAAAGAGAACTTACCTTGGTCAAATCGCCCTTGTCAGAATAGCCAAAGATGAGTTTTTGAGCTGAAACAGAACCAGAAGAGTAGATGTAGATCTTGTATGGTCTTGAAGCGTTCGTCCATCGATCCAGCGCTTCTTGTACGTCCGAGTAGACTCTGTGAGGCTGGTCAACCCGTGCAGACACGAATGCGTCAACGAGTCAAAGTGCTCACTCTCCCTTGAGCTCTCCGCTTTCGTAGCCGCTTTGCCATATTTGCCCTGCCAGCCCATCGGAACAATACTTGTAATAGTAGTAGCAGAGTTTACCTTGCAGTCTCTTCAAACCAGTCAACTTTCTATCCCGCTGCATCGCTTCCCTCACATTGATCATGACTCGATGTCTGATCAAACGAGCCATAACGCCATCGTAGTCCTCCTTGTCTTCATTAGCTTGTTCCGGTACTTCAACAGCGCCTTGAGGATCAGGTGAAGCTAAATCTTCTTTCGCTTGTTGACGAATCAAGGCTATGCATTCTTGACATGCCTCGTAGTTCTCGTTCAGGTATGATTCGGCGTGTGAAGCAGCGAAAGGGAACTAGGACCATGCTCAGACATAGAAGTCACTAGAAGAGACGAGCTGACGAGCTGATCATGCACGAAAGAAATTGGGGTTGTAGTGCCTTCAATCTGCAGCATAGGCTTCCATCTAAGATCTGGAGACGTGTATAGACAGACGCACGTCGAGTAGGATAGTAGAAATAGCCATTTACGAAGAGGAGCCTCTGGCTGTGTCGGAACAACCTAAATATGACGCGCAACGAGGTCAAGCAGGTAAGCAGTGCTGAAAGAGGTCAAAAGAGTGTTCGGTAGTCACGTTACAGATAGACTGCGTTAGCTATATACATTGGATAGAAATCATTGTCCGCCTAAGACCTTTTGGCCTATTTCCTTGTTGCGCATCTAATATTCACCTGGTCCATCATCTGCATCATCGTCTCCGTTTGGTCCATCATCCGCATTATCGTCTCCGTTTGGTCCATCATCCGCATYATCGTCTCCGTTTGGTCCATCATCCGCATMATCGTCTCCGTTTGGTCCRTCATCCGCATYATCGTCTCCGTTTGGTCCATCATCCGCATCATCGTCTCCGTTTGGTCCGTTAGTGCGTGTCGGGGCTGCAGCCGAGTTGGAGGCAGATGGACGAGGAGTAAAACCCTCTGGGCAAGTGAGGGTAAGCGGGACGCGAGAGCTGCGAGCAGAGCTAATGTTGGATCCGTCAAGAGTGTATTCAGTCACGCGTAGGTCTACATATCATCAGTCGCTGCTTGGGCAGAAAAACAGGTGGAAACTCACAAACTGTGCTGTCGCAAGGTAGATCATCAAAGATATCCTCCGTCAAGTCATCTTGATCATCAGAGTCATCTTCATCCACTAGACGGAAGGAAGCGCGCATAGTCTCGACGGTGGAATTCTCTTGAGTCCAGCCGCGGACAAGCTGCGAAAGCAAAGCCGGTCAAGAAATATCTCCCAAGGGGTAAAGAAGAACATACTGTGTGCGAGTCCAAATCGTCGTCCTGGTCATCGTCATCATCGTTATCGTCATCGTCATGCAAAATTTCAATCTATAAATCAATCAGCGAAAGTCACCAGAAACTGGGAGGAGGAAGAACTTGCATCGAACCAAGCTGCCTCTGCGCCAGGCTGCAACTCGACAGTGAGAATGCCAGATGGTCCACGCTCAATGCTAGAGCCATTGGTAGGCAAAGAGATGGTGCTAGAGAATGTAGCGTTGCCGGGAGCAGCTGTAGCTTGGCGAACTTTGAGCGGAGCAGCCGAAACGAGGAAAGGGACCAAAGTCAAAGTGGAAAGAGCAGAGATGAGCTTCATTGGCGAGTAGTGCAGAGGAATGTGAGTGAGAAAGAAGAGCTTTAGATCTGCCCCGCGCCATTTTATAATGGCAGGCACAACCGACTACTTGGCAGAGGTGGAGTGAGAGGCAGTGGAACCGGTTCTTTGTGTGAAGCAGAACGTGCGCATTCACAGCCAGGTTGCTTGGATTTACACAGCCTGATCAACGGTCAGACTCGGATGTAGGTTTGCGCTTAGGCGGCAGGCAGCATCACATCCCGCGCATACGAATGAAGAGGATATATTGGGAAGAAGCCAGGATAGAAGAGACTAGCATAGAAGAGAGAACAGACAGCCAGATCTGGGCAGGTCGTTGGACTGTCCAAGCCGCTCAACGGATTAGCTCTTCCGCTGGCAACAGGCGATCCCACGATCGGTGAGAAGGGATACCCCAACAGCGAGAGAGTTTGACAGAGCCATATGGGGATCTATTCGACTTAGAACATGAGAAGTGCATGAGACGAACGGCTGTTGCATGGCAAGGCATATTGAGTCGATTGAGCAACTTGACCCGCTTCAGCCATATCAGACACAATAACCAGAATGACTGCCAACAAGACTGCCCCACCTTTCCGCGCAGAGCACGTCGGGTCTCTGCTGCGCCCGAAAGAACTGGTTCAGAAGAAATATGACGTCCATAACGGCAAATGCAGCGCTGAAGAGCTCAAGCCGCTAGAGAAGGAGGCTGTTACACAAGTAGTCAAGCTACAACAGGACTGCGGCTTCAAGGCAGTGACCGCAGGAGAATATACGAGGTGAGCAATCGACTTCGAAAGTCAGGCTCAACAAGCACTCTCCTTGTGTCCCTGTGTCCCCTCCGTTGCGACGGGTGCTCATTGAGCCTGCTTCGAAAAGTGAAGCATCGCGCTGATGGAACTTCCGCGTAGGCACATGTTTTGGTATGGCTATGCTTTGGAGCATTTGTATTGAGAGCTCATGGTATCTCAGGGGAGAGTTCTTTGAGACTCTAAACGGCATGAAAGAGCTCCAGCTTGGCGTCTTGAAGGGATATGATGCTGGCATGTTCAGACCATATGCACCCGTAAGTCTGCAGCAGCAACTTGCTATGTATTCACGCTCACCTTTGCCTCAGGACAATAAATCATTCCTTGAGGCCAAAGAAGTCCCTAACGCGGTGACTGTTTGCGTCTCCAAAATCAGCCATACCGGAAAATCATCAAACCAACATGAGATCGACTTGATGAAATCCGTCGTACCAGAGTCAGAGTGGAAGAACATCAAGATCACGCTGATATCACCCAGCTGGTATCACTTCCGCTACTTGAACGGCCGAAGTTACCCTAAAGACGTTTATGCTACGGATGAAGAATACTTCAAGGACGTAGCGGCCGCTTACCAAGAAGAGCTCAAGATTCTTTACGCCCAAGGCATTAAGAACATCCAGATCGACGACCCTAACCTAGCTTACTTTGTACTTTCTTCCATATGAAGTTTCTGTCTTAGCCTGATCCGCTCTTTTAGTGCTCAGAAGACATGCTGAAAGGCTGGGCAGCTGATGAAGGCAACGACAAGACCGCAGACGAGATGTTTGACGCCTACGTCAAGTTCTACAACGATTGCTTTAAGCGACCCGATGACATGCATCTCGGCATTCATCTATGCAGAGGAAACTATATCGGTTCCAGGCATTTCTCAGAGGTCAGTCCGCTCTTGTCTTGTCATAATAGCCCGCTCATTATGTGAGTACAGGGTGCATACGACAACATTGCAAAGAAGCTCTTCACGTGTGTCTTTTGCCATTGCGTTTGCTTACTGATCTGAGCTTTACTGTAGCGATCTCAACGTGGACACATACTATCTCGAGTACGACACACCTCGAGCTGGTAAGTTGTACCTTGAGCAATGCTTTCGGTTTACTCACTCCGGTTATGATCTTCAGGCGGCTTTGAACCTCTCGCAGATCTGCCGAAGCACAAGAATGTAGTGTTAGGAGTGGTCACTTCCAAGTTCGCCAAGCTGGAAGATCAAAAGGAAATGGTCGACCGGATCAACCAAGCTGCTGATTTCGTTGCAAAGGGGACTGGGCAGTCAAAAGAACAGGCACTTAAGCAATTGAGCATCAGTCCACAATGTGGCCTAGCAAGCCATGCAGAATCAAAGCCTATGAGTTATGAAGAGATGGTTGCGAAGCTCAAGCTAATCCGAAGCATTGCAAATGAAGTTTGGCCGGGCGAGGAATAGGCAAGGCAGAAATAAAGGTCTCAAAAGCATGTAGTTGCAATATACAAAGGCCACAATTGGGCAATTCATCACTGTGCAGCTGAAATCTCATATGCATGTCATTCTCAATCAGCCATGTTGGATGCCTCCTGAATGATACCCTTAGACGATGTCGAAGTGCTGGAGATTATTCAGCGCTTGCCAGAGTATGATAACAAGATACCTATCCGTAATCTCATGAAGGCCCTATGGCTTTATGGACCAATCAGCGGGAAAGCGGCTCTGCGCCAAGATAGGATCCGATAGAAGACCTACTACGGGCTGCAATTCGCTGGGCCGGTGTTATCCTAGCAGGTATATCGAACGCAGTCCGTGCGCAAGGCGACGCTACCACTCCAGTCTCTAGTCTCTCATCTCCGGGTTGTCACACACGCGAACACGCCGACCAAGAGTATGATACCGTGCACACACGCCAGCAAAGGCTGCTCCGAGCGAAGGCAAGTTGGTCGAACCTCTGACTTCTATGAGATCTTACAAGGAAGATCAGGTACAAGCTCGAGAGAACTACGTTTGCCCAGTCACAGGTCGTCTTGACCGGTCTTTGGGTACAACAGATCCCGGACTGTATCGTATCGAACGCTACTGTCGTCCACCAAAAAGACCGGTCCTCTGGACGCTGCCCATATCCTACCCTTGGCCTTGGCTGCGGTAGAAGGTGACTCTCTAGACACCGTCAAGGTTCGTCAACGTATACTCCTGCACCAAAATCAGCTAAGCATGGAAACTGACAGCACAAACAAGGGATTTGGACTGCTCTTGAGCGGTTCTGCAGCGATGAGATAGTAGAAGCATGCTTGTAAATGACATCAACTCAACATCCAACGCTATCTTGCTTGTACATGATCAGCATAAGCAATTTGGCCGATTTGATATGGGTTTCGAGGAAGTCAGTGCCCCATTCAGCCAATCACTAGGCCTGACACGTGCTTTAGACAACAGTTCCGAACGAATATACTGTTGTCGAGTTTTCGCTCATGCCTGTCGATGAGATCAATGGCATTGAGCTGTATCAATTTCCGCAAGGCAGTGCTACTTTCGCTTCTGACGCCGTCTTCTCGGATGGGAACCCAATCGATCCGCCTTCTCCTGCTCTTCTTGCCCTCCATCTAGCATTATGCAAGGTGTTTCACGCTTCAGGGATGGCCGAGATTGAAACCGACATCGCAAGGGAATCGGAAGAGTTCACCTCGTGCAAGTCTGATGGTTCAACGAGTGTCGAAGAGATGGTTAGGTTCCGGATGCAACGCTGGCTTTGTTCAGATCTGTCTTTCAGCGCTTCACCAAGGCAAACAGAAACACAGAAAGATCGCAACGAGGAAGTAGATATGGAAGCATAGGCAAGTATGGACTAAAGATCTCCTATGTGTGTATTTGCACGAAACAAAGGCCACATAAGGGCGTTTTCATTACTGCGCTCCTTACACCTCACGCCAGATGTTGCGACATAAACCATACAAAAGAACCAAATGCCCGGCAAACATCCCAAAACTGCCGTACCAAGTAGCACACGACTAGAACAACAGTAAGACATGACAACACATAACGTGACTGCAGCCTTACCTCGAGTGTACGTCCTCTGTAAGGCTGCCACATGTTCCACGAAATTTCTATCAAAGCGAACAGAACAGGCCGAAGTAGCCAGGGTATCGATGCTGCGTGATATAGCAGTGGCAGGGTGTGGAAATACCTGGTGCGAGGATGAGCAAGAGCGGAATGAGCATAGCGGAAATTTACCAAATGTAGAAAGAATAGTGTAAAGACCTGCTGAAGACAATACCGGTAAAGTGGGTGGCGAAGAGCAGAATTGCGATTTGGTAATTGCTAGGAGGACTATTGCTGGTGCCCGATGCTGGAGTAGACGTCTTGGTATAGATACGATACTGCTTGCCCAGGAGCAGAGCGCAAAAACCGAGGTGCAACGAGAGTAGGACTAGAGAGAAGCTTGTGCTGTTGAACATGGGTTGAGGTACGAACTTCCACGAAACGCTCTGCTGAACGCTTGAGCAAGATTTACTATGCGGAAAAGCCGCTTACGTTGAACCAAGAGAAAGATCTTGTAAGCTGGAAAGAGCGCCCTATGTAGCTCCATGGGTTGACCAGGATGAAAGGCAGCGCGAGAACTGCTTGTATAGCCAGACCATATCGACATGCCATAAGAGTTTCTTTCCATCCCAAAGTCGATAGGTAGTGTAAAGCAACACCCGGTGCCCATACAAGCCCGTTCATTTTGATGCTTGCGCCGAGACTGAACATTGCTATGGCGGTAGAAGGCCTTCGACGTTCCAACAGGAAGAGCATGCCAAGAAGAGAAAAGAAGACTTGAAAGCCGTCATTGAACAGGCCATTGACAAAGACGTTCCTTGCTCGTAGTGTGAAGAGGAAGAAGATACAGTCGATGTATGGTGTAGGGCTTGCTAGTCGATAGATGCGGTGTGCGACCTATCAGAACCGTCGGATACATATGATAGCAGAACAACAATAGCGTACAGCAGTGACCATCAAGCATAGCAACAGAAAGATGCATTGTGCGCCTAGGTAGCCCGACCAATTTGGATCCTCAGGCAAGCCAAATAGCCTCTCGAAGCCAATGAAAAGCCAAGCGTGTCCTCCAGCTAGGACTTGGCTCAAAGAGAGACACAACGAATCATGCAAAGTACATACGATAGACCAGCGGCCCAGTCTTGCCGTACGACAGCGCATAATCCCACTGGTGCTTTCTGGTGAATACAGCCGCTTGCTGCAGGTACGTCGGGTAGTCAATCGGATGCACAGGTCCATGATGCAGATATAACAGATTCAAGAGGAATTCAATGCTGAGCAGCACAGGTGACCAATGCCGCTTGTAGCACTGGTATATACGGGTATTTTGTACATTGTCAAGGTATCGCTGCAGGCTATTCATCCACACAAAGACATGGTCGAATGCATAAAAGCCTTTCTTCAAGCTGAATCCTGCCAGTCCAACAGACCCAATATAGCCCTCTTTCTCGGTAATCTCCCTGATCTAGGAGATAGTAGAGTGAACTTGGCTTTCGTCGCGTCCAGCGCGGAACTGCACAGACTTCAGCTGGTTCCTAAAACCTGAGGAGAAGACGCACATATGCACAAAGCCTAGTATAGGACTACCGACTGTCGTCTCGTCGTCTGCGTCATCCGGTGCTTGCATGATAGCCAAGACTTGGTTGACCAATTCCAAAGTGGCTCTAGTTGACGTAGGATCGACTTCAACTAGTTGCGTAGTCGTTGTAGTTCGCGTTGCACCAATGGGTAAGGCAGAATCGGGTACTTGATACTCTGCAGAGAAGACTTAGTCGTCGATATGTTGGTGATACTTTCACACACCTTCACCGACACGGTAGATTTTCAGATCTTCAAACTTTACATGGATCGAGTGTGGACTAAGCTTGCCGAGTGAATAAGCTGGACCGCCATAGAAGTAGGAATGGATCTGTCGACTGTGATTCCGTCTTTCATACGCCAAATCCAGATCGGACACCTGATTTCCGTCAGTCGAGTCTTGCAAAGGCAATAAGGACGTACTCCTCCTGATTTTGGCACCCGTACGACTGTCACGCTCCGATTGGTGTTCATCAATTTTGTCATTTCCACATGCAACTTCTCGCTCCCGACCACGACGATCACATTCACTGCTCAAGATCAGCTGACATCCTCGACAACGCAGATGACTCACCCTCAAACTCCCTCACCACCATCTGAACAGTCTCTTTCTTGCTCTTATCCGCCCATTTACCAGGTGTATCAATAAACATCCCACCTTTCGCAAGCACATCATCCGCTTGATCTAGTCTCTGCCTCGCCGCATCTCCAGCTTTGATCAACAACAAATCACCCAATTCGGAAGGTCGATCCCAATGTATGCTTCCGTACCAAAAGGACAAAGCTGTCAATGCTGGCGCCAGAGCGACAATGTTTGGTTGTGGTAGTGACGAGGGAATGCTCTCTAATGGTGGGATACCTGTTGAGTGGGATGTGCCGAGCGGTAGGACGGGTGTAGAAGATGGAATGGTCGTGTAAAGTGGTGCCAGTGTTAATGTGCCTGGCATTGTTATTGCTCCCTGTGCATCGATCCTCCTCAAGTAAGACGACATCGCCTACACAGAGAGAGTATCACGCACCTCTGAAGTATCCAAATTGACCAAGAGAACACCCCGACTTTTGCCTTCGCCCTCGTCTGCCATTTCACCAGCAGGTACTTCTCTCTCCGTTCTCGCTCTCCCGCTTCTTATCGCCCAATTAGCCAAAGTCTTCATCAAGCTCGTCTTGCCGCTCTCTTCTTCGCCGATGAGCAACACTCGCGGACTTGTAGTTTGACCTTCGGAGCTTAGTGTTCGTGAACGCTCTAAGGCCAAGTGTAGGCTATAATAGGATGGAATGGGTGTTTCTTCTGAAATGTATTCTGTCGAGACCTGGCCGAATACGTGGATACGCAAAAACACACAAAAGCGAGCAGAATGATAAGCCCGGGTTCTTCTCAAATAGATGATACGAGGCAGATGAGAAGGTATCATAGAGTAGCACTAGCATTACGACGGCATAGAAGAGAGAAAGGCATGTTTAGGCAGAGAACGGCAACCTATCTGGAGTTCACAACCTGTCCAAGTAAAGACGGCCCCTCTAGCTTCTTCCCCAAAAGGATAATCGACATCCATAGCGAGCTCCATACCAAAGATCTCCGCCGTGCCAGAAACAAGACGAATGGCAATAGCATCTTTGGCAGATTCCAGCTCGAAGCGATACTCTTGCAAAGCTTGCAAAATGTGATTGCGGAAATCTGTAGATTGACCTTCCATCGTGTGTCAAGCTCAGTCAAGGGGGGTATATGTCTTGTGCCAAAGTGGTATCAATCACCGTTCGAGGGCAAAAGTGTCGACTCTCTATATTCATCGGCCACTCGCTCATCTGCATCTCAGGACGCTCTGTAAGTACCTACAGCTACTTATTCATGGTGTGTGCTGACATATCGGGACTGCAGACATGGCCAACACTTCCTCGTCCGCTGCTCTGCAATTCTCAAATCTCCTCAAACAATCGAAAGCTTTGCATCTATCAGCAGACACTGTCATTACCTCTCAAGCAGGCTATCTGCATCGAAACGACTATGGCCTCAAGCGACCGTTGCCAGCCTCGCTGAAGCGAAGTCCATATGTCAAAGTCCGACAAATGGACAGCAAACACGGGCAAACGGATTTCGTGTCTGCTGCAAAGGAAGGCTTGTTTGTCAGGAAATGGGACGAGACGCTAGCTGGCCTCAAGACCAACCATGGTGATACCGATCCTTATTTCATTACGGCTTCTCCCTTTGACACTCAACAACCTCTGCGGAATCCTCTTGACTTTAAAGCCAAGGCGGCTGTGGAAACATCTGGGAAGGAAGCTGAAGACGAAGCCGAAGCACGACCCATGGTCAATGGACCTATGCCAGATTACATGACCATGTCCGAGACTGAATTCTCTTCCTACCTCGATGAACTACGCTCTTTACAAACCGAATACCGAGCCTACCTGACCCAACTCTGGGTAAACAAGAAGAAACGCGAGCTCAAACAATCCTCTCCGGCACAAGGAGAATCCATCCAAGCTGAAATCAATGCCGGTTACACGGACGACATGTACGAACACGCTCTCAAATCAAGCACGACCAATGGCACTCTCGTTATTGATTTCCTCCGCTCTCCAATCGGTACCGCTGCTCTCCAACGCGCCCAAACCAAAAAAGCAGCTCGACTTCAATCTTCTTCCGCTGCCGAATTGAAATCGACCGTTCCATTCAGTCCGCATGTAGCTGCTGGTTTATCTTATATCCCCCAAGATGACTTTTACGCTAATTATCAAGCTCGACCTATTCCAGCTAGGATCTTGCACGTTCAAGCTCAGACCAGCGCGAATGTACGAACTAAAAGCACGAGTGGACAAATGACTACTTCTGCTTTGGGTTTATCTGCTGCTGTGAATGTAGGGCGGAGTAGAGGAATAGGGGAGACGCAATTTCATCCCGAGTCTGGTATGAGGAATGATAAACAGGGTAGAGGGATGGCGCGAATCATTAATGCCGAGATGGATGAGAGAACGTTTGATGGAGGGGATGATATGCACAAGAAGGTGTATGCTTGGGAAGTGAGCAGGGAGTCTGAAGGGGTAGCTAAGATTCCGGCTGTGGAGTTGGATTTCAAGGATAGCGAGATGAATACGATCATGGGTAGTAGGGAATGGGTGTATCAAGGTGAAAATCGACCACAAAAGCAACAGAAGAGGGTGGGGCAGGAAGATGTGCTCAATGTTGGTAGATTGAACAAGCCAAGGCAGCCTAGTAAAGCGGAATTGAAAATACGCAAAAGGGCAGAAGATCAGCAAAGACAGAAATGGGAGCAAGTCGAGCGGGATGTGGATGTAGTAGGCTCTATATAAATCATTGCACTGCTGTATACCTTGGCCCGGTTAGATCTATCAGACTCTTGTTCAGATCGCCAGAGTGCTTGATCAAGGCGTCTTCTGCTTCTGTACGACTCGTCTGTAGTTCCTTCACCTGTGCATCGAAGCCCTTCACTTACTGGAAAGCCCAGAAATGAAAAGACACACGCACGATGAATTCAATCTGAGTAGACCAATCCTTAGTTTTCTCCTCTCTTTCCTCTTTCGCAGCTTTATCCGCTTTTTTGGCATCCTCTAATTCTTTCGCTCCGGTATTAGTGAGGTCTTCGTAGGATTGTTGAAAGAGTTCTTGCGAGTAACCTCGTTGAACGGCTGAATTACCAGCTTCGACGAAATAGTCTGCTCGTAGCAAGCTCAGCTAGCGGAACAGCGTTCAAGTAGAGACGTACGGATTACTGTAGGTGCACCTCCAGGTCCTGAGAAGGTAGGCTTTGACCGAGGTTCTGTGGAAGCATCAGACGATGTTATGGTCTCTTGGAGGAGCTACCCACCTGCTGCTGGCTTATCCGAGCTTGTGGCTACTTTGCCCTTTCCTTTGTCTTTGCTTGTGAGAGGTGCCATGTTTGCTCGAAATGCAATGTCAAGTGACTGTAAGCAACCAAGTACTTGTGAGCACGCATATAGCTGCACAGGACACCGGCGGCCCGCCTCGTAGTATTCCTATGTCGCCGTGGCTATCGAGACTGATGCATTCCAAGAAATTACACTGCTTGCCTTGCAACAGCCACTCTCCCTCATAACAAACACGAGGTCAGTCTTCGAGCTAGCAGTGTGCATACGTGTACTGATCAAGTACGTGTCGCTGACAGGGATGAGCACTGGAAGCAATTCTGGCTATTATGAGCTTTACCGCAAATCCAGGTTGGGTCCCCTTCGTCTTTGTTTGTACTGTACAGTACTGATAGGCGCTGGGAATCAACAGTATCGGTATTGCCTTGATGGACGCGCTGGATGAACTCATTCAATCTGGTCTCATTACACCTCAACTCGCAATAAAGATCTTGCAGCAGGTGCGTCCAGGCTTGACGACTGTCCTATTGGACTTTCGTCAAAGAAATTCGCACAGTTTGACAAGTCTGCATCTACTACCTTCTCGTCCAACCTCAAAACGAAATGCACGACCAAAGGCTCGTTAAAGATTTATCGACTTTGTGACGAGGTATGTTGGTCTCTTCGTCACTGTTATGTACAGTTATGACTTGTCGCAATGTACAGGTCTGGACCTTTGTACTCAAAGATGCGACCTTTAAAATGGATCAGGATACCATTGGTCCGCTAGAGAAGTCAGCTGTTTGATTTGAGCCCTCAGCTTTGGCTGATTCCAGTCTCTTCGGCTAACAGAGTCAAGATTGTTGCATGCAAAGGCGTCGCACCGGATGCGAAAGCTTAGATTCCTGACGTCGATGGTGAGTCCATTTGACTAGATTCTCAAGATCGAGATTCAATATCGTATCGTCTCACAGTCAGCTGTATTTATTCGTTGTGCAATGTATTCATTCCTTGCATGTGTCCTGTTCATGCTCACGTTATGATTTGCTTCTTTGGCCTCACGAGGATGATTTCTTTCCCTTTCGATCCGGATTTCTTTCCGCTAGTCTTGCTTGCTGCTGCCTATGCACGCGCTGCGTTCATACAACTGGAAGGATTGCATAGGTAGGTACAGCATTACCCAAAAGGTGAACAAAGTCTAGTGTACAAAAGTGAAGATATGAAAAGCATGCTGTCCTGATTCTGTCCCACCGTTCCGTCCTCATCCTGAATACACTGCCATGCTCCTGCTCATATCCGATCTACCCTCCTCAGTGGTCGGTTTTCTAAATCTTCGACATCCCAGCTTTTCACTCCTTTGCCAAGCTGTCAAACTTCTGTCAGAATTCCCCCTATCACGACAGAGAGGTTTTGTGACTCACACGCTGAACTCCAGCAGGCAACTTCATACCCACATCCACACCTTTCTTCATTCCCACAAACGGCATCGACTTTTCACTTTTACCCAACAGCGTCTTCAAAGTCGAACTAGCCCTCTTATCACCTTGCGCCTTTTTCTCCATCTTGGTCTTGCAAGGACTTTCAAACAAATTCCTAACATCACTTCTAACGCCTTTAGGTTCAACCGAAGCCAATCTATCAGGTGAAGGTAATTTCAATACCCGGGTAGAAGCAGGTGTAGCAGTGGACAAGACTGGTTGTAAAGGTTTAGAACGCATCATTGCTGTGCTTGTTGTTTTTCGAAGTGATTTTTGGTCGGGTAAAGGAGGTGGTGTTATTTCGATAGGTGGATCAGCGAAAATAGGGACGGAAACGGCGTGTCTTAGACGTCTGCGGAGATCTTCGTTTGGTCGAGCGAAAGTTGTGGTGGTGGGCGTCTTGTCGTCGTTTGGTAAAGAATCGAGACATAAAGCTGGTGCGGCTGGTTGAGAAAGAGAAGCGAAAGATCTAGCGGACCGAATGGAGCGATCTGATTTTGTCGAGATGGGCGAGATGGGTCTGGTTGGGTGCTCGGAAGTAGATCTGACCCAGGTGGAAGTGCGGTGTTGTTGTGCTTCTGGTTCGATTGGGCTGGTTTGGAGGACTTCTTCTTGTCCTAAAGATGAATTTGATGGGCGGGATGAGATGGAAGTTGGGCTAGCTGGGATTTCTTCCGCCGGCGGGGAATCGAGAGGCGGTGATGATGTAGTCCAAAGCGAGCCTAGCATACCGACAAGCGATTGTTTTGGTCTGAGGGGATGTAACGAGTCACCAGTACTAGACAGAGTTGGCACTTGATCTGCTGATTTCGAGAAAATGGTTTGGGCTGCTGGGCGCTTAGCTTGCGCTGCTCTAGCTTTAGCTTTAAAGGTTTCTGGTGTAATGATACGAGTGTCGGTGAAGCCTCGTGATGACAGAAGCTATACAAAGATCAGCTTTGAAACGCAGACACATCGATTCACCTACTTCTTGCATCGACATGTACCCATCTGTAGGAGAAGGGCTACGTTCACTAGTCATGATAGATAGAGATGGATAGGTCGATCTGAAAGTGTCCATAGACTTGACGGCCCTTAATGCTTTTGGCGGTTTGCGTACTTTGGCTTTCGGAGTAGGGGTAGGGACAAAGTAGTCGCTGTAGGTGTCTGAATTGAAGGAAAAGTTGCGATCGGAGTATACAGTCTGCGGCTTTGTCGGTGTGCGAAAAGCATCGTCCAAAACATGGACCTGAGGGAATATTGTCGTGTTGTTGTTTGCTGTGCTGCATGAATCTTTCAAAGTAGACTGGGCCACTTCTTTATTCTGTCCTTGATGCGTTTGAACGATTTCTCTTGCTCTAGCAGGCATCGAAGGAAACGTTGAAGGCCATGCATGAGCTTTGCCAAGTCCAAGAAGTTGCGTCAGGCTCTTCTTATGCCTAAGCGCTGGCCGTTGCTCGTTTTGCTGCATCTTGCTATTACGATCATCGTCTAGCAGAGCATTACCACCCTTGCTGGCTTGTCCGTTCCAAGTGTTTTGCTGTAAAGTCAAAGTTCTTTATGCGCAGGTCAGAATAGCTGGCGCTGTCGTTCCCAAATAAGGCTCTGCGCTTAAGTGCTTGCTGTATCTTGTCGGCTGCGGTATTGCTGGAAAGCAGATGAGGGTCGTCTGTAGAAGTTCTCGCGGAAATCAAAACAAAGCAGTCTCTGGCAAACTTTATTTCCGCAACAATCAAGTCAAAGGGACGCGACTTTTGCTATCAAACAGCACTTGAATGGCTCAAAGAACACTTGTCAAGCGCGACAGGCTGCTCGTACAACTCTGGTCCTTGTCAATATCCGCATCCCAAGTCCTTGCAGGGCGATATCTGGCTTTGTTGCCCCAGCAATACTCCCAAGCGAATGCTGTCCTGATCAAGGGCTACTGCTGATTCTTGGCCCAAGTCCATAATTGCTGCACCTTGCGGACCGAATTGTGGTTTGCATAACGTCCATGTTGGCTAAGTGAAATGAGACCGTACTGTCCTTCTCCTTACCTTTTGCCTAGTTCTGACTCTTCCATGCTCCCCATCTATACCCAAATATCTCGAATAGGCATACCTCAATGCCTTCTGGGCATAAGCACTTGCGTCTGGTGCCAAACAATCCTCTTGCCATCAGACCGATGATGCGATCAAGCCATAAATCCTGGACGCAGCAGGTTTAGGCGCTGGACATCCGAGGTTTTGATGATCTGGTTGCCGCTTTGTACGAGCCGGGTCATGGAGAGTACGACTGTTGTCCAGGCGGAGCTGGTCCAATGATGCTGGTAGTATGCTTCGTATGGAATCTGACAGAAAACGGCTGACTTGGATGACATGCAACCAATTTCGGAGACGAGAATGTGTAAATGGGTTTCGCTTCAGAGATGACCGGATCTCGGGGCGATTGATAGCCTTGAGAAAGTGCCAGGTATCTTTTTGAAGAAAGCTCTATGTAAGTCACTAACCAGATGTTACCAGAATTTGACTTGCCATGATTTTCCAGGGACAAGCCATTTCCCGCTTATTTGGACTTGTGATTGGAACAAAAGTGACCCTCTGTTTTGCGTAAGCGTCAGCGAGCAGATGGGCGGAGCAGTGGTGGCAGTTGAGCTGAAGTTTGTAGTAGAGGAAGCCAGTTAAGAGGATATGGAAAGTGCATGATGTATTTTGAACAATTACTGGAATGAGGTGTAGTCATGGGCTGGAGAGGCTGCCGATATGAAGAATTGCGCGCCGGAAGAGCAGAAGAGCTTGGCCTCGCCAGCCCAGAAGATATATCCAGCTGCCTGGCCAGACTGTGCCGGGATGGATTGAGCAGATTACGTTCACTCGCATAGACAAAGGTGCTCGTCGATGAGATGTGATGGGGCATGGTGATGCCACGGAAAGGCTATATTGACCTCCAGCTGTATTCTATTGGCCTGACAGAACCCGCGAAACTCGTTGATTGTCCGATCGGCCCGATCGTCATTGACGTTCCCGTCCTTCGACCCAGCGAGCTGAATAATTTCTACGCTTTGCAAATCTGCCAGACGTCCTTCTATAATCATTGCCCGCACAGCGTTCAGATGTGGACTAGGCCAATGAAAGGCCAGATGCTTGATTCCAGGTAGTACTTGATGCTGTTGAAGTGTCGGTATCGTACTTTGTATGCATCGCAGCCGAGAAATACTGCCAGGCGGGACTTTCGCCAATGGATGGTATAATCGCAAGTTGGCACCAATAATTGTCAGACTTTCCAGTCCGGCTGGTAATATAGCTGGCTCGAGATATGCAGGAGTCGTTGGCACCTCGACCGGCACGATAGTGAGAGAGCGAAGATTGGGTAGGCATTGCATAAGTTTAGGGAAAAAGGTTGAAGTGGATGTCGCGTGAGCGAGCAAGAGTAGAGAAGTAAGCGTGTCTGGGAAATCGTCTGCCGTTACATTGTATGGTATGTGACCTGGCGCAATAATGGACTGATCGGCTGTCAGTACAGGTGTTGAGTCAAGCGATGATCCCGTACATCATATAATTCAAGGGAGACAATGTTGGACCCTTTGATCCAGTACACGACATCTTCCATGTTCAATGACCGAGCTGAATACTGCTTAGTCCATATATTCGCTGGGTTATAGTTGCACAATATTAAGGTTCTGAGGTGTAGTAGGCCAGCTAATGGGCGTGCATCCTGTCGATATAGTCCTTGTAGCTCTTCCATGACTGAATAGCTGAGCAGGAGGACTTGTAAGTTGGTAAAGACATCGAGAGACAGAGGTTCCAATATCCGCGACACTAGGCCTGCTGTAGTTGTATTATGCCACCAACCAAAGATGAAACCGAATCGAGCTCTCTGCAGTTTGCCGGCCGGGCTTGCCTTGGGATGGACCATGTCGGTAGCGCCGTCGTCGTCTTGGACTTTGTGCAGCCATTTCACGATCTTTACTCTCTCTGAACGAAGCAGAGATGTCGTGTATCTTCCTGAGCACAAGAAGGAGACCACACTTTCGAGCACAGGTAGGCAGCTTCGCGCCATGAACGCGAAACGCAAAGACAGGCAATCAGGTCGTTCCGACGCAAACAGCGATGTGACAAGGGCGAAGCGGGCAGGACGGCATATCCAAAGCCGTCTAGAATGCATGCACAGTTTAGCATAAAGTCTTCAACGCGCTGCATGCCAGACAAATGACGGAAAATGAGCAATAACACGTCGAAGGGTAGATCTATAGCGGCGGTATCTGGCTCGGATATCTGCTCAGGCGCGCTGGGTATCTTTTTGAGCTTCACGCGCTGGCTGAGCGAGTTCATGGCGCCTGACTTGGTTGTAGAGGTCAGAGAGCCATCTTCTGATTCAAGGACTGCTCACAGTGAAGCATTTTCCAATTAGCAGTTCAGCAGACCAGTTGATACACCTGCGCATTCCATCTGCTGCTCATCAATAACGAGAATTCATGACATGCATGACGCCGACTCCGAGTCGGAACCTCACAAAGCTGCTTCGATACTTGTGCAATACATCTTCCGACTTGTCCATATCCCGTCTTCCATTTGCCTTTTAAGTAGTCCTCTGTCCACTGTTGTTTAGCTGCCAGACCTCTCTCTGCTCGAGGAGTGCATAAAATCATATATGACAACACAAGCTCTCTTATCCTTTCCGTTCTGCTCTCGTGAATACTCCTCCTCGACTTGCAGCTTCTGGCTGGCCATTTTGTGGGCATTCCCTCATCCTTGCCAACGGTTGCTTTGTTTCTGTGGCCGATTTATTCTGGGGCCTACTTGTTTCTTGCATGAGGCCTGAGCTGGCTAATCAGTACAGCCCTACTGTCATTCTGCTTCTCTCTTTCCTAGCTCTTTTCTCTGTATCTTCCGGCTGCTGCTGTAAAATTGAGTCCCAAACTTTAGCGTTATACGACCGTACTTCTTCCATTGCTCGTCTTCTACACCAAGCAGCTAGTCCTTCACCTTGAGTTCTTGTGCCTTCGCCTTCACTCTCTTCGTTTTCTTCTCCAGCAATAGCTCATTCGTCACAAATCATGTTCTGCTCATCTTTCTGACTCTTCCATGCTCACCGACTATGCCCAGACAGCTCGGCTAGGCTACCTTATGCCACCTCACACCACTGAACTGGCGTCAGAATGATCGTCCTTGCTGTTTTCTTCATCCTGTTTAACCAAAAAAGATGGGAAACAAAATTTTCAAAGCCCTAGCAAGCGCTACGTGTGCAAAAACTTGGAGAGGTTGGGAATCTGTTGGATGAATTATTAGAACAGATTAGAGAAGTGATCGGGTGACATTCCGAACCCAAGGCCTCATGCAACGTAGGTTTTATGCTAAGCAAGCGCTCTACCCCTGAGCTACATCCCCAAATTCGATTTTGATGGATATCTCTTGCACCTTGACAAATGTATTACATGATTGCATGTTCTGTAAGGCACATCTCATCTCCCAGCATCCCTGGGATGCGCCCATCTGGAGGGAATGATAGATTGGTTTCTATCACCTTCGTGACTGATCTTCAGATGTTGACAATAATGGATCAACGAGCAAGCGAGCGTGGGTCCATTTGAGCTGCACATTTAAAGAGCCGCATCGGTGGAGGGCTAGAGAGACATGAGATCGGCTACTGCTGACTGCTGACCATCGCCTGGCTTACTGTAAGCAGCGCAAACCAAATTCTTCAGCCTCAGCCATTGCTGATTAGTCAAGAAGTAGGGCGTGAGCATTGTATCCCTACTGGCCGGATATGTCGTGACGTGCCTGATAGCTTGCCAGTAACCCGTTCGATCAAGAAGAGAGTAGAGCTCTGGCGAGTCACGACGTCGATGATGACTTTCTTGCAGGCTTCTTGTCTCTTCCTTACTCTGTCTGGCCATTTGCTTGATGTCATCTTCGAAGAGCTTGGTGCTTTGGCCAGGAAAGCGAATGAGCAGACAAATCTGTCGAATCTTACCACGGCCAAGCCATTGGATCTGCTCTGCACAGTGACAATCTTCAGGTGCAAAGAGGCTTCTGTTCCTTGGCAGAGTATTCATCAGTGAGCAGCGCAGTATCCTCGTCAAGAATGTCGGCTTCGGTCATTTTTTGTTCAGCAAAATTGCGTCTTCGGTGAAGTCATTGTCTTCAAGCAGCTGCTTTAGCTTCTGTGATAGCGTCGACAATGATCAGATGGATGATGAACGGTGGACACCGGACGGTCGATACCGTATGATCGCTTCGTTCGTCGAAATCTTGCCCCGATATATCTGAAATTCACCCTTGATCAGCTCAACCAGCTCCATACTTTGGGTGTCCAGCTGGAGTGATTCTTCCAGGTGGTACTGCACGTGAGCGCGGATGGAAGATCAAGCTGCGACATACCGACTTAGCAGCTGCGAACAGATTCGCAGCCTCGAAATTGCCAGTTGCGGACGCAATGAGTATGGTAGCAGGCGCACTGAGGTATTTTGCTGATAGCCAAAGCCAGAAGCCTAGCGATCCAAACTTTGATCTGCTTGCCAATGAAGTGATTTTTGCGACTTTGTATTTCTCTCTGATGTAATACTTTGACCTGTCCACTCGGATGCTTCTTGTGGGATGAATCCTTCTTCATCTGGATGGGACTGAGAACACAGAGATTTTTCAAAAACGACAGCTTACCATAACCCCTGTGCTCGCGAACACGCCTCATATCCACGGTCGCTCAGACAGACCAACGCGCTAGTCCTCTGGAGCGGATGATGAGCAGCAGCTCTCTTCCTCTTTAACAGAGTCCGGTCAATCAAGCCCTCCTTGCATTCCTCTTCTCTCCGCTTCGCTTTTCAGGTAACAAGCGCTCTTTTCACTGACGAGGCAGGTGCACTTGAGGCAAGGGAGCGAGAGAAGAGGGATTGAAAGAGGATTGATAGACGAATACAGGAGGCTGATTCTTGAGGTGCACAACTCTGCCGTGCCGGACGGAAGCAAGGAAAAGGACCAAATGAAGGAATGAAACGGATCGAAAATCATGCAAGGAACGTAACACCTAGAACTCGCATCACAATCCGAAAAATCCAACATGTACAGGTGCATTTGAGCCTTGAGCCAAGATGGCAACCACGCTAGCTCGAGCAGAAGTAGGCCCGGCTTGTTCGTCTTTCGCCGTGATTAGAAGAGAGGTGTGCCTTTGCTGTACCAAAGACTTGTGAGTAGAGATCCAGGTCTTGACCAATTGCCTCACAACAGAAAGTATTCCCTTTCCCTCAAATATAATTCCCTCGACGGCCTTCCCATTTGATGATCGGTTCACCGGTATAACCAATCCCTCGAGCTTCACAATTCTCCTTCACAGCCAATGAATCGCCTTCAGCCATCACCGAAAGACTGCGCAAATTCGACATGTGACCCAACTCTAGCGCTTCCACCAATCCAGAAGAGTCGAGAAAGTGAGGTGACTTGCGCGATTCGGTCATTATAGTGAGTGTTGTTGGATTGATGCGTGCAAAGAGTTCGACGTATGCTTGTGGGATCAAGGCGAAGGAAGACCAATAGATGCTGCCGATGGTCAGATTGTCGAGGGATAAGTCGAGCGATAGTAGACGAGGATATGCTGTAGTATCTATCGTCTGGTAGTTGATGTTGCGCAGAGTGGTTCGATTCCGGTGTGCTATGTCGCAGATGATTGGAGCGTTCTGTTTTGCTAATTCTACAAAGTGGGCGAAGGCTGTATGGATGCTCTGAGAATGGAATCCAAGAGTATGCAAGGACCCCGAGCGCCCGCCGAGCCAACGGAGAGATTTGGCATGCAGAGTGCATTCTCGCAGGTCTAGTTCGTCGAGCTGGTATGCCGCTTCGCCGCTCAGACCGTCAAAGGCCCCGTCGTACCAGATTAAATGGGACAGCTTCAATACGTTGAGAGACGTCCATGCTTTCAGTAATATTCGCAGATTGTCAATAACTTCGCCCTGCATCGATAATCAGTCAGACCCTATCTTTTGCAAACAAAACCCACGACGAGCTCAGGCAATTCATCATACGCCGTAGAATCAGCATCGAATGTGAACGACGTGAGGGCGTAAGTAGACAGAACATCAAGTATTGGTCCGGAAGGGTTATCGAGAAAAGTGATGACCCTGGCGTTCAAGCTGAGTTCTTCAAGATAGGGCATGAAGCTGAGCAGAGCAACGACTTGCTCCGGCGTAAAAGACTCGGGATGACTCTTGGCGAGGTGCGCAAGGCCAGTGTCGGCATACCAGTGCAATCTTTTGGGAATGATACGCCATGCTGGTTTGAGTTCAAGCAGAGACAAGACTTTGGTTACCGGATTGGCCTTCGATACTAACATTTCATCAGGGCCGAATGAAGAGCCATGAGCTCGCTGCTCACTATAGCTGAGCTGTTCATGTATCGAAAGCATCTCCCTTGTGACGTCCAAAACGGCCTTGCAAGCTCTGGCTAGGTATGCAAGGCTGCGAGCATCGAGCAGGAGCATGATCTCTTGCATTATATCGAAGGACAGAGCGAGAAAGGTGATGCCTTCATTTCGGCCAGCGGACAGGCTTTCGCTCATGAGAGGGAGACAACCAGACATGTGTATATCAAGCGCAGAAGATCTGGCCAATAGAGACTTGCGCGGCTGCAATACCGCTGGCTCGAATGGGTAGATGTCTGCCGCAAGAATCCAGATTCTTATCAGACCAAGACGGACGGTGATCAGGTATTTCGTGTTTGTGGTATCTAGAAGTTGTGGTATCTTGAAGCAACGAAAGCGGGTATCTAGGGGCTCGTGGTATCTTTCTGCTTCCCGGTATGACCGTACCAGGTCAAGAGAAGTCGTGCGTATTTGCTCTCGACACATCCAAGCAGCGAGTACCTCGAAGCTCATCATACGATCAAGGCAATGCTAGGCAAAGTCAGCCTCTCCCTCACTGTGCTCAAGCAAGATCCGAACTGACTATCGTGTCCAATTCTGAAAGGTTGTGCATTATTCTGTAGATGCGCTCTTGATATCCTGTGCGCTGGCTGGTTTGCGTCGCTCTAGTGGAATCACGCAAGTTCTCTCGCACTATGCTATGCCACAAAAGCGCGACTGATTGATTCCGAATAGACCTAAATCGTCTCGACTTGATAAAGGCTTGCGAGGGTTCTTGAGCTCGTATTTGGAATGGTTAGTCTCTTACTGATAGAACAAGGACCTGTCTGATATGTAGCAGTGGTGAATACATGCTGGATTTCGCGATAGTGGTACGTCAATAGACTCTCGATTCATTGCATCTCTGATCGCGAGATACAGGTGCTAGGCAGATCAGATTGGTTCGAGAGGAAGAAGTAGGGTCTAGATGTCGCTATAGGTGTGATGCTTTCCCATGTGTCCTTTGTACAATTGTAGTTTTCGTTCATACCATCGCCCTGTCTTCCTATTTCCCTGTTCTATCCTATAAAATTGAAGACGAAACAGTGTAGTATTATTGAACCAAAGAGAAAGTCGGCGAAAGCTCTGTCCATCTGGTCAGACTTGCAAGCATGTAATAACAGGGTAACGGACCTCTCTGGCGTAACGGTAGGGAACACCTCCTTATTCTCACTGTTGCTTTGTATCCGTAATGAAGCCAACAAGACGAATTGGCCAACAGTGCTCGCGAATCTAAGACCAAAAGAATACATGAGACTTCTCTAACTGAGCGACACTGTAAAGGAGACGCGAACGAAGCAAGGAAAGCATTGAAGGGAAAGTTTGACACGAGAACACAGTATGCGAATTGAGCAGCGCCAGAGAGGCACAAGAAGGTAAGAAAGCAGTCGATGAGCTTTAGTTTGGCAGGTGTGGTGTCAAGGTAGGATTGCCATAGTTGAAGCAAGATGTTGTCTTGGCCTGTTGAGCTGTTTGGTGTGCTGCTGCTCTTGCTCACTGCGCGAGGCGGTTTAGCTGCTTTGGGTGGCATCTGGTTGCAATGGGACAAGCGAATAATTAGCATGGATGCCATTCAACCACCACTGCAGCAAGAATTCCCTAGAGTACAGCAACAGGAGCAGCAGCTATCCAACACATAGTCGACTGCAGATTGATGCATGAGCCATGCCGGTCAGCATTTCGCAAAACAGCTCGCGTCTATATCTCCCTCGTCTGACCTCATTTCGCCCGTGTAACAGCTCCTAGGGACACTTGTAGTTGTCGTCTTCAAGGCCGTAGGTGTTTTCGCCTCGATAACCAAGTTCAGGAGCTGAAAGCATCACTCTAGCGGAATCTTGTCAACAAGGTCAGTTGTACAGGTAGCCAGGACTGTACCTGAATTTGCACCTAATTCACTGTTATCACTTCTTATCAGGTCAGAATTGGCAAACAAGATGTCTTTTGCAGCGTCTCTATCAATTCAGACAAGAAGAGAACAAAGACTATCAAAAAGGGAGGTCAGGCGCCAGAATGGGATGATGAGCTACGTTTCGAGGTGCTTACGGACAGTCACATCAGCCATTACCTTAGCTGACATGGCTACCGAACGCAGATCTGGCAAGATGCAGCAGATGAAACAAAAGCTGAAATCACTGCGACTGGTGGGGTCAAGCCTGTGATGGACAATGGCACTGCTAGGATAGTCAAGAAGGGACCAGATGCAGACAAGAAGATTATGAAAGTCGCAGTCTATTCTGATGATCCTCGCGATCCGGATCTGATTGGAGAAGGAAGCGTTGATCTAGCTGAAACCCTCAAGAAAGGCGAATTTGACGGTGCGAGATGCATCTCTTTCTGACTATACTAGTCTGATGATTGACTTTCTGCACAGAATGGATCAAAATCGAGTACAAAGGCCGATATACTGGCGAAGTCTATATAGAAATGACTTTCTACTCAGCAGTAAGTTCATCCGTATTCCCCAAACCAAACTCACATTTCTCTCTTGCCAGGCGCCAGCTCCAGCCAAGCCCAAACAGCAAGCCGGAAGACGACAAGGTGATTTTGAGCCTTTGGCATCGTCAATACGCAGCAAAATCTCTACCAGTCCAGCATCACCTCCATCTACCAAATCTTCTCGACCAATCAGCGCTCGATTGGACCCAGCAGATCTACCTCCTTCCTTACGAGCTCCATCAAGAGCAGGCAATGCTTCAATCGCTTCTTCTCAATCAGCTCAACATTCCACCAACAGCAGCATGAGGCATAGTTTGTCAAACGCGAACCTTTCCGAATGGGGTGTTTTACCTGGTCAGGCAATGAAGGGGACAGGACCGAGAGATGCTTCTTTGGGTTATCATGCCCCTGCGGAACTGTTGACTTCCGGTGTTGGGTATAGTCAGTCTACATCAGGAACGGGTTACAGTCAAGCGACGTCAGGCTCTAGCTATAATCAATCGTACAAGAGGGAAAGCTATCCGGTAAGCTTTTGTTGAGTTGATTCAAGCACATCCTGATAAAGCTTCGTAGCCTCGAGATTATGGTTCAACAGACAGTCAATATGGTTATCCAAGAGATGAGATAGTAGCTGCCCTGGAAAGACCGCTCTCATCGCTGAGCATCAACAAGCCTCTTCCTGCACCTGCCCCTTCTCCGAATTCGCAACTACAACAGCTTCCTCCTCAAAGTCAGCACTTCCCTCCTCAAGCATCGCATCTTCAGCATACTCCGAATAGCTCAGGAGATTGGCAATCAAGACCTCAATCCGTTCACGAACAAGCCTACTATGGACCGCCTCGAGATCAAGGCAATCCTTATCTACAGCAACAGAGCTATCCCCCACAGTCGCAAGATCCAACCCCGCCTCATTCTGGTTATTCTACCCCTGCGCCTCAAGGCGAATACTATCCTCCAGCGCAATATCAGCAGCCTGCTATTCAGCCACATCAGCAGTATCCTGGTCAGCCTTCGTATTCTTATTCGCATCCTGTGCCTCCACCACAACAGCCTTATACACCCGTATCATACCTACCTGCTCGACCTTCACCTGCTCCCGAGCAGCCTTTGGACCATTATACTCAAGAAATGCATCACGCAAACAGTTATCCTGGCGCTCTATCTCAGCAGCAGCCATACATGCCTCCAAGATCGCCCAATTCTTATGAACGAGAGGCTCCGATCCCACCTCCAAGAGCTACATCTAGTGACTATCAATACAGTCAACCGCAATACGGCTATCAACCCGCTCTATTACCTCCTGGTACACCTCAACCCTTACCTGTTCGACATTCACCCGCTCCTCCTCCTCCTCCTCAGCCGTATCAATACGCTCAACCGCAGTACTATCAGCCGCAAGGTCATTTCACACCAGAGCAGTCAACTGGGTACTATCAGAATGAACCGCCAATCCCTCCTCCTAGATCACCTCAGCCTCATTACTACCAACCTGATTCGCATTACATGCAAGATGCTGGACAAGCACCCGCTAGGCCATTACCGGTGCCGGACTCGTATAGACCGCCACCGCAAATGCCACCTCAAGGATGGAGCATGCAGCAAGCGAGAGAGCATGGTTTGAGATAGCGCGAGCAAATCACTTTGAAGAATTGTTGAAGTGTACATATGCATTACAAGTTCATCACTATCAATACTGCTCGTGTATCTCTCCTCAGAAAAAATCACATCCCTCACTATGTCCTATCCTACCTGTGATCACCGTTCGACAACCATGATGGACGTCAGCTCTATCGATCTGCTAGCTAAAGTGACCCTTGGGTTGATCCGACTGGTAAGGTGGAAGAGCATCTTCCTGCGCTTGGACCTCAGCAGCGATGTGGACTGAAGACGGACGAGTTGACGAAGCTGCAGTCCATCGGATAGATGTTCTTGGCGAATCAAGCGAAGGCGCAGAAGTGGTCGAGAACGTGGTAGGAAAGGCATATTTGATGGGCGTACCATACTGGGAAGCTGTATCTTCTACTGTAGAGAGGGATTTTGTTTCTTGCATTAGATCTTTGGCAGCTTGTCTCCTTCTGTGCCGACGGATGTAGATGAATGCGAAGATTATGACAGGCAGTGCTACTAGAGAGCTGACTATACCAGCTGCAACTGGTAAAATTTGGTATAAGAGCAGCTTAAGCTCAGGTGACAGGCCTTACTAGCCGGAGACTTTGAAAATTTGTCCGTGGTCGCTGCATTGACTGTATTCAGCAGGATATGGTCCAAAGTCATGACGCTTCTGCCCGTCGCCAGGTCGCCGACATTCGTCATGACCACTAGTAGATAGTGTCAGATGAAAGGAAAGTGCAGATGGTTGGACTACCTGAGTGGCTAGTGCCGTGCAAAGTATCGCTTGTGTAGACCGGCTCTCGCTCGACTACGCAAGAGCTTAACGAGACAATCATGTGGTAGAAACCGAAACGGACCTGGTATGTGCTCTATATCAGGCGTAACCGTTACCGCAACCAGTCCATCGATCGAAATATTGAAAGAGCCATGTCGCTTTCCGACCATACTGACTGAAAGAAGCGTCAGACCGAGCCTCAAGTGCATGAAATCTCAACTCACGTATGGAGAATTGCCAGTCGGAAGCATTGTTCGGTGCATTGAGGGTAAATTGAGCGCTGTCGCCGGGTAGAATGCTGCGATGCCCCTTGTTTCGAGGTCCTTGTACCATTTCCCAGCCGCCATCCGGTGCCTTGGAGCTCTGTCAGTAGTGACAAGAGCAAGGAGCTGAGGATGGACCTCTGGCAAGTAGTGGATGATCTCGCTTGAGTCATCGATAGTGAGACTCCCTGTCGAGGCCATCGTTGGTGGCTAGGGAGAAGCAAAGACAGACAAGAAGAGTGCATGAGAGGGCAAAGGTGTTACAGATGCGGACGCGTGATGTATGGATGGTTGTAAGACTGTATGATAAGAAGCCTAACGAGCCCTGGGGAATTGCGATAAAACAGAAGGCAGATTCGAAGACAAAAAGGGTCAGATCATGGGACCAAGAGATCAAGAGCAGGCGTATTTTGGCCCTGCGATTCCGACAGTGCA
Organism: Kondoa malvinella; assembly: GCA_039545315.1. Classification (NCBI taxonomy): domain Eukaryota; kingdom Fungi; phylum Basidiomycota; class Agaricostilbomycetes; order Agaricostilbales; family Kondoaceae; genus Kondoa; species Kondoa malvinella. Next base: position 1,139,567 of record BCIM01000003.1, on the reverse strand, counting down.
GGACGACCTCCAAAGGCAGGCTGAGATCGTTTCGCTCCAAGTGGCTTCTTTTTGCACATAAGACTCCACTGACTTGAATGTGGTCTGCACTGCAAGGCTGGCACAGAACTGTAAGATGGTCGTAGCAGGCTATATATAGAACCATGCCCTTTTTACGTACATCTTTCATCTTCTTGCGCCTCTCCATCCGCAACTGTTTCTTCGTTCTTGGCGAACTCTGGTTGCACTCGCAAGATCGCACCCGAGAGCCAAAGACCAGCTATTTAGGCAGGCAAATCGCAAATATCGCTGAAGTGTTGGCAAGTGAAAGCATTTCAAGAGACGGGTTTTCAGCTTTACGTCCAGAGTGCGAGTGGCCGTAGCACGAAATAAGAGAGGCATAGATTAAATGTCCGAATCATATTTGCAAGAAGCGGAGCAAACGCTTGAAGGATGGTATGCTGTACGTCGATAGCCTTCAACAGCAAATTTCGCAGCTAAAGACTTTGCGATCCACAGCTTGATGCAAGCGCTCCTACAAGGGTCTTGGGCGTACTCGGATTCGTATGTTCGATCATGTTTTCTTTTGGTTGAAAGCTGATGAGAGGCGCTCGATAGTACATTGTCGTAGTTGGCCTTGTGTCGTACACTCTAAAAGATAGACTGTAAGTTCTTCGCTTGCGACGGCCTTGCGCTTGTCTGAATTGATTGAACGAGCAGATTCGTCTCGGATGCTTTGATCGCGACAGCGTTCGGCATCGCTTTTGGTTAGAATGATTAGCAGTACAGCACATGGACACAAGCTGACTCGTATAATACTAGGCCCGTATGGCGCAGATTGGATCAATATCAGTGAATGGACTTCAGGAGATCCAAATGTCGAAGGCCAAATTATCTATGTAAGCCTTTTTGCGCCTTGGGTGTACGACGCTAACGATTACCATAGACTGTAACTAGGGTATGTCCCTCAATACAGCTTCTGAGCATCTTTGAACCGCCGATAGATAGTTCTAGGCATCCAAGTGGTAAGTCGACACTCCTCTTCTGTCACTAGTCTAAAAGATACCCTAGCTATTCACCGGCATATCATTACCAAAGGCTTATCTGAAGAAAGCATGGCTATCCCTAACGATACTTCTGCTGCCTGTCATGACTTCGGCATGGCTCGTCTCGGGCCTCATCATTTGGGGGTTGATCCCATCTTTGACATATGCTGAAGCGCTAGTCATTGCTGCTTGTATCACGCCGACTGATCCTGTGCTTGCTGGTAAGGTATCGCCCTGTTCTGTAAGAACTTGTGCTGACGCAAATTTATAGCAAGCGTGGTCAAAGGGAGATTGTGAGCTCTGTGCACAGACCGGTTCTTGATGTCGCTGACTGCCGGTATAGCGCCGAAGAGCATGTCCGAAAGCATCTCAGAGATTGTATCGCAGCCGAATCAGGCGCAAATGACGGCCTCGGATTCCCCTTTATCTACTTGGCTCGTTCTACGACTCACATGCCTGAAATTGCTGACCTCTCTTTCAGGCCCTATACCTCCTTTATGTCCATGATGAAGGTCTGAGTCTTTCGGCTGGTCTACAGCGTTGGATTGTGCATATCGTAAGCCTGTCTCCAAAGTTGGTTTTTTCTATCTGACACCTTGCAGTGGCTGTATGATATTGCGCTATCAATCGTGAGCATATGACAGCTATCCTAGCGACCATGCTAAATGCTGCAATAGGCCATGGGCATCATCATCGGCTACCTCGGTCGGAAGACACTCAAATTCGCAGAGAAGCACAATCTGATCGACCATGAGAACTTGTGCGTGTACTTCGGCCCTCTGCCTCTCGGGGTGGCTCTAATAATCAAAGCACAGCCTCGGTTATGGTATCGGTCTAGTCTTCTTCTCGCTTGCCTCAATCGGAGTCCTTGGTTCGGATGATTTGCTTGCTTGCTTCATAGCCGTCGGTTGTCGTTTAAGCTTTCTTTGTGGAGCTCTAGTGATGCTTTATACAGGGCAACAGTTTTACGTGGGACGATTGGTTCAGGAAAGAAACGGAAGACGAATCCTTCCAAGACGGTATCGACATTCTGCTTAATTCAGGTATGCTTTATGCCAGATGCGTCGACCTGTACTGACAGTATGCACAGCTGTCTTCGTTTTCATTGGTACCTTGATACCCTGGTCTGAAATGGTCAACGCCAGCCCAGACATTACCATTAGTCGACTTTTCGGAATCGGTATCCTTATCCTGCTTTTCAGAAGACTGCCATGGGTGCTTGCGACGTACAAGTTCAATCCTGCGATCGAAAATATGGCGGAAGCAGTGTTTACCGGGTGGTTTGGACCGATCGGTGGGTTCTGCTGTTTCGCGGTGTATAGAAGCTGACAACCGCTTAGGCGTAGGTGCAGTCTTCTATGTGAGCTTTCCTCAGCCTTAGTCTTCACATCGGCTAAACATACATTTAGTCTCAAGTAGCTCTGCGCGAAATGTCAAACGAAGCTCGTCCAAACGCTCGGCGACTCGTCAACCCAATAGTCTACTTCATCATCTTGTGTTCCGTCGTAGTCCATGGCATGACATTACCTACTGTCAAACATACTCCTCGCGGATGGTATCACATTTCGAAGCATATCTTTCATCCTGACAGTCGACTAAGAGGAAGCAAAGATCCGATCTCGAGACCGCTTGGTAGTGGTACGCTCTCTCATTATGGGCTCTCTTTCGCATAGCTGAAATGGTGCGCAGGCGAAAAGAAGACACGCAAGAGCAGGTCTCAAGAGAAGGCTGAAGCTAGCCCTGCTTCGTCTGATTCTCAAGTCAACATGACACAACGACGATCGCCTGTAGATCCTGTGCATGATGAGAGTGTGCGACCTGGAAGAGATGAGGGTGATGCTGTGGTATGATAGGATCTGCTTGAAGTAGAAGCGGAAGATTGCTATTATTTAACTGCGTCACTCCTACAAGCGCAGATACAGATGTACATAGCTGTCTGATACATGTGCACAGCGTTGTAGAGCGATAGTCGGTCCTTCACCCGTTCTGCGATAGTCGCCTTGAAATTTCTTGGACAGCAACAGTGCATGCTGAGGAGCTTCTTACGCAGCTCTAGACCTTCTATATACCGTTTCAACACCGTACAATCGGTCCCAGTACCCAAGAGATTCACAATGAGCGCACCCGCTGCTACGCCAGATGTTGCACTGCTCAAAGATGAGGTGACTGGCGATATGGTGTCCAAGACGTTCGTCCTTCTCAAATTGGCAGTCTGTCAAGTGCTCAGATAGGCCCTTAGCGAGCTCAAGAAGCGCACCAAGCAAAGAGAACGTGATGCCAAAAAAGCGGAAAAGGTGAGAATGGAGTCAATGCGGCCAATTCAAGGCTGACGCAGCTGTCATGACAGGCCGCAGCTACTCCTGTTCCAACAGGAAAGGCCAAAGAAGTAGACCAGGCATCAAAGGAGGAGGAATTGACAGCAAATGTACGTCCTAGCTATGCTGCATGACTTGACAGTCTGAAGATTTGGCGAGTACACAGCAATACTTTGAGCTACGGTCACGCCAAATGTCAGCACTCAGAGATATTCCTGACGCCCAAAGAACCGCTGCCTCGCCTGATCCCTACCCTCACAAATTTCATGTCACAAAGTCTGTCCCAGCTTTCATCTCTGAATACAGCGAAAAGGTCAAGAACGCTGGTGATCGAGATGAGAAGGACGACAAGATCGCAGTAGCTGGTCGCGTGCACAATGTACGACAAGCAGGCAACAAATTGCGCTTTTACGATCTGTGGAGCGAAGGCGTGAGGTTGCAAATCATGGCTACCGAGCAAGACTGTGCTGAACCAGCAAACTTTGAAGCGACGCACAACATCTTCAGAAGAGGCGATATTGTTGGTGTCACTGGTTTCCCCATGCGCACCAAAAAGGGCGAACTATCAATTGCACCTCGCAAGATCCAGCTCTTAGCGCCCAACTTACATCAACTACCAAGAGCAGAACAAGTCATTGCTGCTACTGAACCTGGAGGCGAACCTACAACAAAGCATGGATTCAAGGATGTGGAGCAGAGATTCAGACAGCGGCATTTGGATCTGCTCATGAACCAACCTGTTCGCGACATCTTTGTCAAGCGCGCAAAGATTATCAATTATGTGCGAAGATTCTTGGAAAATCTCGGTTTCCTCGAGGTCAGCAGAGGAGGAACACTTTAGTGTAAAGCTAATGTCTTCTCTCCTCTAATTGACAGGTCGAAACACCTATGATGAACATGATTGCAGGAGGAGCTACTGCCAAACCTTTCATCACACACCACAACGCTCTCGACCTGGACCTGTACCTTCGCATCGCACCTGAACTTTATCTCAAACAGCTCGTCGTCGGTGGTCTCGACCGAGTCTTCGAAATTGGCAGAGTCTTCAGAAATGAAGGCATCGATCTCACGCACAACCCTGAATTCTCCATTTGCGAATTCTACATGGCTTTCGCAGACATGTACGACATTATGGATTTGACGGAAAGCATGATCAGCGGTCTAGTCAAGTACATTACTGGCGGTTACAAAGTGTTGTATCACCCTGAAGGTAAAGGAAAAGGCAAGCCGGAGATGGAATTGGATTTCACTACGCCTTGGAAGAGGTTCAACATGATCGAAGAGTTGGAGAAGCAGTTGGGCGTCAAGTTCCCTCCTGGTGAGGAGATGGCTAGTGATAGTACCAACCAGTTCTTGCGGGATCTTTGCAAGAAGGTACGTGAGGATTGGGTTCACTGATTTATCAGCTGAGGCCGGTACCCTCTTGTACAGCACAACGTAGATTGCTCGGAGCCGAGGACAACGGCCAGAATGTTGGACAAAGTGAGATTGTTCGTGCTGACCACGTTCTCTACTAATGACTCTCTCTAGCTCACTGGCGAATTTATCGAGAACCAGTGCATATCTCCTTCCTTCATCGGTAGGTCTTCTTCATCCGCGACCACCGAATATGGCTGATGGTTCTGCTTAGTCGGGCATCCTCAGATCATGTCACCACTCGCTAAACGCCATCGCTCCATGCCTGGTCTCTGCGAGCGTTTCGAAGCTTTCGTAGCGACCAAGGAAATTTGCAATGCCTACACTGAAGTGAGTCTTTTAAAGTATTACCAAAACATAGCTCTTAGCTGAGCCGTCGGAATAGTTGAACGATCCTTTCGACCAGAGAGAACGTTTCGAAGAGCAGGCTAAGCAGAAGGCTGCTGGTGATGATGAAGCTCAAGCTATTGATGAGAGCTTCCTTGATGCGTAAGCCAGCTTACATTTCTCCGAAAGCTTTTGCTCACTTTAGCTGCAGAATGGAACACGGTCTTCCACCTACAGGAGGATGGGGTCTCGGTATCGATCGGTACGCTATATGCTCGCTGTCTTTATGCAATGCTGATCCTCTGTGCTAGCCTGGTCATGTTCCTGACGGATCAAACATCAATCAAAGAAGTCCTTCTTTTCCCCGCTCTCAAGCCACAAGAATCGGCCCTTGTCGCACCGCCATTGCAAGGAGAAAAGGCAACAGCACCGCAAGGGGACGCACCAGCTCCGGAACCGAGGGCATAGTCATGACTATTGAATGCATTATGCTGTTTGATCCTCTAAGCATCCTCAGCCAAGAACAGCTGCTCCATCTCCCAGCTGCCTGCCCATTTCTTGATCTCGCATTTCAGTCCATGCGTTGTACCATCCTTTTCTATCCTCTTTTCTAGTCCTCTGTAATTACGAACGAAAGCGACATCTTGGGATCTCAGTCGTAGTATGGGACAGAAATCGTTACCGCCGCTTTGAAGTAGTTCAGCATGAGATGAGCGAAAAGCACGGGAGGACTTACTCGCCGACATAGATGATTCGTCGGAAAGCTTCAAAACCTCCGTTCTTTTTGACAAAAGCTTCCAATTCTTCTCCTGCCCCAAATCTTCAACATACATCCAACCAGTCTGCGGAGACACTGACCTTTGCACATGTTTGGACTGCAGCCAATCTTGCAACCATGTTGTTTGGGATCATCAGCCGCTACTCTCCTCTTCAATTCGAGACAACCATTCGACAAGAAGCGCGCTTTGTTGGTAATAACGTCTTCGAAGAAGTTCTCCAAACCTTGTTCCTTCAGGATCAGGTCAATGTAGACGTTGTTGGAGTTGGATAAGATGAGGAAACGAGCGTCGTTGGTTTTCTTGAAGGTCGTCATTGCTCGTGTTACAGCTGGGTGCTAGAGTACTCATCAGCTAGGACTATAGAGGATCAGGAAAGGACTGACGAAAGGCATTTTCCGCATAGCGTCTTCTATCTGCTGCTGCGTGAAGCCATCTTCATGCAGCTTGACCAGATAGCGTGCACTGTATACAACACATAAGCTCTGCAAATTCGACAGAGTGCCATTGCCTTCACCATAAATCAGTCCATTGCTCTTCATTCTTGAGCTGTTTGATCTCCTTGCGATACTGCGGCTTGAGAACTTCGAAAACCCAACGATCCGTATCCTGATCTGCTCTTATACGGTGTCAGTCAATGCCTCCCTTGCTGCTTAAACAGCTTGAAACTCGCCTGCTAATGACCTATATGCGCGAAAAGTCAACACTCTAGCGATTCTAGGCAAAGGAAAGAAAGCACAGACCAGTCAAAATCGAATACAACAAGCGTTTCTGCTGCTCTAGAGTGTTCTGAAGACATTTCTGGCTCGTGCAAGCAGAGCAAGTCACTGGCGATCAATATTTTTCTGAGTCGAAGGGCACAGCAAGCATGCAGCAATTCATACTATGCTTCGCTACTAGTCAGTCATGCACGAGTGACTAGGGAAATCAGCTGATGTTGTATTGTATAGCCCATCCGGAGTTTCGACTCGAAGAGCTCGAGAGCATATCTAGTCTCTTTGGCTTTCAAATCCAGTATGATCTAGAACCAGATCAGACTGTGAGTATCTTCCCTCCTCCAGGTAGCGAAAGCTGACTATTTGGACAGCGCGCTTGTATGCTTGTCTCCCTTCCGAGCGAAAAGGAAGCCCGTCAGCTTGGTTCGCGATGTATACTCATCAAGAGCATATGTCGCTATTGGACGCATGGTCAGTTTGTTCGATTTGTGATCCTTTTCAGTGCTTAGTCTTCTGTCACAGCTTCATCATATCGACTCTTGCATGAGCGACTGAAAGCTCTTCCTGAAATCTGGGAACCACTTCAACCTGATACCTCTTTCAAATTCGCTTTCCAATCAATAAACAAATCCATCCCTTCCTCAGCTAAAGTAGACCTTATCAATTCTCTCGGTTGGATGCAACTCCAAGGCGAAATCAACATGTCTAATCCAGATATCGAAATCAACGTCATAGAAGAACATGAAAAAGGTGTTCATGACAAGAAGCTCATGGGCGACGATGATCCTTCTTTGCAAAGTGTTTGGATTGGAACGCATCTATGTTATGGAAGAAGGGATTTGATTGATGTTTTCAAAATTACGAAACGCTCTTATTTCGGTAACACGACCATGGATTCGGAAGTTTCTTTGCTCATGGCTAATCAAGCGCAGGTGAGCTCAACATAATCGTCTGCTTCGGACTCTGCTGAACCGATCAAGGCGAGGCCAGGTTCATTAGTATACGACCCGTTCGCAGGGACGGGCTCGATGCTTTATACTGCAGCCTGGTTTGGCTCTATGGTCACTGGCAGTGATATAGACGGAAGGCATATGCGAGGACGCAAGGGTCAGTCGTTTGGATCAGCATGGACTTGTCAGTTCTTAGCAGTAATCCGATTGTCTGACAGATGCGAACATCAAGACGGCTGCCGAGCAGTACAATGTTCGCGAAAGAATCTTGGATCTGATGACGTTTGATTATACAGTCAGTCTGCTCGTCCTTTTGCTAGCGTTTGAACTGATCACAGCGTACAGATAGCACCTTGGCGAACGGATGGATTGTTCGATGCGATAGTGACCGACCCGCCGTGCGCTTTTTACTCCCTTCGGTGCGGCCTCGCTGACGTGCTTGTAGGTACGGGGTACGAGCTGGAGCGAAACGACAAGGTCGGAAGGACGCTACAAAATTGAATCCAGAACCGGTGATGTTGGCCGATGGCACGTACTCTCATCTGTAAGCTGCCTGGGCAGGTGGACTTTACAAGTAGAAGCTCATTATGTTTCAGTCAATCTGATTATGTGCCGCCTTCGATGCCCATGGAAATGAGCTTGGTCCTGACTGAACTCCTTGACTATGCTGTGCGGCTGCTGAAACCTGGCGGTCGTTTAGTGAGTCGATTCCTATCCGCCGCGGTCATGCTGACATGCGAGCTTAGGTCTACATGCTCCCGACCATCACAGACGAGTATCAAGATTCTGACGTGCCGTTACATCCATCGCTCAGACTGATTGGCAACAGCCCAGAAACCTTTAATAAATGGCAAAGACGGCTCATAACAATGCAGAAGCTGTCAGCTGGCGAGATTCAGGATCACAAGGCCGCGCTGGATAGCTTGCCAGCGCATCACGGGTTTCGGGAGAAATTCTTTTCGCCTTTGTTGCGAAAACCTGATCCGAACGAAATGCGATGATTTTACACACGACTGGCTATGACCTGCAAGCACAGCTCTCTACATACACACGTGTTCCCCGCAACTTAACCCTCTATACTTACACTTACACGATTATACACTCTGGAGACTACAAAAACCCTGATTCGGACAAAAGCCTTGCTATCGCTTCATCTTGTCTTTCTCTTGGTTCGATATCTAAGGAAAGCTTCCACAAAGCCTAGGCGAGAGATTCAGCTCACGATTTGTAGAAGTCTATGGAGGATGGACTCACTCCCTCGTCTTGCTCGCGACCGAACGCATTGTCCAAGAAGTCAGATATTGCACGGCTTTGTTCGAGGTTGTAGCTGGTGCTTTGATATAGTTGAATTTGCTGCATGATCTCGGCAGCTTTCTGCCTTTTGCTGAAGTTGATGTGACTTTGGTTTTCTCGCAGATAGTCTGGATTGCCCTCGCCGACAAATGTCCACGTAGACAAGAATACTCCTGCGGATAATGTCAGCAGGCATCAAAGTAGATTTGATCCTTGGACGAACCCAGGTAAGGCACGCAAGGCGGCCCGATGGTGCGCAGAGCTTGCCGATACTTTGAGGAGTTCTTGTCGGGAGCCATGAGATCGTTGAGATACTGCCACGTAGCCATTGTTCTTTGGTTGACTTGTTCCCAAGTCCTTTTCAGCCGCACAACAGGCGCGGCGTTCAGACCGGCGACAATCATCATAAGCGTTGAGAAGTTTTGCAGTTTTAGACATTTCTATGCAAAGTTTTGAGCATGTCTGAATACCTTGTTGACAAGACTGTACCTCGGCAATAGTAATGAAATGCTTGATTGAGCTTGCGCGCTTTTTAGGATCTTCTTGCGCCAGTACGGTCTCTTTCACCCAACCGGTTGTCTAATCGATGTGAGCACATATCACGCTCAGGATAGGTAAATGCTCACAGCATTGTTCAGCTCGCTCAAAGCAGTGAGTCTTGGCGCGAAAGTGTCAAACTGTCTTGGCCAGGCTTTCGAGAAGCATTCTCCTGGCGGCACGGCCGCAAACAATTGGTAATTCTTGATTGTTAATTGACGAGCAAATTCTGTTGCATCGATATCTAAGAACTTCATCTTCTTGGTGTTCCTAGGCACGATTGGGTTTGGAGCGCTACCGCCTGCACTGGCCGGTGGTCGGATCTCAGGCTGGCTGTTCGCCCTTCGCTGTTCAAGGCATCAGTATCCGTCAACAGCAACGTACGGTTGCTTACCTTTTGCACCACCCGTCCTATCTGCTGAGCTGCAGTCGAGTCGCCGAGTCCAGTCATAGCAAAATCATGGACATCGCGCAGGAGATTCGAGACGTCGTCATCCCATAGGTGATTTTCGATCCATGTCTTCAGCACACTTATTGTGCTAGATGTATCGCTGTGAGCGTGGTCAGCAAAAGTCAAAAGCGGCACGCACCGTATGCGAATGAGCTTCTGCTTCTTTTCTACCCAGATCTCATATTCATCTTGGTTAAGACCAGACGGAGGAAGAGCAGTGTAGCGCTGCACGAGATGCCTGAAGAAGTCGCGCGAAGTTGTGAACGTTCTATATGTGAGCAAAAAGGTGACAGTGAATTGCTGATCGACTGTAGATGTCAAGTCAGCAGCAGCCATCAGACCAATGAGTGTGTCTTACCTGCATTGTGCGGCGTTAAGCGAGCGACAAGTGCACGCATGGTACCTCCACGAACGAGGCCATCGGCACCGATCGCGATTTCATCTACGAAATCCGCTTGCAGGTACCACGGATGCTCGTCTCGAGGTGAAGGCGCGCCTCGTTCTGTGAGGAAAGGCGGTGGTGCAGTATCTCCAAAGAACTTCTTTAGCTTTGCCTCGCCTCTGCTTGGACTGCCGTTTGCTTGACCGGAAGGAGCAAAGTTGGCCACAGGGACATCGTCGCCAAAGAATTTGCGAATCTTGTTATTGGAAGGTGAACGGGTCGGTGAGCTTTGCGCATAGGCCAAATCTGTTGCTTTCGTGCGGGCTTGAGCTTGATTTCGGATCAACGATGACTGGCTGTTACCCGAGTGACCGGACATGTTCGATGAAGCGATAGAGTCTGCTATGGAACCTCGATGACCGTGTCGCGCTTTCGAAGGCCGGTACGGGTCGCCTAGAGCAGTACCAGATCGAAGACCTTCATTATCATATTCCGACGAGAGTGGAACAACGCTGAGTGATTGAGAGCTATGTATATTACGAGTGATGGGATGCGGAGAACGAACGCTGGATGCGTTGGAACGAATGCTACCAGATAAGGATGATTGTGATAGACGGTGGGCTGTGAGTTTAGCTCTTTGGTCTTGGCTGGCACTTCGAAGATTGTCTGGAACTTGTGCTTGGTCCATAGCGATCTGATACAAGACGTCTAAAGAGCTTGTTGCAGCATCTCTTGCCTGGTCGATCAACATCAAACAAGTTAGAAGATCTTCTAATGGATCCAGAGGCAGAGACGGAGTGATGAAATCGCTCAGAGGTGCCGATGAAGTAGGCTGAGCGCGAGAGGGTGTATGATCGGACTCCGACGCCGAGCTAGTCACATTTTGCGCCATTGAGAGTGATTGTACGCAGACCACGAGGCTCGACAAGCTGTTATATAGAGTCTGTTTCGCCTCTTCTAGCTGTGACATATGCTTGCGTGCTTGAAGAAGAGATGTTCTATAATTCTGCAGTCCATCGCGAACCGTACTAGATGTATCTTCATTTTCAAGGTGCAGTACAGAATTTTGGTAAGCGATAAGCGAGCTGACAGAAGATGAGTCGACCTCAACATCAACAGCGGCGGCGATGTCCAAATCCTCAATGATGCTCAGCAGACCGGACAGAGCTGAGAGAAGTTTGTTGGCTTGTAATGAGAGCTTGGTAAGCTTTGCGAATTCTTTCGAAGCTTGCGGTTGCTGCGAGCTTGAGGACAAGGCTGACGTCCCACCGACAGATCGCTCAGACATCTGCGAGTTTAACGAAACGCCAGAACCTTTTCGAGCTAGAGCCTGAGTTTGCTGAAGGGAAGCAAGACTTCGAATGCTTGCTACTTCAGCTGCCGGTGCGGAGGCAACAATCGAGAGCATGGCCATGAGGTCTTCATCAAGCCTACGCCGAGGATAGCCATACTTGATATTCGGGACGGGAACAGTCCCAGGCGTAATTCTGGGCTGATGAGCTGGGAGGACAGATAGACCGTTTCCTCGCCAATTGCCACCATATCCTCCGCCTGGGGCTAATAGGGCTGCCACATTCGTTCTTAATATCGCTTCTGGTCTCTTTTGCCCTGTTATGCGATTTGCGTCTCCCAGCGGACTTTGGAGATTTTGCAACAGGCCTCGCGCTTGATCGACAAAGACGGCCAAAGCTTCCGAAACCTCTCTTGCGCCGACAACAATATCCAGCCGTAGTTTTCGCTCGCTCTCGATGCGCATGCTGACCAAGTAGGACCGATGGGCGCGAAGCTCTTGCGCATCTTCTTCACTTGCAGCTTCATTGATCAGCTCTTGCGCTCGTTCTTCCTCTTCCCGACTTGTCCCCATTAAGCCCCAGACCGCGCGAACACTCAAGACAAGCTTGCTAAGCGGACTAGTGACCTTTTTGGTATATTGTCGCAACTGTGCCGCTACACCAACGTCTTCGCCTGGTGCTGACCGACTGGATGATCCAGAAGAGTAGCCTAGAATGCCGATAGAGTGAAGAAGTTGTCGAACATCAGCCATGACAAGAGTCGCCAGCCGTGCGATCTCTTCTCTTTCTTGTTGCAGCGCCGGATCATCACCTGTAGTATCTGACCGTTGAATAACGCTGCGCTTCGGATGTGAGCATTCGATAAGCTCAGTGATGGTATATTGTGCTTTCGACTGGAGCATCGCAAGTGTTGGCAGGGGCGAAGGTTCGAGGACTTCGAGAGCTGCTGGAAGGAAGGTAAAGATGGAGCCGTTGTCAGTGCCGTCGAAAGAAGGGCGAGTCTCTGTTCGATGACTGCTGGCATCCGAGGGGTCGAATCTGCGCATCTGAAATCGATCATCTGGAGCTTGATCTTCGGAAGTGAAGGATAGCCTGGAGTGAGCCGTTTGAGGCATCTGGGGAGAGAGAGAGTTGGCTTCTGGAGCTGTGGACGGTCTTTGAGAAGTTGAGGAAGTAGTCATTCTGGACGGTACAGCAGGATGGGCGGACAAAGACTGCCTTCGTCCGGAATTTGGCAGAGCAGAGTGTGAAGTTGAAGCAGATGGTGGGCTCCATAGCCGTTCGCCTGTACGGCGGTTTTGATAGAATGATGCGCCATCAGCTGTTGATCGCTGAACCCAATCTTCTGACTGCTGCGACTGTCCTTGAGATGGTCGCCTCATTGATTGCTCACGATGTAGGTTATCATAAAAGGCAGCAGTGATAGATTGAGATGAGCCAGAATTTTGCCTTGACCTTGAGCGAACTTGGCTTTCTTGAGGGGATGATTGATACCCATTCTGTACCGCTCCATTCATTGAACCAGTCCTTGAATCCGAACCGATGGGCATATCAAGGGCCGTCTCGCCTGTTCGCGAATTAAAGTAGGTGATCTGGCCATTTTCAGAGACTTGAGGCATCCAGTAGTCTTGAGACTGACTCTGCCGAAGAGGTTGCTGCTCTTCTTGATACGGATGAGTTTTGCTGACCGACTTTCGTCTTGGCGCACCAGCCAGATCTGGACTTGTTCCAGCAGACGAAGCCAGCAGATCGTCATCTTGATCATCACTGGAGTCCAGGTTGGGTACAGTCGAAGCCGCAGCAATCTCAGCGAAAATGTCTCCGCCTGTCGAGAAGCTGGTCAAGTCTTCCGTACCATCTTGACCTAGAGACGCCCAAAGTGCTTGTTCCAGCTCTCTTTGACTTTCCATGGGGCCTGTTCTTGTCTCCGCGTTCATGTCTACCTCAGCTTGTAATGCTTCAGCTTGCTCCAATGCGAATTGAGCTTCTGCCTGTGTGATTTGCACGACACTGCAAGTTATTTCGATCAATGCTGAATTGCTCTTTCGATTGTTCAAGCTCACTAATTGCTCGGAAACCAGCCCCTAGGCCCAGGAGGATACATCATATCGCCATCCCACCTGAAGCGGAGCTCTATCAAAGTCGTGACACCTTCAACAGAAAATCACTGACCATCCACTCTCGAGCCGTGTATTGACCTCGATGATATCACCTTGCTGAAATGGCAGAGAGCCAGCGTCTGATCCATCGTATGCATATAGAGCGCGTACATAGATGGCATCTTGACGATAGTCATGAGCGGGGGCATATTTATTTGGTCAAAGAAAGCAGACCTGGTTCGTCCTCAGCGTGATGCGATGCTGGTTCAGGCAGATTGGCTTCTCTGTGACTATAAGCCACCGCCATGTATTGCAGTAGCCAGACAGAGAGAGTGGGCTGCTGTGTCGACTATGCACTTTCTATCTTCAAGAGCCTGAACGCGCTGAAGCTGGCCCTTCTCTTGAGTAACAGCTACAAACGTGGTATGTTGATGTAGCAGCTCTTGGTAATAGTGTATCGCTGCAAGCAGACAGCGACCGCTTTGGAGCCTTGACCGCAACCGAGCAAGGAGAGCGTTGAACGACGATAATACTAAATGGGTATAGCTATAGCTTGGCCGCAGGATATCTTTGATCAGGGTACTTATGCGGAGCAGCTCATACAATCGGCCTCGGACATCGACGACTTGAGATTAAGTTGGAAGTCGAAGGCCAAGCGATGCAGATGCATATGTCAATACTAGTATCCTTTATTGCATATGCGCACAGCTGATTCATGAAGCACAGAAGGACACATGTACGTAGCAGTCATGTCAAAGCAAATTGCCCCTTATACTCAGACTCGACCTTTGCCTTTGAGACTCGCATGTTGAGCGGTGGAAGGTGTGTTGACGGTCTTGTTCGACAATGCACGATTGATGCCAGGAAGTGGTTTGCGTACTGAGGTGACTCGAGGTGTGTTCTCTTGATCAGAGAAGACCTTGGGCCTACGCTTAGTGCTGTTGCTGTTCTGTCGTGGTTGACGAGGTGCCACTTGAGCTTGAACTTGAGCTTTGCCAGTATCGATCGAAGACGCCAAGCCCTTGCCAGTGATAGTCGCTTCAGAGGAAGAATGGGCGGGCAAGATGGGTCGAGGAAGCTTTGTTGAGGTGGAAGGCTCTTTTTGGGTCTGAGGTTCTGGAGCGATACCATTCGAGGACGCTGTAAGGGATGCATGAGTGCGAAGACGAGCGTATAGTCAAAGATCACTGACCAAGCGAAGATCGCATTTCCTCTTCTTCTACAACAGGAGCAAGGACACTGACAGGACGACTTACACCTGGTAAGCTGAAGAAAGCCAAGTTGGGCGGTTCAGCTGGATCGATACTTTGAGGGCCAAAGCTATTGGCCAAAGGGATATTGTTTCGAAAACCAAAGCTGTTGGCCAATGGGATACTGTTCGACAACATCGGCAGCATCACTTGCTGTAGTGGTGGCGGTGGAACGATTGGGCGAGCAATGGTATTTGTAGATGCCATCATCTGACCTACTCGTTCTGCCAAATATTTGCCTTTACGTTCAGAATCACCAAGCTGCTCAAGCAAAGATAAAAGATGGAGCTCGTCTGGGGTCTTCGCATGCGGTGAGGCAGAGTATTGGGACATCATCAAATGAGGCATCGCGGGTTGAGGCGGCAATGGCACATTGGATTGGCGGTCGATGATATGATGACTTCGAGGCACATGCACATTGCCTTGACCTTGGAAAGACGTCTGATGATTGTTTCGATACGCCTGATACATGAGCTGCTTGGCTTCTGATCGTTGACCTCGGCGAGTGCGGCGATGAGGCTGATTAAGAGATTCCGATTGAGCTGTATATCCGGAAACTGGGCGAGGTGGATTACGAATGTATGGCTGATTTGGTTCTCCATCGTGGTTACTATGCAAACGCTGATGATATCCAGGAGTACGTTGGGTTGGATTGTACACAGATGCGCGCATGGACGAAGCCAAATCTTGCTGGTTGTTTGGCCAAAACAAGCTATCATCCTTCAGATTGGTGTCGCCGAATTGATAAGCATTGATGCCGCTAGTAACAGATACGTTAGAGATGGAAAGCGAAAGCTATCGGTGTCCGCTCACCTGGGATTATGAGCATATGGCAAAGCTTCCGGCTAAAGGTAAAAGAAGTATTAGCAGTGATTTGCAATGAGAGGGCGCGACTGACCCCGATCAATGAAGGGATTGGCTTGATGTGGGTCAAAGTAGGCAATCTCGGCTGATGAGGAATTATGGTATTGCTCAAATCGGCAAATGGCCGTCGCGCCTGCACCTCCTGCCCATCGATTGACATTTTACCAGGCAGCTCTTGCTCGTGGATGGACAAATCTTCGAAATTGAACGGCAAGATTGAAGGACGTCGACCATTGACGGGAGTTCCGCTGATGGAGCTTCGTCGAGCTTTCCAAGGATTGAAGCGAACTTCGGGCTCGCCGCGCGATCGCATAGCTTGCATAGATGCACGACGAGCGGCGCTGAAGGATAAATGATTGCCAGGTCGGGCGGTGAGGGGCTCATTGTCGTCCTCTTCGCTCTGAGGTAGGTAAATGTCCCTACTCTCGTCTGATCCACTGCCTGAGCCTTTGCCTGACGAAGATTGAGAGCTGCGAGTGCTCTCTGAGATATGAAGGAATGAAGCAGCACCTCTGCCTCTGCGCAAGTATAAAGGCAAATTTGGGTCGTCAATTCTGCTGGACAAAGAAGCGACAGGACTCAAGCTGAGCGGAATAGTCGAGACTGATGATCCAAAGCGGTAGTTGGCCAATCCTTCGTGGTCGGTCCCACCAGAGTCGCTCGCATCCTCTTCAGCAGAATCGACCTTGTAATCAATGGCGCGCTTCAAGGCATCAAATTCATCTTCACCGCTCATCGACTCGACTTCAGATTCGAGATCAGAGTCGCTGGTGATGGAGCATGGCAATGAAAGCTTGCGATCGTCGATAGACAGGGTGTTTGACCATATATTTCGCGAAGGGGAAAGTTCCGGAAGTTGAGGTGGTTCGCCTCGCCCGCGTGGAGGTGTAGGAAATGAGAAAGGCATGCTCGTGTGCTGTCACAACCAAGAATGAGCGCAAGCCTCCATCCGAAAATCAAAACAAACAAAGACAAATCTAGCGATGAGGGTGCAGCCAGCTGCAGAGTCTCACGCGTGTAGCTGCCTGGTAGCAGAAGTGCTGAGCTGAAGATGTCAGCGAGAATGGAACAAAAGCAAAAGAAGGTCGCGGTAAGGGAAAGAAAGACCCCTTGAAATCGATCGTGCAAAGTGAAGGCAAGTCAAGGGGATCTATCGCACGGTGAGACTATTACAGAGTGCCCTTCCATACGCTGCATCGATTTCTAGCCATGCAGCTCTGTTGGAACTGTTTGTGCGCGTTCAGCTACAAGCTCGAAGCACGAAAGAGCAAGCCTACCAATCTCGATCCAGTATCCACTGCAGTGCACATCAGACGCGTACAATATGCAGAGAAAAGAACATACTCTGGATCCTTAATCATGATCATGTTCTTGAAGAGGTCAACCCACTCTTGTCGCGGCTTCTCAATGTCTGAAGGGAAACCGATGGCTTGCGCATCAGCGACACCTTGAGGCTTGATGATTACGACACC
Source organism: Kondoa malvinella (assembly GCA_039545315.1). Taxonomy (NCBI): domain Eukaryota; kingdom Fungi; phylum Basidiomycota; class Agaricostilbomycetes; order Agaricostilbales; family Kondoaceae; genus Kondoa; species Kondoa malvinella. The sequence goes on along the minus strand of BCIM01000003.1, from coordinate 1,122,402 downwards.
TAGATCCTGCTCAGTCAAAGTAAAAGGAGAAACTTATCAACGGACCAGCTGCTTGTAGCCTCTTTGTTACTTCTGGTAAATTGCTCATGCAGAAACCAAGATGAGAGAAACCATGACGAGGATGACTGGCTTCAGCGATATACTGAAAGTCATCATCCTTCTCTGTGCCGTGTTGCTTCACTTGTGATCAGCTTGAGCTCAACCAAGTGATAGATGCTCACATGCAGCAATTCTATCATGCCTCTTCTGTTAAATATGTTCTTCATGGCGTCGCCTACTGGCTCTTCATCGCCGCAGCCAATGTAGTAGATACTGAAGCTACCACAGTTCATTGAGAAGATGACGCGCATGCCTTGGTCATAATTTCAGCTCGTACACTCTGCGCTACTGTGGAGAGATATACCGAGGATCTCTCTGTAGAACTTGAGACTCTTGACTGGATCCTAGTGAGCGTGTGAGCCTGTGCCTCGAGCATGTCTAGCAGCTGTCTCACCTTCATCGCAAGGGTCAGCAACGACATGCAGCAACTAAGAGAGATACACACCTTGATCCGGAGCGCTAAATGATATAGCGAGAAGCCCTTTGTGCCTTCAGGCTGAGGCAAATCCTTGCCCATGACATGTTGTCCTGTTTCCGTCACATCAGCGAGCCCAATAGCAACAAACGTTGAATTCTGACCATTCGAAGGACCGGATGGGTATTCTGCAGACATGATCTGCTGTGTGCGAGACAGAGAGCAATTGCTAGGGTGACGCTCGGCCTATCGATAATTTGGAAGTTCTATTCAGCCATGGACGCGGACATCTTTGCAATGCTGCTATCGCTTCGGGATCAGTCGCACAAGTCCTCTAATCTGATAGCTTAAGAGACAGTCGTCGGTAGCGATGGTATAGGAAAACATTGCTGAAATACAGTCTAGCGCCATACAAGAGATCGCAATAGATGACATGAAGCACCCTCATCATTCTGTTCCTCTGTGTTGTACTCCTCCATAACCTCCTCGTCGAAGTCGAGCGTTCTCGTGATGAACGCGTGAGTATTGCGAAGTTGCATCATGGGTAACTGCTCGCTGCAGAGGAGGGGGACTTGCTTCCAAATGGCTTCTGAAGATCGCTTGCTGAATCGGTACAGGTTGACCAGATGTATGCAAAGGTGTTGATGCCGAAGCTCTGCCTCTGCCGACATTGACAGATACCATGCGTCGCCAGATGTCAAAGAAATCATCGGATGCTTTGCGAAGATGAGGCTGCTTGATCTTGTCATGCATTACTTTGTATATAGCGATAACCACAGCTTGGCCGGGTAAGAGGTAGTATGGCGACTTTAGCAAATCTGCCAACACGACGTCTGGGCGCAAGATAGCGCAATGAATCATTTCAGAATGGCTCCATCCCTCTGGTCTGTAGGCTTCAGAATAAGCTTTGTAATCCGCAAAGAGCTTTTCCTCGCCGGCTGGATGACGTTGAAAGTATTCACGAAAGCATCTCTTCTCGGTTTCAGAGCAATAGATGAGGGAAAAGACAGCCGTAGAGAGTTGGTCGAGGGTTTGAATTTTTGAATCATGACCGTCGTGGGCTTGCAAGATCCCATTCGCTGGGTGCAGATACCCTTTGATAGCTGGAACCGACTCTTGCTTTAGCCAGACTGTCGTGGTTTTGTCTTTCATGGCTGTCTTGTGTAGTTCATCTATCTTGCGAATGATATGGAGCGCGTTCGATAGTTCCTCTTCCAGATTACTGAGGACAGCCGATCTTGCTAGAAAGGTGAGACCCGAAGGCATTTGCAAAGCATTTGAAGAAGAGCTGGACATGCTGATGAGGGATTGATCAGAATTAAAGAGCAAGATGATGGTTTGAGACAAGCGCAATGAGAAGGAGAGCCCGAGTTTTGTGACAGGCGAGAGGCTATGCGTGCGATGTTGAGCGGTGCAAGGCCTTGGCACCATATTCAAGGTGTAGATGCCTTGAATGGTAGATGCTGTATATTTACGAGAACGAGAACGTGTAGAGCTGAGCAGAGCGCATCTGGCGAGTATGGCATCGCAAAATTCGCATGATCTTGCAACAAAAGGGAGACTCAAAACTGGCCTCGTGGAGCAACCAGCATACATTACGAGCCGAAGCAGACTAGTGTAGTAGGTCGCTTGCGACGGTTTGATCATTCCGACGCAGCGTGCTTTGAAGCTCTTGCTGGCAACGACGATTAGACCTTGTATACTGCGCTACCACGAGCATTAAGGGTTCAAGATGGACGATCCAGAAGACCTTTGGCAGCTTGACTGTTTGAGTATGACCGCTGAGCCGCGAAAGACATTTGCAAAGGCTTGCTCCAACAAATATTCTGGCCATGTTCCGTGTAATGGCTGCAAAGGACTCTGCTTCTGATGTTGCGGCTGCTCTTTCGGTATACATTGGTGTGCTGTAGAAGGACTCAATCTGCTTGGTCGGTGCAGAGAAGAGCAAAAACGCCAGCATGCTCGACCAATATAGTGGCCCCGGGCGAACTGTTCCCATCTCTGGGAATTCTTACACCCCTGAAGACTGTTAAAGCGGGCATGTGCTCGCCAGTCGCTATGTGGAACGGTTCTCACCACGCTTGCCGCTTTTGATCGAGACAGTCTAGGTCTCAGTGTTTGATATGCCTTCGCAACGAAAGGATCAGGCGTATATGAAGCGCTCACAATTCCCGACTACGATAAGTGCATCGATGCTGAAGGGTTTGTGTAGGCCAGAGGCTCAAAGGCAGCTGTTTCCGGTAACCGTGCGTGTCTGGCGATGGAATCTTGCTTCTGTGCAGTGCTGACTCGTGCGATCTATTGGAGCAGACCTGCAGCTCAAGGAGAGCACCGATTCCAGATCATCTGGCTGGTGAATTCCGCTAGAGCCGCATCAAGCTGAAACACAAGGGAGAGCTCAAACTAGCTATATGATGTACATAGCTTCATGCTCATGGCCATCTTGTCACCAGCACATAACCGATATGTCACCGGACCCCCACTGGTCATTAGACCCTCCGAGTCATCTTGCTTATCTACCACCAGCCCGTATCAATGACTGCTAGCATCCCAATAGCGGGCACCAAGCCTACACAGGCCAGCAACAACTCTGCCATTCTGTCCTACGGCAGCAGTCATGGCAATTCAACTTCGCCCATCCTCTATCGCTCGACTTCCCAGTCTCTACCCGCTTTGAGCTCACAAGGAACACTAAACAGAATGAAAGAGTCTCGTAGAGCATCTGGCGATACAGAGGTTCGTGCAATCGCTTGCCAAGTTTGAGCGAGGGCTAATTACGTTCGAGCAGTACGCATTCTATGAACGCGTTTCTGGACTCGGGTACAGCTCAGAGGAGGACTACGATGAATCGTCTGATGGTTTGGACATGGAAATGGAAGAGGAAGCACCTCAATCGGCTTCAGCGAAAGCTAAAGGGAAAGGCAAAGCGATGCCTGTGAGAAGCAGAGAGGAACGAGCAAAGAAGAGGAAAGAGGAGAGAAGAGCAAGTTTGAATGCTAGACGACCGGTCATTACGCTCAGGAAGGACAGCGGCTGGCAATTCTCTCAGTCTGCTTTGGTCAGTCGTCTGCTCCATCCTGCTCAGAGTGAAGTTGAAGTAGCGTCCGCGTGACAGTTCCCTCAACATATGAGAGATGCCTATTCGCTCTGCAATCCAACAAATCCTTCTCGCAAGCCTAACCAGTCCATTTATGGCTATCAAGGAGATCAAGATGATTCCGAGTCTGAAGATCACCATGCTGTTCAAGTACGTTTCTCCTCTGATTTGATCCCTTATGAATACCGTCTGACGCAATTGCAGGTGACCGAAATCCGCATCGGTCCAGAAGACGAACTCTCATGAATAGACTAGACATGCTTCATAGCTCTACCATCCTACCAATACATCACGCATCACCTGTACAACTTTTCTCAGCTCGGTTCAGCCTTATCGTTTCGCATGCATCAAGAAGGACGCTTCCATTGTAACAATATCTTATAAAATCTCGCATGAGCTCTGCATATCCACATATACTGCTTATGAGATGACCCAAGCAGTGTCAGAAAGCGGCTTTAATAGGCTATTTCACCACGACGACGGGTTCTGAGTTTCGGCTGTGCCATATTTCTTGCCCTGCACCCGTGACGTTCTCCCCTTCTTCGTATTATGGAAGCTCGACTATTGGATCACTTGACATCGCGCATCAACGCCGACCTAGATCTACTCGTTGAATTGAGACACCTCCAACCTAATGGTATAGCTATCTTTATGTCCGGTCCCTGGGGAAGCTGACCTTGGAACAGACGCCGCTGTGATTCGTTCTCGTCTACCTGTGATATCCACTCCCGCTTCAGCACCTCTATCTATCGCTCCACCGCAACAACAGCAAGTCTCTCTACCACCGCAGCAGGTCCCAGTCGGTCGAGTTGTGCCCGCTATACCAGCTGCGACCAAGCCTCAGACACCAAAGAACCTAGCCAGAGCATTATGGGATTACTCGTCTGCTACGCCAGGTGACTTGAACTTTGCAAAAGGCGATGTGATTGAGATTCTCGCTGAGGAGAATGAGCATGTATGTGCGATGATACGGTGAAAGTACTCAAGCTGATGAGAGGCGCAGTGGTGGAGAGGTAGACATAGTGCTGGCACTGAGGGATTGTTCCCTACAAAGTGAGTCTTTCGCTCTTTGTGCTGCATAGCTGATTAGCTATCTATACAGCCGTGTGTTGAGCTTCTTATCCACGGATATGGCACTGACATCATTGACAGACGTGGAACGGATGCAAGATCCTGCCAACCTACCTCAAACCGGGATAGTACCGCACAGCAACGGTTTGTTAAAACCCCTCATGCCCAACCAACCTGGCAGTACAATGATATCACACTCATCTTAGCTTTCGCACCTCCCGCTTCTGCACCTGTAGACCAGAAATTCCAACAAATGCAAATCCAGCCTCAGCAGTACCATGCTCCCCCGCCTCAACAGCAGCAGCAGCCCATTGTTGTAGAGCAGAAGAACAGCCGGAGATCTGATTTGAAGAATACTTGTAAGTCCACGCTCTGCTCTTACAAGTGCGGTGCTCATTGTTTGGTCAGTGATGCATGCTGTGCGTTGACCTTTCGCATCGCGTCATTCTATACTTACCTGTCAACAGGGTGTTGGAGGTATAGGATTCGGAGCAGGCTCCAGTCTCGTCAACAGCATTTTCTAGCGCAACATATGGTATCTCACACGGACTATTTCTCACATTGCATAGCATTTTTATCACATGACGCATTCCCTATACTCCTTCAACCTCAAGCACAACTGAAAGAATCAGCACTATCGACATCTCCTTTTCCATCATAAGTAGCTCTAGTTGGCCAAGGGCAAAGAGGTCGAGTGAATTCAATGCCTAGAGTAGCATTGTTGTCCTGATAATGAGCAGCGATGATTTTCTCTGGTTTGCGGCCTTCCTCTACCCATGCGACCATGGCTGCAACGATATCGTATTTAGGGCTGTTGGCGACATTGGGCGAATTTAGGCCGACTTTTCGAGCTATCGCTGCTGCTCTGACTGACTTGGACCTGGTCTTCATCGAAGAAGCTTTTGAGCGGTTGCTGCTCGATTATGGTTCGTTTCTTCTCTCAAGACGAAATCCGTGTGTTCATAAAGGAATGCAGACCGAGTCTTCCGTACTATGGGTATCCCTGCGTGTCTTTGGCCAAGGACGGGCGAGATTTATAAAGGCAATAGTCCGTCTTCCTTGTACCTGTCAGCGAGAGTGTAAAATCAAGCCCAACAGCTGATGCAACCCAAAAGTATATACAAGAAAGGCGAAGGTCCCGCAAAGTGTGTTTGATCGCTCAGGCCTCTGTCCCGTTTGCATCGTCTGATTCGGAACAATTGAGTTCCCTGACGGATTTGCGCGGGAAAGCAGAGATTCTCGTTGATCTTCTCTGGCCAGGCTCTTCGGCGCCGTCTTCTTCTTCTTCTTCTTCATCTTCATCTACGCTTCCACAGTCATCAGCTTGTTCCTCATCTTCTGATACATCCTTCTTCTGCCGTAGCTTTCTGGGTTGGCGTCTGGCAGAATCTATCGATACGGTTCAGGCGGGAGTTATAGCAAGTATACAAATGGCGGCCTACTTGGTGTTGCAGGCGTTTCCGAGCTATAATGAGCGACAATCATTTCGATACGTCCAGCGATGGTGTTCCGTCCCTTGAGGTTGATTGTTTGTGATTTGGCGAATGAGCGGAGATCAGTTGTCTTGATGTTCTTTGCCTTCATAGCTGTCTCGAGAGCTTTCTGGCCTACTTTGGCCGCTTCTTCAATGGCGTCGTGCAACTGTTTTCACGAGTCGATCAATGCTAACACACAGGATAGGCACATGATCGCGCTTACTCTGCTAGATTGAGCTGTAGGTTTGCCAAACGATGGTCAGGTTGAACGTAGCGGAACAGGGTGATGACCTCACGAGCAGCTTCGCCAGCAGTACTCTGTATCATAGAGTGAGCCATAATCATAGAGCTAAACAGCAACCCACTCGAACTTGACCTGCAATGAAAATTGTGAGATTCTGATCAAAGCATAGCGGAAATGCGCGTACCAGGGGAAGACGATTCTGGCTTGGATCGCTTGGCATTGGGAGTGTCCAGCGAGGCAGCGCGCTTTCGCTTCTTGCTGACTGCACGTTTGGGCGTTATCAAAGCGGTGGAAGCAGCATTGGAAGACAACTGGACAGCGACAGCAATACAGGAGTGGAACAGAGTAGCGATAGACTCCAGATGCTCAGCTGAAGCTGAGGGAGGTAGGGTGCGCAGGTCTGCCAGTATCTGAGCCCATAGTTCTTGACCAGCCAATGCGGATGAGCTTGTCGCCTTCGTGACGAGACTTGCGGCTGTTCTGATCATGCTGCCTATCCGACTAGTCCAGATGGTGAGGCTGATCTGTTTGATTTGCAAGGTGACGTGCGCGAAAGCCATGAAGATCTGTTGCAATTGCATTTCCCGCATGCCGGCAATGCCAAAGGTGGTCATAAATGCTTGAAAGAAATCCGACCCGACGAGCATCGAGTTTCTGAGGACTTCCAGCGGACAAAGACAGCCAAAGGGGTTTGGGTAAGCTAATCGAGCATCTTCTGCCTTGCAGATGAGCATGCCGATAAGATCGCCAATCTGTGCAGAGACCAAAGCTCGATCGTTTTCTAGGACGCTGGCAAAGGAACTTGCTTGCAGAAAGTCGATGGATTCATAAATTTGCGCTAGACTGGCGCAGTTGAAGGCTTTCAGAGTTCTGGTGATCGCCCCAGTCGGCATAGCCTGAGTGACCCCTATCGACGTATCTCGCGGTGCGGCAGAGGTAGGAACCTGATTCAATTCGGAACATAGCGTTTGCTGTTCGTCATTCCCGAGATTGCTGCTGGCGGCAATCAGGCCAACCAACGCTGCGAGTGCACCAAACATACGATAGGTTGAGTTGAGACCATAACGTGCTCTTGAGGCAGGACTCTACCAGCAAATTGAGATGCGGACACTAATTGGATCATGCTACGCACTGCAGATCCGCTGTTTGGTGTGCCGATGGCTAGCAGCGAGATCAGAACCATCTACTGGGCTACTGCAAGCTGCACCATGGTCGCATCAATATTCTGGACAAAGCAAGACTACTGGAGCTTACAATCGCAAGTAGCAAATCCGAGTACTTTTGCTTGATCGACATCAAAGAGGGGCGCGAGAGAAGAGGACTGATGATTAATTGGCGCTGGTCTGTATAACAATGTCAAACGAGGGTGCTAGCCAGACATGGAGATTAGACACCTTGGGACAGACAAGTCAAACATTCCGTTTGGTGAGAACGCACACAGACTCGCGCTGATGTTGTCGACGGCGATTTTGAGCTTGGTCATTCTATTCACTCCTTCGAGTTCTAGGCACAAAAGGTTTAGACCAGAGCAAGCATCAATAGAGCACGCCGAACCTTTTTTCCAGGCATTTCGACACCCGTCATGCCAAGTGATACCAGGCGAACGCGAACATGTTGCCAATCTCTCATCGGCTTTGTGCTCAAAGATGTCAAGATTCAGGGCCAGGGCCGATTTTGCAAGAACAGAAGTCAGCCAGCGGAAGAAGCCTGCCACTATCGATTGGATTGTCGCATCATCCGGGCAGGCGAAATCCCCTAGATGCCGTTTCAGCGTGGTGTGGTACATTTGACGCGCGTTTTTGGCATCAGCAGCAGTTGAGATCTTCGACGCTACCAGACAGCTTCATGACCGTACTGAGTCGACTGTCGGTATGCGCAGTGAGATACTCACGGCAAAGGAGGCAATTCCAGAGTCTCTACAGCAAAGCAGAGTAGTAGGTACAAAATGAGAATGCTTCTTGGGGCTGGCTGCTGCTTTTGCGGGGCATTGTCTATGCTGGGGATTGCCCTCTTGATAATAGCTTTAACGAGAATTGCCGCCCGTCGTAGTCGAGCATCACAGGCGAAGACGTGCTTGAAGGTATCGGCCAAAGCGATGCCGTCGTCATTCTGGCCAGTCAGATCGATTTTGACGAGCTTGCCTGACACCGAGACCAAGCCTTGTAGATTTTGCATGGGCGTGAATCCTTTTAACTTGAATGTAGATAGATCCAAGTCCGAAAGTGGGTGTCGATGCATGAGAGCATGCAGCCAAGGCATGAGCTGATGCCGTTCCGAGACATTGGACGGTAGGTTGTCCATTAGAACGGCAATGTCGAGGTCATAGGCGGCGCCAGACACTTCATCGTCGCATGCCCCACCCGCTGTCAGGCCCGAGTCTGCTGAGCCGAATAGAGCGATGCGGATGTCCATACTAGGATCTTCAAAGGCGACAAGGTCATTGAGCATTTTTTGGACTAGGCAGAGCGTTTCGTGGGTGAGTGTGTCTCGCTTGCTCTCATCAAGTGAGCGCCCCAATACTGCGGTAGCATTATTAAGTCAAGCTTCAGACGAGCTCAGATGACGAACTACTAGTGCAGAAGGCAGCTGACGGCCAAAGAGTCAGATGTGAGGTCTTAATGTTCGATGCATGCTCACAATCTTGTTCGGTAATGTTGGGGGAGCTGCTAATGAAACAGTCTTGCGCCGACATCCTGAACGTGGCAGCGGATGCAGGGCGATGCAAGGACTAAGGACCAATTAAGACGTGTCAACTGTCCAATACCAACCCTTCGTACTTCTTTGCACAGAAGGCCAATCAATTGTGAAAATTTTGCTCTAAATTGTACACGGCATGAATGAATGGGTGCTTGGACCCTGATGTTTCATGCATGACGGCTCCGATGAGAATGGCGCGATGCGTGTAAGATGTGCGCAGCATGACACCGCGCGCTTGCGCGAGGCAGCGATGATAGCGGACGGTTGCGAGGTAGAAGTGTAGGCGAGAATCGGTAAAGGTGACGCCATTTGGCAGGACAAGGCAGAAGAAGAGCAGACATACGATCAAGGCATTGTACTGTAGATCGGTCACCTCTGGCAGAAAGGCACTCCATTACGAGAGGGTATGCTTTAAAGGTTGGCGAATGCGAAGGAATACTCAAAAACCGCCGGCGGAAGATCAATGCTCGCAGAGCGTGTCAGACGAGTGAGCGGAGAGGCGCTTGAGGTCATGCAGGACAATCAGCGGTATGGATGTCGCGGACAGAAGTCAAGAGCTGGTTTAGCGATCTTTTACAATTGCGCAACTAAGCAAGTCTAATATGGGGACCAGCGACAATATTAAAAGGTGTATAGGGCAAAAGAATGTATGGTATTGCAGACGATGAAGTCCGAGGGTGTTGGTCAATCTGTCGGTTTGCGATGGAACATGTTGTGAATCTAACGCTATCCTAGTCTTCGTCAACATGATACTTGAAAGACGCGATTCGGAGGCGATATTCTGAGATAGGCGCAGGCAACTTGCAAGACCTCCGTCTGATCTTCGGAGGCACCTGCGACTAGATCATCGAGCGCTGTGCCGAGGTCATTTACCAGTCGAGCCCAACGTCCATCAATGTTGCGGACTTTGCGTTTGCCTTTTGGCTGGGTCTTGTAGGTGACCGTGCGAAAGTCGGTCAGTGCGTTTGAGGCAAAGGTATACCGACGGCATATTGCATCTTTGGCAGATATACAGCGCACAACATCGGCGCATGGAAATGATCGGAAGCAGGCAGTGCTGTAACAAGCAGTGAGGGCCAAGGTCCAGGTAACCGGAACACAGGTGATTTGATAGATCGAGTGCATCATCTCGAGAAGCGCAAAGCACAGATAGCAGGGCGCAGTAAATGCGGACGTAACGAGGAAAGAGGCAGGGCAGGTGTAGATTTGAGCACCTCGAGAGCTGACAGAGAGTAAGCGTTGAGCTAGTATAAGAATGCGCTGAAGCGACTGTATTGATGTTCGAATCAGTCGTATACAAGACTTGCAAGGGAGCTGACGTATAGCTGAGCAGAGCTGACACGCAAGTGGACGCGGCAGTGACTGTAGACACAACTTTGACGTCCATATTTGTCGACATGAGAGAAGACATGCCTTTAGAGACGACGTCCGAGCTTGTGCACTATCAGAACTGGGCAATGAGTATGGTGTAAGATGACTTGACAGAGGCTTGGCTTACAAAACGGCCACCCAGTTGCGCGCCTTCTGCTCGACAAGCTCGTGCGTGTTCGCATCAACCCTTGTGACATCCGCCTCTGGCTTAGCTGCTTCAACTTGTTTCTCCTACTCATTCGCTCTATGGCTGCTCAGTTCACGCAGTGAGGCATCGTCGGAATTGATGGCAATGACTTCTTGAACGAGAGGATTCCAGGTGAAGGTGCAGGAGACGGGGCCGAAGCAAGCTTTTAGCTCTGATATTGTAGCAGGAGAAGTGCGGAAGCAGAGGAATGGGCCTCTTTGTTGCGCGAGTCCTGGCCGTAAGGGACTGCAGACCTAGAAGAGAAGATAGAAAAAGAGTCGATGTCTTGCCAAATCTTGGGATGACGCTGCAGGCAAGGGCGAGAGGAAGAGCTAGAAGCAAACGTGCTTGTCTGTCTACCTATAGTCAAAGGGATAACGAGGGAGGGAGCACTAGCTTGCGGAGCTTTGGGCTTGCTAGGTGAAAGAATAGACGCAGATATAGTAGCAGCAAGGTCGATAGATCAAGACACGTAGCTTGTTGATGTTGGCCTTCGCTCCTAGACTTGGCTGTATGCGCTCGCTGCCTACTCAAGCAGTCGAAACAAGACGAAGCCGCTTTCTAGACTTCTTTGGGCGGCTTGTTCCACCAATCTGGCTTTATATCGATAAGTATGCACCTTGCGCATGATGCTGAAGTGACAGACAAGCAGAGAGCGTCTAAGAGTGGTGACGCGAGCAAAGAGCCGTCGATCGATGCATTTAACGCGTCTGCCACTACAACTACCGGATAACAATTCGGATCGCTTAGCTTTTTGCTGCACTACATCCCTGCAACATTAGCCTGTCTGCGCAGTGGAAAACAAGAAAGGTTTATTGTCCAAATTGTCCAAGTTCTTCGGATCTTTCAGCGACATGTTGCACCAATTTTCGGCGAGCCTTCTTTCTCTCCAGGGACGAAACCTTTGCAGATCATTTAAGACTGTACCGTCAACAAAGCGCACACCCACGATTGTCCGCACAATCACAATAGCACCAATGTGCGATGCATGAACACGACCGGTATTGCCGAGCGGATAACAGCGATTCGTGGATATAAAGGTGACGAGACAGAATTCCAACTATCTGGCGATAATTGATTGTTGGTGGTGTACAGCACTCGCAGAGGAGGGAACGTAAGCAAGATGGAAAAAAAGCTTACATGCGCAAGTCTGAAATTATTCAACAGCGATGGGAGCTAGAGGACTGCATGCCCTTATTAATAAAAAGAATGTTGGCACGCTGGAGAGAAAGATTGTGCAGCGTTTCGATACCATTGGCGAGCTGGTGAAAGCTGTTGTACCAGACGAGCGTCTGCCAGGTAGTTTCAGGTCATCACCAGCAGGGTAAAGAGCTAAATAGTCTACAGATCATGTGGTCGACTGCACGGGCTACCTGTTCCCTGCGATTTGCCGTATCCAAAAGAACCATTGCCGGGTTGGTCCCTTCCGAGATCTGAAATGGGCTGGCAAGGCTGGCTTTGCGGATCTAGAGGAAGCGCAACATCGTATCAACCTGGCAGCCCGGTCGTTACTGGGAAATCTGGCCTACTCCCTTGAAAAAGCCAACTCTATCACTCTTCTGCTGGACGATAGAGATCGGTCGGCGTACGCATGCGGCAAGCTAGCGACCCATCAAGATCGAGCAAGGGCATTGTCAGAGGGCAAGAAATTGTTCGATGCTGCACGGCTAGAGGCTGAAGGCATTGTGGAGAAGCTCCGTCAGCTGAGGCAAGAAGATCGAGGGAAGAAAGTTCGCGACAGACAGCACACCCAGAACAAGCGTGTGCTTTCCAGGCGTCTAGGCAGACTTTTCAAGACGTTTCAGAAGTATTCTCCATGTGGATTCGCATGGCCTTTGTCAAGATCCGCTTTGCAACGCGCTCCAGGCATTCCATCCATCGAGGAAGCCTTCGACGACCCAACAACGGTGGACGTCTTTAACGAATCGCTATCAACAGTCGCTCGTCCTGAATCGTTGCAAAATAGCAGCGAAGCGTTCGATCAAGGTTGGCGGACTGCAAACGCAAGCATGCTCGCCAGTACAGCCAAGATCTTGGTGGTACTATGTCACAGCGAGGCCGACCATACAGCTCATCGCATACAAGAAGCTCGCAAATTACGGAATCAACACATCGCAGACTGGACGTTTTTCTGGTCACCCGACTCCGACTTCTTCATTTACCGGTTTCACCAAATCTGTCGCTTTGTAGCATTTTCGACGCGAACAAGGTTCGGGCAAAGCGGGAAATACTCTTTGATCGACAAGAAGCCTCTCGAGCAACTAGAGGAATGGGCGGCCAGTCCAGGAATTCTACACCAAATCAGCCTGCTATCTGGCCAGGATTACTCCGGAGGCAAGGGCGTGAAACAGCTTGGCTTCGCAAAGCTAGAGTTATATCACGATCTTATTCACGAGGTAAGATTTTCATACATTCGACAGCACAAAGGCCAATGTTTCGTGACAGGACGACCCGGAAAAGACGATCAGTAACCTGGTTCTGCTGTGCAGGCAAAAGATAGCTCGCTTGCCCAAGAAGATGCGCCTCCAAGAAAAGTCAAACTGGCATCAAACGCTCAATTCTCTGAAGTCCGAGACTCTGCTTCGAACTTCCTTAGAAGCCTGCAAAATCTTCAAATTTTGTGCGCATACTTACCTCGACACTATTCCTGAGGTTCCCGCAATTGCCGACCAGGCTGATGTAGAGGCTGTACGGTCAAAGACTGATCTTCGCAAGTCCAAACCACCTCGCAATCTGTCATTCAAGTTCCCTGAACCACCAAACAAATACCTTTGCCTCGTCGACCATTCCGACACAGACCAAAACCTTCACAGGCAAGACCCGCTCGATGCTGAAGACGACGATCGCTCGCAAGACCAGCTTCGAATTGAGAGCAGGCAGCTCGGTCGGTCTCCATCTATCCGAAAGCGCAGCAAGAGATCGGAGATGTCACCTCCGCATTGGTCTACGCTTCGCAGAGAAGCCAGATGGCAGCGCAAGAAGAAAAGGTCCGATCTCAAGCTTCTCGATGAGGCCTTGGCATGGAACGAGGAGAATTATACCCCAGAAGAGGTGGAAAGGGCGAAAGTCATGCGAGCAAGCGAAATCCGGAGAGACGAGATGTTGCGAAGAAGAGGCGAGCTGAGCGAGTTGGATCATTGGGCAGAGAAGGAGTGGGACGAGCAAGAGGCCCAATTTGAGGATGAAGAGGAGACTGCAGCAAATGTTGAGCCAGACAAGTCAGAGCAAGATCCGCCAAAAGAGAAGATATTCAATAACAAATCAAAGCTCTCTCATGTCTACCGGACTCCTGCTCATGCTCGCCTTGCCGAAACCATTTTTCGCAAGCATGATGTGCATGACGAGTCTCAATATTCCAATCCTCTTCTTTGCAATCTACGTCTAGTCTTTACCTGTCAGCAGATTGGGCTACCGACCATCATATGGACGCTTCAACGTCACTTGGATCGCTCAATGTCGTCCTACATTGGTAGCGCAAGATATGAGAGTCCGACGAGCTACTTGCAAGTGGTTGCCAAAATCTGTCAAGTGCTGACTGTCGAGAAAGAAGCCCAGAACGAGGCCAAGAACCTTCAGCCGGACATGCAAATCAAGTTCAGAGCAAAGCTCAAGTCCGATCCAACCTTCCGGCCCTACTTCTCTGGTCAAGCAGAGTGCGACAATTATGTCGACAGCCTGGATCCAAAAGTGGTGGCTCGACTCAGATCCTACAACGATCTAGATCCTATACTTATTGGGTCGGTCTGTGAAGTCCTGGACACCGGGCTACCTTTGCTGCCTTACATCTTAAGCTCGAGCATACTCTGGGGCGAGGTGTCATCCGCGATCGCCAGTTCCGTTCAAACCAGCGCAAAAGAAGACCTACACGACTGTATCAGGCGAGAAATCATGCGGCTCATCGGCCTGATACACGCCGAGCATCCATTGTATCTGAAGGTCCGAAGAGCTCTGGGACCTGTCTGTCGAGTCCTCCGCAATCTGATTTACGACGTCGGAATCAGCTCGTACACCAATGGAGAAACACCAGAAGTCGATGCGAAAGATCGAAAGCGCCTCGAAGCAGCGGTAAAGAGCAAGAATCTCGGCATTAGCGCTCAAGATCTGAGCCTGGTCGTGGATCTGCTAATCGGCTCAGTGCTTCTGCCATCATTGCAAGAGCGTGACAAGAACATCAACTCCGATGCCGCATCGACCCTGACCCCTCGTCAGCTCTGTTCCATTCGACCTCTAGCCATGTTCCGGTGGAGGGACACCATGATGCGAAACCAAGGGAAAGACGCGGGCAACATGATCGTGGGTCAACTTACAATCTGACTGCCCACAAGACTAACAGCATCGTAGAGGTTTGAACCGAACTTTCTGGGCTTTGGCTTCGACAGCTTCTACGACATTCTACGAGAGCCTAGGCGGGTTTCAGAAGATTGTGTTGCCTGGTTGAACGAGGAGGTTCTGCCGTTGTGCGGTGAAATGCTGGTGGCATCTGCCAAGAGCGAGGCCCCTATGCCAACACCTGGCAGCTTCGACTCTGCTCAATTCGAAGACAGTCTTTCGTGCAATATTGGCAAGACCAGATATGCTTCAATTCACCCTGAAGTAGCCCATCAGATTGCTGGCATGCTGGACACACTGCCATGTTTCAAGCACAACCAGACCAGGCCTATCAGGTCAAAGCCATCGATCGGTCGTCAGCTACTTCAGAATGCGCTGGGTGCAAACAGCAAGGCCATGAACAAGCTCGAGCTGGACGAAGAGCATGTAGCTGCTTCAGAGAAGCTACTTCAAGGTGTCGCTCAAGCTTTGAAAGGCAAAAACAGCCTGGCGAAGCGAGATGCAACAGGCATTCGTCTGCCGCTTGTCGACATGCTGTTCCGGACAGAAGAGCTGCCGAGGTACTTTGTGGCGACCGGATCGTTCTCATTTGATGGATGTGCGCTCATTCTTCGTGGTCTCGACGTATCAAGAGGCAAGCTGCCATTGCAAGATGGAGCTTCGGTCAAAGGGATGTTTGAAGAAGCTTGCAACAAGATCAACTCACCTCTGTGCCAAGGAGAAGAGTGCGACAAGGTGGATCTCAGCAGGTCCTATGCGAAAGATGGCATATTGCCGACTTACCACTCTACACGACCGTGCCGTTTCGACAAAATGACAAGGACGTACACTCAAGCCAAGTTCATCACTCAAGAGCGCACGCTCAATGGTCTACCAATAAGCGTCAAGCACCTCAATGCCAAGACAGTCGGTAGCGCGCGAGACTTCGTGCTCAAGGGATACGATCCAGAAGAAGGTCTGGCGGACGAGATGGAACCTGTGACTGCCGAAGTGAGCGTGACTTGCAGGATTACCGAAAGGTATCTGACATCGGTCGACAGGCTGCTCTTCAGAAAACTCCTACAGAGAACAGCGTCAGAGATGGCCAAGATGTCGAGATGCAGGAGGTTGAAGGGCAAAGCTACAAAAGTCATGGAGCAGCGGAGGATGGCATGGAAATGGAAGTGGAAGTGGACGAGCTGCAAGATCCGGAGAGAGAAGACCACTTGATGGAAGAAGCAATGCAAGAAGATCCGATAGAAGCTGAACCAAAAGCCAACGGTCTCGTCGCTGAAGCACTTGAGAAGCAGAAGGTCGTCTTTATCGGCGACGATCCTGGCGTCCGATTCACCCACGCGCTCTGGGCGAGAACGTACGACGAACAAGGCAAATTGGTCCAGCGCCGTATACTGATCCCAAATGGCGGCCTGCAGCAACCCCTCAAGATTCATGCTCGAGCCTGCCAAAAGCTTCGCGACAACTTCTGTCTGGACTTGCCTTGGCTCAAGCGGTACAGCAACCAGAACGAGCTTGGCGGGAAGTCCGAACGAGTCAAATTTGCGGCCAATGCAATCAGGGTTCTTTCGCGCACCTCCAGGCCGATTCGACACGAAGCCTGGCTGTTGAGAACACGGCAGCAGTCAATCTATGCTCGGATTTCGGCGCAGATCTTGGAAGCATGTGGAGCTCGCGCTGGTCGGTGCTCGCATTCCTCGGACAACTGCAATCACGACCACACACCTTCATCGCGATGCTGGCCGAGAGTCAAGGTGATATTCGCGCTCGGGAGTGAGGGAAAGGCTTCGGACAATGTGAGGATGCAATCAGCAGACTTCAGAAATGGCATTGTGAGGGCAATTTTGAGCGAGGTGGGTTGGCAAGGATTGGAGTTCATGCTATGGCAGGTGCAAGAAGGGTTTACCTCCCAGGCTTGTCCTGATTCGCAATGCTTGCGGTCTCCAAGGGACGATTGGGAGGACCGTTTGGGCGATGAAGTAGGCGGAGACTGGAGACGCTCGAAGTGGGTTTTTCAGGTCCTTGGTTCGAATAGCCGCTGACTATTGTGGATAGGCTTCACAAACCGCTGTACGCGGATAACGGAAACAATTGCGAACGGGTGCTACAATGCGAGAATTGCAGGAGAAAGTATAATAGGGACCTTGCGGCTGCAAGTAACATCGCCTTTGCCGCTTGGCATTGGCTGGTCTGGGGTTGTCACCCGTTTGACCGCAAAGAGGGTGAGTGTTCTATGCTAGCGGCGAGCCAAATCCAGCTGCTCATGTCGTGTTGCGCAGATTTTATGGCCCAGTCGATTAATGAGGCCGCTGATGCTGTATAGCGTCGCAATACTTTGGATCTGAGCTGGAGTGTAGCATCCAGCAGTCTGTTTCGCGCCGCAAGCCACAGCGGAAAAGTCAAAGCTAAGGTCGAGTCAGCCCTTGAGCGATATGTTCCGGAGAACCACGCAGAACCACGCACATCTTGCTGCAAGCAGTTGGATTGGTGATGACACCATCTTCGACGCCATCGAGCTTGTCACATTGAGCCAAAACGGCTTCTTGCAGAGTACCCCAGCTATCGGGTGCAACGTATTCGTCTGTACCGTTGATAAGAGCAATGTGAATGTTTCTGCCCTCTATAAACATCTTTCGTCAGTCTTCATTTAGGTCATTGGAATCGAGCTCACCTAAGTGAGTGACCCAGGCAGCTGGACTACCTACAACAATACCGTCATAGTAATCCGTGAAGCGCTGAGCGAAGAGGAGTCCTTGTCGACCACCGGTAGAGCAAGCGTTCCAGATGTTGGTCTTTGCTTCTCTCCCATAGTATGCTTTGACGATCTGCTTGCCTGCGACAGTCGATAGCTGGATAGCGCGGTATCCGTTGTCAGTTACAGCTTCTGGGTTGTTCAACGCCCATGAGAGACTAGTGCAGGAGAATCAGAACATGTAGCTAGGGTATCGGTTGACAAACTTACTCGAAAGCGGTCGAGTTGTGACCGGCATTCGTAGACACTGCGCAGTAGATTAGTGAAAGCAAGACAGCCACCATGCAATGACCCACTGCCGGCAAAGCCTCGATAAACGGCAGAAAACCCAAGGTCCGATACAATGACACCTGCATACGACGTAGCATCAGATGAATGATCCATCATCAAAGGTAAAACCCTTGCCTCCGTTGAAACCACCGTTTCCAGCACCATAAAATCGCTCGTTCCATTCATCAGGAAGCCAGACTTCGGTATTCGCAAAGTTGCCTAGGAAGACGCTTAGTCGGTTTACAATCTGCATGATAAGAGCTGACCTGTCTCTCTATTGGTGTGCACGATGATCTGTGCTCTGCAGAAGCCCTATAGGTAACGCATGAGCGAATTCCCAGCTTATGTATGGAACGCACAGGTAACTCCGTGGTTGAAATGCTACTGGCCAAGTTGGTGATATTTACCAAGTCACCAGGAGCATAGTAGGTAGTCGCAACCGTGTCGACCAAATCCGAATGGTATCGCAAAGCTTCGCAACTTTCTTTCCAAGCCAACACAGGCGCCAACAGAACAGCACAAGCCAATAGAGAGTTGAGCACAGCCATTGTGATGGTGCGTGCTAATCAAAAGATCATTCGTTCATTTATAGGCCCCGCATTGAGCGGATTAATGATTAAGATCAACAAATCCCGACCCGCGCGATTTGAGAGCTAAGAGCGGTGAATGAGATAACCGAAGGTGGACTAGGTAAAAAGGTTCAAGAGGGCAACTAGTTAACCGAAGGTTGAATGAGTCACGTAAGATTGCGCGCAGGTAGGTGGGTTTTGGTAGCCCAATTGTTGAGAATTCAGACGGAACGTGATCATGATGCCAGCAAATGAGTATTGATGTCTTTCGTGAAAGCTTTTATTGCAATGTACCAGAGGTATATCCGCATGACTAGCCAGTCTGTACCAACACAAAGATCGCAGCTGGTCGTAGTGTCGTCGCCATGCACAAGTGGTAACAAGGCGAAACACGGCTTGGCTGAGATAGGTTGATGGAATAATGGCGGCTAGGACTGCAGCGAAGGCTCGTTGAGGCTCATCCGTGATTGTCTTGATGGCAGACAGGCCGAGGACGGAATCTTTCGCTTGGGCAAAGGACGAGATCTCCGCGGACTTCAGATGCTGACATGCACAGCAAGCAGGCATGAGAGAATAATGCCACAGGTTGGAGAAGAAAGGAAGAATTGGGATTCTCTTGCATGAGAGCGTTTGCAGCTTCCGATTCGACCTGTTGAGACATTGCAATCGCTGTTGCAGGTCTCTTCACTCATACAGTAGGCCGGCGATCAGCATAAGGACCCAGAGAAAAGGCGACATCGACGTACGGAAACAAGCTTGCACTTCTCATCTTGCAGCGATGACTTCCTCCGTAGAAGCCGTGCGAGCCTCTCTGGCAGAAGAGACAGATCATACTCGAGCACCGACACCAGTTCAAGTACCTACAAGCAGCAAGACAAGACAACTCGTATGCGGACCTGATTCACCAGAACCGCCTTATCCCGTGTACATGCAAGGCGAAGTGATGCGAGGCTTTGGGAGAGGGAGTAAAGATCTTGGCTGTCCTACTGGTCCGTCTCTCTCTCTCGTTTGGAGGCGAGAATTGCTGACTGATGCAAGGGTGATAGCGAATTTACCAGATGAAGCTATAGCGCCGTTAAAGAATACGTTACAGACTGGCGTGCATTTCGGATATGCTCAAGTTGCTTACAAAGGATCGGATACAAAGCATGACGAGGTGTTGCCGATGGTCATGAGCATTGGGTGGAATCCTTATTACAAGAACGAAAAGCGGACAGCGGTGAGTTGCTCTCTTATCCTCTACTGGCTGTCCAGCTCAATATATGCTTGCTTACAGGAAGTGCATCTGTTGCATGAATTTCCAGGCGACTTTTACGGCTCGCATCTGAAAGTCGTCATACTAGGTTTCGTACGGCCAGAGTATAATTATCCATCAATGGGTTAGTCCTTCTCCACCATGTATACTTTAATTATCTGACACGGGCTGTAGACGAACTGATAGAGGACATCAACCTAGACAAAGTCGCCGCAACAAAATCACTCGAACGAGCAGCATACACCTCATATAAAACAGATCCTTACTTCACAGCATGACACAGAAACACCTTGTAACAGTTTAATTTAAGAAAAATTCATTCCTATGCACACATCTACAAGCCCTTGCGGAAACTCGACGAAATCAAACAGGATACAACAAGGTGCTACTTGCTTTTCTTCCATTTTCAACTGAAGCAACAGATCCAATACCCGCGTGTTGACACCTCGTATCCTTATCCATGGCAGACCAGATCCTTAAGCTGCATGCCTGAGAAGTTGCGGCTGGTGGACAGCAAGATGGAGAAGGAAAGTTTGTAATGATTTGCCTATCAACATGCTCTACTGTTTCTGTTTCCCGACCTCTCGTGCTGTACTGAGCTGCCCCGAGACCCCGAGAGAAAAAAACTTGCTTGCTTTGTCTTGTCTGTGGAAACAAAGCGCGAAATGTCGGAATCATTGATCATATGCTCGCAGAGCTGGCGATTCAGATTCTATAGAGCATTATCAGCTATCTCTTTGAGACAAAGAGAGGGGTCGAAATCACACCTTCAATCATTCTTCTCGAGCTCGGCTGGTATCCTATCTGACCAATTCGCAATCTTCTCGCCAAATGTGTTGAGCAGACTGTTCAGATCAAAGCGATTTCTGAGGTACGCGCTGTCTTGAACAGAAACCAAGTTCCGCTCGTCAGGAGGGATAGACTCTTCCAAAGCTTCTCGCAGAGTCTGCAGCGATAGACCCCCCTCCAATCCGGACGTTGACTTGTCTTGCCTCAACTTGTGCTCCTTCTTCACTGCTAGATCTGACCAAGTAGTCCAAAATTCGCGCTCATCTTTGTTGGGAACTATCGGAAGCTTCTCCCAGTCTTTAACAAATCCACGGAGCAGACCACGCAATTCTTCATCCGCGAGATCCACAAGGGCCTTCCTACATTTACCGAAATTCTCATCGCAGTGCTGTCCTGTCTGTAGCCCGCCACCAAGCTGGGATACCTGAGCTGGGCTTGAGGACATCTTTGCAGTCTGTGTCTGACTTGAGCGTAATTTGTAGCGGCCCGATGCAGGCTCTCGAGCTGATGCAACTTGACGATCGTGTTTCGCTTGCTGTTTAGAAGGAAAGAACAGCCGCATCAAGATGTGGGTGAAGAGGTAGAGGATAGATTCCATTTCTTGCCTGACGTGAAAGCGATACAAGTAGGTAAGGCCGCCTACGAAAAGAGCATATGGAACGCAGTCAAGTGTGAACTGTATCGATCGAGCGAATCAGCAACGTCATGGTGCCCAACGAATCTGCTCACGGTGATAGGTGCCTTGCGACCGATCTGCATGTCATTCGAATTCCGATAGCCCGTGTCTCGATCCACATAAGAGGCGTTGTCGAAGTCGATGATGAAGCATTTGACCGGATTTCCGCTCTCAGATGTACGCTGACATAGGATGTTGTTGCGAGATATGTCGCGATGCACAACCCCGATCAGATGGAACTCGTTGATGGCTAGCAAGACCATCAGTGACCAGCAATGACGCTCAAGGGGAAGAGACACACTTGCAGCAGTGTCCTTCAACAGCTCCGCAAAATCACCCAGGTTGCGCACCACCGCCGGTTCGATAAGTTCTCCTCGCGACATGCGGATGATCCATAGATGTCGTTTCGGTATATCCACACCCGGATTCCGCTGTCCAGGGTCCACTTTCTCGGCATTCTGCCTCTTTTCGTGCGCCCACCCTCTCAACTCTGGAATACGATTCTTGAACTCGGCCGGCAGATGTTGATGCAGCACTTGCATGACCTCCAGCTCCTTTGCCATCACATGATTGCCTTCTTTCGATAGAACCTCCGGTAACCATACTGCTTTATACGCATCCGATCCATTGAAATACACTGCCGATGCTCGACCGAACCGTCTGTGACCGGAGAATCGAGGTAGTCCTTCAGGTAAGCCATCCAAGCTATCGAGAGAGGATTGAGACGTCCACTTATCCTTCATGTCTGGACGATCAGGTTCGCTTGTTGGTAGCTCGCACGCGAATTGCATAAAGTGCCTGAGGTTGGATTGATTGAAGCCATGTAGATCCTCGTCCTTGGCAGCACAGAGAAAGTAGAGACCTTGTAAGACTTGGTACAGCTTGTCTTGGGTGCCAAAGCAATCTTCAATTTCGCAAAACATGAGATCTTCTCTCGTTAAGCAGGCAAATATGTAGGTCGTCGTTTTTCGGTCATTCTTCTCATTCTGACTGAAGCCAAAGCCAAAGAAATGGCTGCTGAGTGCTATAAGATTGAAGTCAGCCCTCGAAACAGAGGAACGAGTTGAATAGCAAGGACTTAAGTCGATGTAGTAAGCCTGCATTCATGTTGTTGAGCAGCTGTAGGTGCTTTTCAGCCAATTGAGCAGGCTTTAATATCGAATGGTTGGCATGGGTAACAGGAGCGCTGATACTTCTAGAGACGTTGTGGATAGGTTCGGTCGACAATTCACCAAAGGCATAGCTGGTCAACCAAGTTCTTGGCTCGGCCGGATCGCGAATGATGAAGTCGTGTTTGCGAATGGCGGTGCAGATATTTGTGTGCGGAAGCATCTCTCCGGCTCCTTCATAGCAGATCTGGTATCGCAGAGGCAAAGAAGGGAAATGCTGTGATCGGCGGGGTCAGTCAAACGCATCTTTCTGCTACGAGACCACTAACAGGTTCGATGTTCAGAAGCATCTCGTTCAGCTTTGTACCGAAGACTTGCTCCGGGGAGCCAGCAGACTTTGCCGCAACGGCTTGTAGCTCCCGCAATAATGCAGGTTCATACGGATGAGACGAAGCTGATGGGAGAGGGAACACGGTATGGTCGATGTGGCCACGTTGAGCAAGGCCGTTCAGTAGGCTCGAGAAGTCGACATATTTGGTTAAGTGGTGCTGCCAATCTTTCTTTCTGTACATCTGACTCTCGGTACTGTGTGTGTCACTATGGATCTGAGACGGATCGCTGGTCTGCGTTGACGGCGTGTGAGCCATAGACAGTGGTCTAGAGCCTTTTTTTGAGCCAGGCGCAGACGTGTAGGTCATCTTGTATTGAGCGTATACGACAAGTGATAGCTAAAACTCAAGAGACAACGAAGAAGGTCTCCTGTAGCTGCGACTTGCTTCACTCGAACGCGCCAGGAAAGTCAACCGGTGTTATGAATTTCACAATCTAGCGTTCGGGGGAGACAAAGAGATAATAACGCCGGGTGTGCCAAATGTAGGGTATCTAAGGTCAGCTGAGGGGTATCGCTCTTGCCTGATGGTGCGTGACAAAGACTCTTGACTTGGGCTATTCTATCAAGCCAGCACGTGACAGACAAGGTGCTCTCTGTAGGTGTTGGAAACAAGTTCCCCTTTGACTCTTTTGTATATATATCGTACCGATCATTGCAATGATAACCTTGTAATATCTGATTTAAAAGAAGTTCATTCCTATGCACACATCTACAAGCCCTTGCGGAAACTCGACGAAATCAAACAGGATACAACAAGGTGCTACTTGCTTTTCTTCCACTTTCAACTGAAGCAACAGATCCAATACCCGCGTGTTGATACCTCGTATTCCTAGCCATGGCAAACCAAAACCTTTAGCTACAAGCCAAGGCATGCCTGAAATGAAAGTTGCGCCAGTAGCGAAATTGAGCTTGAAAGTGGGCCGGGAGATGGGACTGAGAAGGAGTTGCGAGACCAGAGCAAACTTCTCTGGGATCTGTAGAGCTGAAACTTCGCACCAATCTTGTGTTTGAACCGAGACTTGAGCTATTTCGTTGGCAAAGACTGCTGGGAGATTGTATGGCCTGATTGGTTGCATCAGCTCTGGTCCGCTTTTGTACAGCTGTCTTACCATTGCAGAGGATGTAGACCGACTTTCAAAACACAAGATCAGATCCACGGTAATAAGATAAGGAACAAGAGACTCACTCTGCGGACTGCTCTTGAAGCGAGATAACAGGACCGCTTGACCTCTCACTTCGTACAGCAGAGGAAACGCATCGGAGAGATACCATTTCTTTTCTTCCCTTAATATCAATTCAGCCAGCAATTCCGCAAATTGCGGATCTGAATCTTCCTGCTTTAGTTCAGCTTCATTTATCGATAACAGAACATGCGCACTTGTTTGATGCTGGTAATCACGCATTCCCTAGGATGGTCCACCAAGAAACGATACAATTGACTGAGTAGCTCTTCCGCTGTAGCATGCATCGAAAGCGGTCCATGGTAAGCCAATAGTTGCCCATGTTTGACACTGAAGCGCAAGTCGATGAAACGGATACCGCCGCAGAGCTGGTCGTACAGCGAGATACCGGATTGACATTTGGCGAAAGGGAAGGCGTAGAAGGCACATGATTCCTGCTGAAGCATGAGCTCTGGACCATTGTATGTGAGGAAAGGAAGTGCTAAGCCACTGCAAGTCACCGAGTTGGTCCAAACATGTCGCCTCGTCATTTTTCTTCCTCTTCAACGACGCTGCCACCAAGATACCTCGCACACAGTAATAGAGATATCCAACCAAGCCTAGCCTTTCGTGTGAAGACCGCTGTGCAAGCTGCACAAGATGACTAAGAATTATATTCCCATCGCTTCATCGGATGATTTGCAAGCCAACCTAGGCGCAGACCTGACCAGACTATCCATTTTGAACTTTCGTGCTACTTGGGCTGAACCATGCAAGCAAATGGACGCTGTAGCCAAACAATTGGCAGAGAAGCATCCGAAAGCGCTGTTCTTGGAGGTTCGCTAAGCACTGCTCTGCACTGGCTTGGGTGTATAGCTGATGGGAAATGGGATCGAATCAGATTGAAGCTGAAGCACTGCCTGAAATCTCAGAGAGCTTTGATGTAGAGTCGGTGCCATTCTTTGTCATCCTCAGGGTGAGTTTGATTCCCTTGCACTGGTCTGTCATGGCCTGATTATCGAATCTTGACTCACAGGGGCATACACTGCTGGATCAAATATCTGGCGCTCAAGCTTTACAGCTATCAAAGTCAATCGAAAAGCACCTCTACATGTCTTCCAGTGCGTCACAGCTCCCTTCTTTCGTAGTACCAGCTAATCGTAGTACAGCTCAACCACAAAGTACAACGAACAAAGCACCGGCTGCACCACCAGCGCGAGACGGAGCAGCAGCTTCTTCAGACGAGGAGGAGGAGGAAGAAGTGACAAAATTCAATCAGCCTGCACCGCCTGAAACCGAGACGGAGGAAGAGCTCAACGAACGATGCAAGAAAATAATGAATGCCGTTCGTCCCTCTTCCTAGCTTTTGACCTTCCTCTGATGTTCAGAATTGCGGTAACGATAGTATAAAGTCGTCCTGTTCATGAAAGGAAACCCTTCACGACCACAATGCGGGTTCAGCAAACAAACAGTCGCACTGTTGAATGAGCAGAAAGTCGCTTATCAGACTTATGATATCCTGCAAGATGAGGGTGTGAGATCTCGTGCGTTGTCTTTTTGGCGTTGTGCTTCGAGTAAGCTCAGTAGAAGTCCTTGCACAGAGATGAAGACGCTCAATGATTGGCCTACCTTCCCTCAAGTCATCGTCAATGGCGAGCTTATCGGGGGTTTGGATATCTTGAAGGAGATGTGCGTCTGCTCTGACTTTTGCCTCGATTCGACTAATGATCTCACAGGATCGCATCTGGGGAGCTCAAAGAGGTACTAGAAGAATCAGCAGAGAACTGAGCATCCCTCAATTGTACTATAGTTCCGTCTTGAAATAGAATTCGTCCACTATCACTCGTCCCTGAACGAAAAAAAATCGCAATGCATAATGAATTCTATGTGAAATGAATGACTGTTGTAGAAGTACATGTGAGTGTTTTGTTACTACCGTAGCGAATCCCGTCCGCTCGGTTTCAAATGTTCGTGAACCCAAAAAAAGAAAGGGAGCCCAAAGCTCATGCATAACGAATTGTAGTTGTAGCTTTAGGAAACGTAGGCCCATTTGACTGGAAGGATACCGGCGCTCTGTGAGCCTAGTGCGGTGAAGGCTGCTACGGAGAGGTCGATGTTGCCGCTCTTCTCGCAAGTAGGGCATGAATCGCGAACGCTGTGAATACAAAGAAACCATGAGCTCTGAATAGAGCTGAATGTGTTTGTACTCACGTAGCGACAACAGTCTTTCCATTGTCAGTGTTTGTCAACTCGACCTTCTTGCCACAATTGGCGCCTCCATCGTAATCGCCAGTGTACAGCGCAACGACCGGATCAGAATCTTGCGCAACCGTTCCACCTGATAGATCGTCAGCACTTCGCATACCGAAACAAGGGAGAAGACAAACAGTTTCCAGCATTGCCCTTTTGTTCATACCAAGTGGCAGTTCCGCTGTAATCTTGTCCTGAAGTAGAGACTGATCCGGTTGATGTTGAGCTGCTAGCTGAGGATGATGAAGATGAAGATGCTTCGGTATTTGAGGTGTTTTCGGAGGATCTGTAATCGCTCGAGTTTGAACCTTCGTCATCTTCTTCGCAATCTTCCTCGTCATCTCCCGCGGTTGTGCCTGATGATGTAGTTGTAGTCTCGTCATCATCTGTCAGGATCAATCCCACCGAATCAACTTGATGTTGAATAGCAGATCGAGAAACTGACCTTCTTCACAGTCCTCATCATCACCAGCCGCACTGTCATCCGTATAGCTAGTAGATCCAGATCCCGACCCAGAATTACTCGACGAAACATCGCTTGAACCTCCCGAATTTGAGCTGTCTGCAGATCCCGAGCCAGAATTATAGTCTGATGCACCTGATCCAGAGTTGCTCGAAGATGATCCTGAACCCGAGTTGGAGTTGGAGTTGGCAGAGTTGGAACTGCTTGATCCTGGATTGGCATAATCATTGGACCCGCTTCCTGCATTCGCATTCGATCCAGAACCAGAGTTGCTGTAATCGTTGTTGGAGGCTGCTTGGGTGTTTTGGGCGGTCGAGCTAGAGCTAGAACTAGATGCAGTTGTTTGACCGTTACCGTTCGAGGAAGAAGTCGTGGCGTAACTGTTAGCGGAACCTTTGCTGCTGCTCTGACTGTCGTTAGCATCGCCATTGGAGCCGGAAGAGTTATCGTTTGACTGATTGCCGCTTGATTGATCAGCACTTCCTGAATTTTGGTCTCCGGAATTTGAACTTTGGTTGTCTGAGCTGGAAGAGTCCGAGTTGCCGCTGTTGTCTGAGCCTTGCGCATTTGAGTCAGATCCTTGATTGCTCGAGCCAGAACCTTGACCGTTCGACGAAGAAGCATTTTGGTCAGATGATCCATTTGATCCATCGTTTGAGCTTGAAGAGTAGTCATCCGGGCTGCTGTTGCGGTTATCGCGCTTCTTGTGGTCGTATTTAAAGTCAAACTCGATGTCTTGAGCATCTCGTTTCTTGTGGTCATACTTGAAGTCGAATTCTGCTCATCTCATAATCAGACAAGAGCGAGCATTTCAATACAAGGACATACCGGCAGGTGCATCAGCAGTCTTTTGACCAGCTCGCTTGCGGTGATCGTACGTGAAAGCGAATTCTACTTTACCCATCAGCTTACTCGGACTATTAATAGAGCACAAGCAGCTGTTACTCACTTTCTCCTTCATCGCGCTTTTCACGATGGTCCATCCCAACGACATTGTCCGTCAGAGCAATACCGGGCATAGTTCCTTGACCACCATAAGTTTTAGGAACGCGCTTGCGATGTTTTCTAGCCATGCGCATGTGGGATGAAGCGTGTTGATGAGCTTTGCTTGATTCTGATCTCATGCGAATGATGGCTTCTCTGGCTTGCAGAGACTCATCTTGACGACCAGCGTCAGCTTGAGTGAGAGAGAATAGCGAAGCAGCGAGGAATAAAGTCAAAAAGGTAGTCTTCATTTTTGTGTGAAAGTCGAATAGGAGCACAGCTGTGGAAGGATATCGGCGTCTGAGCTTTACATGGCTTGTGACAATAATTGGCTCACCTCTCTAAGGAATGTCAATGAAATGTGAGAAAATGAAGGGAGCCTCTGAAGGAAATCCACAGGATCTCGAGGAGAGCGAAAGGGAGAGACTGGTGTTGGCGGTGCGGGAAGAAGATGAAGCCCAGGCATTGGCACTTCCCGTTTTAAGGGTCCGACGCAGGCAGTTGAACGCTTTGTTCCTTTTGCGCGTGCCCAAGAACGTTGGCGAAAAGGCCCTCTTTCTGAATTTAGCAGTTGCTATTGCATGCCTGCTGCGTCCATGCTGCAGCTTCAGTTACCTGCACACGCATCCAAGAGCTTCGAACGCGTCTCATTAATGACGCGTCGAGGACCTTCGAAATGTCAAATCTCTGTGCAACATCGCTCTACCACTGCAGTATGCCTGGTTCTTCCAATAAGTCTGCAAGTCGCAGCGTTGAATGCCGCTGTTGTCGGTGTCTAGTCATGCGACCGGTTTCGCTTTGAATGTTGCTCTTTACACATCCCCATCTTCCAAATGCTGAGGACTGCTATCCATTATACAAGACGAGCAGTCCGCTCCTTTAAGACAGAAACAGTCGTAATCGGCACAATAGGCAGTGTCAGTCTGGCCAAATACTTCATGACGGGGTCGGTCAGTGTTTCGTCATTTGCAAGGTGATCGCTCACAGCATCTGACAGATGCATAAGGCCCTACGCGAACGAAATGGTTGACAAGCGATTCGATTACATCAACAGTCGCTTTGATAATGTCCAAAGTCGATTCGAGGCTCTCAGATCTCAACCAGTAGCTTCTTCGGAGGAGCACCACAAGTTCCTAACGACAGTCATCTCACAGGTCTTTGCAAATATGACAGAGGCGCTCTTAACAGATAGGTCGGAATTCGGTGAGCAGCTTTACATGCTTGACTTGCCTCACCTAACTCTTGATTCAATGGCTACTGCCTAGGGTGAACCGAGGCAATTCGGGTGGATCTGAGCAGTTTGCGGATTCTGGGGGAGAAGAGTATACCAATACTTTGTGGTTCATACCTTCATGTAATAACCTTCCTGCAGGCTCAGCCTATGTAAGAGAGTTGCAGTGGAGTTCGAGAGCTGCCTGTACACCTAAATGCGATACCATCAGGCACTTGATGGCAAACCTTACTCCGCGTTGGCGGACCGACCGACAGTTGCTTCGCACCACCAGCGTTCTCGCTTCGTCAAGCCGCTTACCAGGCGCAATATACCACAAAGGACAGCTCGTCTATATACCCACGTTCACGATAGAAGCTTGGCGATCTTTCCAACTGTCAACTTGCCTCGAGAATCAAACAAGGCAACGTTCAAGAACGGGCTGGCTGTCGTCCCAACACCTGCTCTGTGCAAGCCCTTTACGACCTCTTAGGCCCAGCACAGCACAATAACCGCGTTCAACGACGTACAAGCAGTGCATCACTAGGTGAAAGCTGTCCCCTTTGTCAGCTTCCGCCTTCGAATCCAACTCAGCTTGTCCTGCTCGTGTCCACGACGTACCTGAATGCTCTGAATCCACTCCACTTGCTTGAAACTATTATACGATGAACGGCTTGAACAGCGATGGCAGGAATCCGACCATGGAAGCATACTTTAACGCCTTGAACAGTACAGTCAATATGCCAAACAATGCCAATACCACGAATAGTGCAAACATCTTTGGAAGCCAGCCTTTCCAGAATTCAGGACAATCTCAAGCTGCCATGTATTCCGGCTTGTTGCAAGCGCAGCAGAACAATACTCCACAGAATGTCGGCTTTCTGATCATTGTCCAAGTCTGGTGTTGTACTGATTGTAGCTGTATAGCAAAACATGCCTGATATGGCCTTTCGTGCTCTGCAAATGCAAATGGCTCAGCAACGCCAGAACGGAACCAATCAAAACATGTTGCCCGATTTGAGCGCCCTCAACGCTTTCCAGAACAACTCGCCCCAGCAACAGCATTCGCGGCAGTCATCTAGTACTGGCCAACAGCAACAGATGCCTTTTGCTGGCCAACAAAACTTGGCGATGAATATGAATGCGGCTGCCTTTCTTCCTCAGAACCTCAACCTATTCCCTCAATTCACCCCACAGCAGTCTCATACACCAAACATTAACCAGCAGCAACAGGCTACCGCTCAACAGCAGCAGCGCCCTCAGCAAGCGCAACTCACTCTCGAACAGCTTCAGGCGTTGTCGCGACAAGTGCAGCAGCAGCAGCAGTCTCAACAGCAGCAACAACAACAAGCACCGCAACAAAATGGGCAGGCGCAAAACAACAACCAACAATATCCGCCTTTGAGCAATCAGGCAGCGCATATCTTTATCAAAGCTCAGCAACATGTGCAGCGCAGCAGCAGCGAGATTGCGAATATTCTGAAAGCGCTCAATGACAATACCACCAAGGCTCAGCATTTCCCAGAGGGTATGGCACCACCACAGAATCTTCAACGCCAGCCCTTGACGCAAGAAATCAAGAATCAGTATCAGGCTGAATTGGTCCAGCTGCAGACCAAATATCAAGGAGCGATGCATGCTTTTCGTCAATGCATCAGCCAATATGGTCCACTCGAACATATTCAAGCCCAAATGAAGCAGGCCCAATTCAGACTCGGAAACGCCCAAGCGCCAATGCAACAAGCTCCACAATTCCAGCAGCAACAGCAGATACAGCCGAATGTTGATCGCACTTCCACCCCGCCCATAAAAGCGCAATCCTTACCTCAGTCCGTCCAGGCATCTCCAGCTCAAGCCAATCAGCAGCCTACACAAGCAATGACCACTCAGCAATGGATTCAGTCTCAGATTCCTTCTCGAGAGCAATTTTACACCCAATTACAAGGCTACCTCAGGTCCCAGAATACAGCAAACATACCCAACTTTCTCGCCGGCCAATTACCACAGATTGATGGCATCACAATTGACATGCATCAGATCTTCAAATTCTCAATGACTGCTGGTGGGCTGGACCAAGCGAATGCGAAGAATATCTGGCCTAGCATGTGCAAAGTGCTCAACTACATTAACGACCCTAAAGACTCGTCACCAACTGTGCAAAACATCATCAATCATGTGCAGCGAGTCTATATGCACTATGTCGCTGGTTTCGACAAAGCTTGGCTGAATCATGCATTGGCAAACGCTCAGAAGCAGACCCACCTCGTCCAGAATCAGAATCAGAATCAGAACCAACAAGGTCGTCCGTCTCAGGGCAACAGGCCGTATGGCATGACTCAGGAGGAGGAAACCATTATGGCCCAGCTGGAAAAGCAGATTATCAGTAACAGACGTAAGCGAGATCTTCCCGCCGCCATAGATGCTGCAATCTCACATGTACATCATAGCTCCTCGACCGCCGCTCAATCTGTCTGATCACGAAAAGAAGCAGCTGATCGTCGGCTTCCAGCAAGTACAACAGCTTGCCCGCGATACTCGCGAAGTCCTGCCTCTACTGCCCCGCGTAGTCAACTCAAATACTCCGGCTGCCCCAAAGATGATCAATGACGCCCTTGCTGTTTGCTATTCCTGCAGGGAAGCTTTGACCCAAATGACACAACAACAAACCTTTACATATTCTCTGCAAGACCTTCAACAATATCAAAAGATAATGAACCAAATCAGCAGCTTCATCCATGCCAGGATGAGCCAAGATTTACCGCCGCCTGGTCGACCACACCAATTGATACAACAACTGCAACAGCACTTGCAGCAACAGCTTCAACCTCGTCCTGATCAACAGCGTCAGCAATCGGGTCAACCAGCTGGCTCTGCGCCTGTTAAGAATCAGCCCGCCGACTCCTTCTCCCGTGAAGCGTTGCAGAATGGCTTGAGGGCAGGTCTCAAGCGAGAAGATTTGCGCCAACCTCCGATGAAACAGAGGGGAAATTCACATCATGGATCGCCATTAACGAACCCATCTCCTGCAGCTGATTCACCAGCAAAGACGCCCGCAGCCGAACTTCTTGAGCCTGCTAACGCTGCATCGCCGTTCAAAGCGCCTCCTTCTCCCGGTAAACTACAACGCAAACCATCACTCAAAGCTAAATCGTCCAACAAGAGAACGATCGATCAGAGGGACGATCTCAAGCAGGAGAGCGAAGATCCACAAGCGAAGCGCAAGAGGGAAATGAAAGATGCTGCTTCGAATCCGGAGCAGGCTGTAGAGAACAGCATGAAGGCGCTGCAGGCTTCTCTTGTCAAGGCGTCTGAGCTGAACGCTAGCGCGCCTCTGACCGCGGCGAACCTGCTTGATCGCGATGTAAGTTGGCTGATTATCGCGGGAAGTATGTAAAGCTGATTATTCAATTAGCTCTTCGGTGCTGACTACAAGCCAGAGAATGCTCTTCCTCCTGTTGTTCGAGACGGCTCAGTTATTAACTTCCTGTCGTCTGCACCTGGCTTTCAATTCCCGGTCGAATCCATCGTCAAGCCGTCTACACAAGAAGCAGACGACATTGACTGGTCTTTCTTTGAAGGCATCGACACATCAAAGAAGGTTCAAGCTAATGCTGCTACGCCTGATTTGTCATCTATGCATTCTTCACCTGAATCGGTCGACATCTTGGGGACGCCAGTCACGAATCCGAAAGACATATCAAGTCAAAACGGCACCAAGCCTGCCACGAAAGGCTCGGGCGACTTTGCCTGTATCTTCAATGACGCAGAATGGGCCTTCACCGCAATGTAACGCTCTTCCAAGCTTGGAAAGTTCCGTTTGTGTATCATTCTCATGGTATATCCACATGTATTTTGTACCCCTTGTACTCTGTAATTATGGTGCTAATGCATTGACTCGGAAATCACATGATCTGATCGATATTTTGACCAGAGCGAGTCTTCTTGACACAGCCAACCCAGCGGTGCTCTATACAACCGCCGCAATGAGGTATCCATAGCGACGATAGATACAGTACAAGATGGCTTTCAGAGCCAGTATAAGGCTTGCAACAGATGCTACAATGCGAGCCAGATTGGCAGAGTTAGTCGAGCGAAGGGCTGCAGATGGAAGGCTGATCTCTGCTCAGACTGGCTAAGATACCGCCTGCTTCCATTTCAGTGGAGCAGCTCATGTCCTTTGGTCATCCTCCGCTGCCTCAAGATGCTCTGTTGGCTAGCGCAGAACTGACTCGCGGCCAGCTACCTCATCGAGTCGCCCGGCGCGTACGAGCTCACGAAAGTCTGCCTCAAGAAGCACAAGATAATCCCTTCATCAAGCAGATCCATGATCTTTACTTGGACAGCTTCAAGCATCTCGATGCCTGGCCAAAGATTACCAGCTTGAAAGATAATGAAGGATACAGCAAGCATCTAGCGAACTATCTCGAAGCTCATGCAAAGAACGTTTCCGTCTTGTCAAGAGGTTTCAAAGAGATTGCGCAGAAGAAGCTTCTCAGCAACGAACAGCTCACTGAATTCTTGGACAAGGCCCTGAGAAATCGGATAGGGATACGTTTGATAGCGGAGCAGCACGTCGCTCTGACCAAGGCAAGCACTGGGGAAGCGCAGAAGCAGAAAGGCAGACGTATAGGGATTTTAGATAAAGCTTTACCGGTCGAATTGGTCCTTGACGGAAGTGCCGCCTTCGTTGGTGTGGTAGGTACGACTACTCAGCGCTATGAGCTATTGCTAATCGGTGGATAGCTCTGCGAGGACAAATATGACCGCGCGCCAGAGATAGAAATAGAAGGTGATCTGGACTGTACCTTCCCTTAGTGAGTCAACTAGCTGCTCTAAGTATCTGAGGCTTATATCTTACAGCGTCGAGATGCACCTCTCCTACATATTTACGGAAATCTTAAAGAATGCCTTTCGAGCTACCTGCGAGCACCACGTCGACGCACTCGATCTCCCACCTATCAAAGCGCATATATCTCTAGAAGGCTCAACATTAGTAGTGAAGATCAAGGATCAAGGAGGTGGAATCAGACCAGAAGATCTAGATCGAATATGGCTCTATGGTTTCACTACTGCTACTGTTCCACCCGTCGACTATAGAGAAAGCGGGCCTTATTCAATGCAACAGAATGCAGGTGCTGGTGAACAAGATTCACCTTTGGCAGGTCAAGGATTTGGATTGAAACTCTCGAGAATATACGCGAGGTATTTTGGAGGCGGAAGCTTGGTTGTGGACAGCAAGTATGGTGAAGGGACAGAAGTGACGATACGGCTTTGTCAAGGACAGACGCAGGAGCATTAACTTATATGTAGACTTAGAGCATGAGAATAGATGTAAACACTCAGGAAAGCATGGATGCAGCGAGGGATAGTCAAAGCGCCCATGTCACAGACAAGCTGATGCGCGTTGCAAGAGCAGACATATACAGGATGATTAAAGCACGATGCACATGGATCACCACTCGAACTCGCTGTGATAACCAACGCAGAGCTCAGCTACGTGGTAGTAGACTGCAAGTCATTCTCACCCATTACACTTTGAGAAGAGGTAGTCTTTTCCGTTTGCACTGACGATTCCATCTTTGAGCTGGACCTTCCACTTGTTCTTGACTCGGGTGACCTGTGCAAACCGCAAACTTTGGCAACATCCTAGGACATTTCCAAGCTCTTAACCGCACCTTTTCGTAAAGGGCAATGACGAGATCACCGCCAGCAGCAGAATCATCAAGCTCAGCCTTGTTGTCGTCCTCATCATCCGAATCATCCAGATCACTTCCAATGAGATTATCCTCTTCCTTATCTTCCTCGCTCTTGTTGGTCATGGGTGTTGTCGTACCCGAAGACTTGATGTTCCCCTTGACATCGGCTTGTTGAGCAGGGGAAGGAGCAGAAGATGAAGCTGCAGAAGCGGCATCTTTTTGTTGTTGGGCTAAAAGACGCTGACGGGCTTGTAAGGCTTGTGTAGCAGCTTCACGGGCCAAAGGACCAAGTCGAGCGTCGGTCTCGAAATCGGCTACTCGGGCAGAAGCCAACTTGCTCTCCCATGACTGAAATACACAACGCTACAGCGAACGTACACCAAGACAAAAGTAAAAGAAAGGGAAAGACACCTTTTGTAGTGCAGAGAGGACGGAATCTTCAAAGCCCATCTCTTCAAAGTCGGCTCGAGAGTTTTGGATGACAGAGTCAATCACTTGGCGATATACGCCAGCCTGAACAGAAAAGACATGCATTGGTATACGCTTTGGAGACACAGAGGCAGAGGGGGAGGACAGGGTGGCAGAGAGAGAGAGAGGAGGCCTTACCACTTGGCGATTACTCATTTCGTCGCGCCGCTCGTGCAAGCCAGCGTGTGTTACCTTTGCTAGCTGTTGTTTGTGAGTGCCTACGAGAGGCTCTGGAAGGGAACAAGACGACCTGCGTCGAGTGATTTTGAACTGTGCCAGAAATGAGTTTTGTAAGCTCTGCGATCCTTCCCAAGTCGACACCTCTCTCTCTCTCTCAGCAGCAAAGCAGCATCTCTCGTTTCACAACAAAGATGATTGCACCATTAGCCCGTTCAGGCCTTCGTAGAGCCGCAGCTTTGCCTCGTTTGGCTAGAGGTTACGCCGAAGAAGCAGGGTCGAGCAACAAATTAAAGCTCTCCCTCACTTTGCCGCATCAGGTAGGCATCCACGCCATGCTACACATGCAAGGTTGAATGTTATTTTGGCTGGGTAGACTCTCTTTTCGTCCTCGGAAGTACTTCAAGTCAATCTGTCAGCTGCTTCAGGTGATATGGGTATTTTGGCCAACCACGTCCCTACTGTGGAAGCTTTGAAGCCTGGTGTGGTCGAAGTAGTCGAGAGTGGTTCCAACGATAGCAAAAAGTGGTTCGGTAAGTCATTTGAGACAGGCGGAATGGGATAAATGGCAGCAGCTACCGAAGCTCTGCTGCTTGGCCTGCCAGTCTATCTAGCATATAGAAGCTCATTCTATTTGGTGCAACAGTGTCCGGCGGATTCGCAAACATTCACCCTTCCAACCTGCTCACCATCAACGCTGTTGAGGCATACCCGCTAGAGTCATTCTCTCAAGACGTAGGTTGTTGCGCTCTGATGCAATATACATTGCTCATCAGGCCGGTTACATCTACAGGCCATTCGCTCGGGATTGGCAGAGGCACAACGTGTAGCTGGCGGAAACGGCTCTGACCAGGAAAAGCAGGAAGCAAAGGCTGAGATTGAGGTTCGTCGACCTACTTATTCTGCACCAAGTCGTGCTAATCAGTTGGCTGTATGAATAGGTCTTTGAAGCGCTTCAGGTAATTTTCCTGATAATTCCGCAGACCTCGGAAGAAATACTGAAATGTGCTCTTTTATAGGCCGCTATCCGTGCTTAGAAGTAGTCAAGCGAGGTTCCATGTATGTGTCAGCGAACGAGATAACGGTTTGAAGGCTTGAATGGGTCTCCGGAAGTGTTTGCATTTCGAAAAGGTCACCGATTCATTTGGTTCGGCTACGAGCTGGCTCTCTAAGCATTGATCAGTATGCTTGTGAGGATCCGCAGCAGGTATCGCGAGGTAGAGAGACGCACCTGAGCAGACAGCATCCGGCTCAACGCTTCTCGACCACTCTTGTCCCGCGACCGCGCTGAGCTTGTGTTTACGTGCTAATCTCTTTGTTTCTTCTCGTCCTTGCCTCGCTCTTCATCTACGTCTGGTCTATTGCACTGCTCTGCTGTTGCTACCCATCAAAAATCGCGTGCATAACAATTTCCTTGCTTGCTCGTCGTATAACTCCCTCGTTCTTATGCTTTGTCTGTGCTTGATAGTCTTCAATTCCCTCTTTAATTGGACAACCAGTACATTACACCATGTCAAAGAAAGGTGGTAGCAAGGCCAAGACTGCCGACGCTGAAACAAAGTCTTTTAAAATCGGTGACCTCGTCCTAGGTCGCATCAAGGGTACGTCCTATCTCGATTCGTGCTGTAGCTACATCTAACATGTACTGGCTGCATCAGGATACCCTCCTTGGCCAGCAAAGGTGAATGTTTTCCCTCATTTTCATCCTTCCTTTTTCGATTTGGCCCCGACCCGTTTACTCGTATCCTCTGCTGGTGCTGCAACCTAGCTATAACACATCTCAACACCTCCTATGACCAGTCATACTAACCAAATATCTGTCTGGCGCTTACAGATTGTTGACCCCGAAAAGGAATATCTGACCAAAGAGGTGCTCAAGACCAGACCAGCTAAGAAACAAGTTCATCTCGTAAAGTACTACACTGATGGTAATTAGTGCGTTCCATCATTCTCTTCGTCTGGATGCATTGGCTAATTTTGGGAATTTCACCCGTGGCGTTTTAACAGTTCGTGGAGCGCAGACAAGGAACTCAACGCTCTCACTACTAAAGCCATCGAAAATTACATTGGCAACAAGAAAGGCTCTGGTCAATTGCTGATGGCCTACAAGACGGCTCAAGATCCTGAAGAATGGGAAGCAGAAAAACAAGCCGAGGCGGAAAAAGCTAAAGATGCTGGAGACGGTGATGAGCTTGATTCTGAGGATGAGGTTGAGAGCAAGCCTACTACTGATGGAAAGAGGAAAAGAAAGGCCGACAAACCTGCTAAAGAGGCTGGAGAAAAGAAGAAGGCTAAAGTTGAGAAGAAGGTCCGCCATTAGTTATGACCTTCCTTCTGGAAGTTCTTTGCTGAATGGTCTGACAGGAGGTCAAGCCAAAAGCAAAGGCTGACAAGAAAAAGCCTGCTGCTGGTGGCGAAGGTCAGTTCGCGAGACATAAATATAAGATTATAGGCTGATAGGAATGCTTGTGGTCCTGACAGACATGTCCGAGGGTGCCGTCAAATGTCGCGAGTGGAGGCACAAGCTGCAAAAGGCTTTCCTCACAAAAAGTCTACCTGATGAAAAGGTCCGCTTATGTTCGGCAACGTTCCTTTACAGTCGCTTATACTGGCTTTTGACAGGATGCTCCTACCTACGACAAGATCTTCAAAGAGATGGAAGAATTCCAACATCAGGCAGACTGGCTAGTAGTGCGTCATTCGCTAGGCATGCAATGTTCTATTGCTGAGCCTGGGTACGTGTGATCCACAGCCATCAAAGCTTCCCAAGGTCGTCAAGCGCATTGCTACCATCAAGGAAGACATTCCTCGTGACAGCGAATTCAACTTCAAGTCCCGTGCTGCAGGTAGGCGCTTGGGCAACTCATCGAAGCTGTACTCGTGAGCTCATCCACCTCTTGTCCTACAGCTCTTGTAGAGAAGTGGAAAGACTCCCTCATGCGTAAGCTTTCCTACTATCGCTGAATCGCAATGACTGATCGCGTATGGCACAGCTGAAGGCGAGATGGATGTTGACGACAAGAAGGTCGAAGAGACTCCCGTCCCAGCGACTAATGGCGATGCTCCAGCTGAAACCAACGGCGATGCCCCAAAGACTGAAACTGTGGAGGCTGATGCCGAGAAGAAGGTCGAAGAGACTCCAGTGCAAGAAGCCGACGCACCAGCTGATGCACCAGCTGAAGATGTCAAAGCCGACGAAGAAATGCCTGCACCTGCTACGTCCGAGACTGCCGCTTAATTTAGGTCGATTCCATCACGAAGGAAAGAAGAGGAGAGATTCTGGGACGCGCGTTGCTTTTGCAAGAGGAAGCAAGGGTAGAGTACGGCTGTTCTTTACTTATTTTCTTTTGCAATGCGCAGCTGTGCTTTTTGTTGTTCATTCGAGTCTCAAGCTGACTCGTGCAAGGCAAGCCGTCGTTGCAAGCTGACCCGAATAGCGCTACAACTGCGTGCCTAGCTATTCTGTGACTCGTCTGACTCGGAGCTTGCTATTTAATTTCAAATCGTCACCTGTTGCCTTGTCGTTCTCGAGTCACGATATCACCAAGATGGCAGATCTCGACAACATGTTTGCGGGCGTCAAGAAAGTGAGCAAGAAGCCCAAGAAATCAGTAGCGTAAGCCCTATTAGGCCCGCTGTTTGCTCAAAAGTTCATTTCGCACTTATGTTCAGATTCGATGAGTTGGACATTCCATCAGAACAGAGCAGCAGTCCAGCAGGCGGTAGTCGAGCTGATGGAGCCAAGACGGAACTCGAAGAACCTACAGCGTCTAGATTGCAAGATGCGGTCAGGCCTGAAGAGACAAAGGCGGATTTGACGTTGCCTGAGAGCGCAGAGTTGGACTTTTCTGATCTGGTACGGCTCTACATAGGGCTATGCGAGACTATGGGTCTGATCTATGGCCGGTATCTTTAGAAAAAGAAGAAGAAGAAGACTAAAATCGCGCTCGACTTGGATGAGTGAGTCTTTCGCTGCTCATGATCCTGTGCTATGCTTATGTCTATGATAGCGTACAACCACAAGCCTCCGAGGCAAACAATGTAGCCGAAGCTGCTGCGCCTGAAGCTCAACCAGATGCTCCCGCTGAAGGTGATGGTTTGGACGACTTTGCAGACCTCAAGAAGAAGAAGAAGAAATCAAAGACCAAGACTTTTGACTTGGAGGCGTATGTCCCCACCTCTCCGAGTAATTCTATGGTATGCTCATTAGATGTTCTTAGGTTCGAGAAAGAATTAGCAGCGACCGAGACTGCTGATGCTGCTAATCGAGAAGCTGGATCAGACGTCGAACAGGGAGATGCACCTGTGGCCGATGATGAGGATGTACCAGAGGGAGAGAATCCGTTCGCTGCGGAAGGTGGCGCTGCTGGTGAAGGTGGTGATAAGACAAAGTCTGAATCAGCTTATGAGAAGAAGGGATGGATTTCTGAAGATCGCGATTATCAATATGGAGAGGTGAGCATTCCATCCTTGCTTGAGAGGGGGCACAAGCTGAACTATGATGATAGTTGCTTGGCCGCTTTTACAGCTTGTTGTATCAATCACATCCTTCGCTGTCTGGAGGATCTGGCAAGAAGAGATACACCATCCCACCTCCCAGCATGCACAGAGACGGCAACAAGCGATCAGTCTTTGCCAACATTGCCGACATTTGCAAAAAGATGCACAGGTGGGTGATGGTCCTGCTGCAATCAACAATTGCTTGACAATACCTTGGTAACTCACAGGCAACCAGAGCACGTCATTCAATTCTTGTTTGCTGAAATGGGTACAACTGGTTCAGTCGACGGAAGCGGGCGTTTGGTCATCAAAGGTCGTTTCCAGCAAAAGCAGATTGAAAACATCTTGCGTCGCTATATCGGTCAGTTTGACATTGTTCTGTGTATGATTATATACTGACATCGACTCTGGCTGACAGTTGAGTACGTGACTTGCAAGACATGCAAATCGCCAGACACGCTGCTGGAAAAGGACAATCGTATCTATTTCGTAACTTGCCAATCGTATGTCCCTGTCTATCTCTTGTTATCGGCATCTAAACCCATGAACAGGTGTCAATCTCGCCGTTCCGTCTCTTCAATTACGAGTGGTTTCAAGGCGCTCACATCAAAGAGGTTCGTTCTCTCCTTTGTCAGGTGAGAAAGTTGCTGATAATGTCTTCTGAATTTGCAGAAAAGCTATGGCTGCCAAACAGGCTTAGACTTGTTAATCATATGCAAATACATCATTCTGGATCTCATCTCTCGTGCGATTGTGCTGCTCGTGTCAGAATGTCAGGCCCACCTCGCGCGCTCACTCCTGCTGGAAGTCCACCTCATCTTTCCTATACCTACTTTACAATACTCGGAATTCTTGTTTGGTAAAGACAGACTTTTTCATTTCATCGGCACTAATGTACCTATGTACACCTCTTGCAAACTATGGTACATTTTCCTCTCATTCTGGCAGACGATGACACTACCAGTATGCGCCTTTGATGACGCGCTTAGCCTCATCTGCGAGCAGCTTGTGACCAGCTTCCGTCAAGTGGAACTGGCGTCAAGTATAAACTTCTGTCTTATGCAACGAGCAAAAGACACACCGTATCAAACCACAAATAGCTATCTGGATCTTGACATACTGATCGAGGAGTATCTTCCGATTCAGTAACTAGACAAGGTTCCCCTATCGTCTTTGCATTGAAACCATATTGGTCTGGATGGCCAATGATCCAATTAACGAGGGTACTGCATCATCATCAACAATCGATTCAAGTAAGAAAGAGAGAAACATACTAAGCATCCAGGATGGCTACGTTTGACCCTTTGTTGGTAGCAGCGAAAGTCCGGAGTTCATAACCTAACGCGGCGCTGTACTCTGCTGCCATGCTGATGTTCTGAGGAGGGATGATGTTGGCTTCCAAGCTGTAGTATGGCACCCGAGCTAGATCGTATTCAATCCCGATTAGAATGTGTTTTGCCTGCAGCAGATTAGATAGGTAGATAAGGGTGGGCAGAGGTGACAAACACCGAGAGAAGCTAGGCGATTAGACGAGGCTTGAATACTTGATGCTACTGCTGTTGCGGAGACGGAAGGATCGAAGTAGGCGTCATCTGAAAGCATATGTAAATGAACTAAGCTTGATGAGGAGGAGGAGGAGCTCACTCAGTCCGACCATACTATTGAATAGATCTGAGCGCTATTGGAGCAGATGTGGAAGCTGCTTACATGACAGCTATACTCGAGTCGAGCTTATTGCTTCCTTCATCAAGGTAGATATCAATCTGTTCATCAACAGAAGGGACAGGTATGGTCTCCGTTGCACCACTGCATAGATATGAGCAGCATTTTAGGCAATTCGTAGCAGCTTACGTGAATCCAGCGACGAGAGAATTATTCGCCGTTCCAGAGCCATATGCATAGTCTTTGAG
Organism: Kondoa malvinella; assembly: GCA_039545315.1. Classification (NCBI taxonomy): domain Eukaryota; kingdom Fungi; phylum Basidiomycota; class Agaricostilbomycetes; order Agaricostilbales; family Kondoaceae; genus Kondoa; species Kondoa malvinella. The sequence goes on along the minus strand of BCIM01000003.1, from coordinate 1,080,794 downwards.
TTCCAGAGATAGATGATCTGCTAGTTGTTCACACCACCTAGGTCATAGATGCATAAGATAGCTTTTTTCCAGCATAAGAGTGTACTTACACCGGACCGCTGGATTAGGAAGTTTGTCACCCATCGTATCAATGCTCGTATAGACAGCAGACTCACTCTGAGAAGCGGCCTTTGTAGTACGCTGGATCCTCAGGCCACTGTAGACAGACTTAGCAAATGATGCGAGCGAGACTTGGCTGCCCACCGTCTGATTCGTCAAGCGATACACATTTCCGTTGTCGCTGATAGAATCACCAAAGACTACGAGCTGCTTGTAGTTGTTCCTCTTTGATACAGGGGCAGCGAGGGCTTGAGCTACCAAAAGTAAGATAGCGAGCGATTTCATGACTCCAGAACACTAGCTGTGTGTCGCGGACACTTGATACAGAGACTTGATGCGGTTGCTTGTGCACTACGAAACTTCGAAGGAGTGACTCTGAAATGTATTGCCGTATATGGTTCACAGACAGCAGGCGACTTGTTGGCGGCAGACGTCGATCAGTCCCGCCGCTGGATCGCTTGTTGATCCTCAACCAGCGTGTCCTCTACCTTGCTGGCATAACATGAAGCTGAAGATACCTTCGCGCCTTTGCCATTTATAGCGACTCGTCCGAAGTTTATTTTGATCTGCCTCTCTTCTGCCTGCGCTTCTCGAGAATGCCAGATCTAAGTTGTGGGCATGACGCTACATCAGTCCCAGACCTACCCAACGGCTGTATGTCACCGTCATCAACCGCTAGCTGCTTGAATCTAATCTTATCATGACCACTATCTCGGTACAGACACCGTCCGCTTCACGTTCCACAGCGCTGGCAATCTACCCATGTCTGACTTGGCATCAAGAGCATCTGATCCGTTTCTCTACGCTATACTGCAAACCTCGACGCCGAAACGACATGCAGGCGATCCAGAAGTATCGCTTCGAACACCTACAGTACATAAAAGCGTCGACCCAACATTCAATTGCACTTGGGTTGTAGCGAACGTCCCTGAAGATGGTTTCCGACTCAACATTCGGGTATACGACGAAGATCCAGGAAATCATGATGATAGACTAGGCAACGTCTACATCACCATTGCGCATCTGCGAGAATGGAAAGGCTTAAACAAGCAGACGTATAGAATCGAGAAGCGGTCAGGATCTTGGCGCGCATATGGTCTTAGAGCTGTTGCGACGGTATTTCATCGTCAATTGGAAATGCGTGGTCAAATGGTCGTCAGTGCAGAAGTGTTGGGTAGGACTGAAGGGCCTAGTGGAAGAGTTTATACGCTCTCGCCTGGGCATTGGTCGCAGTCTTACTCCTCTTTGATTGGCAAGATTGCAAATACCAAGCACGAGGATGAAAAGGGCGTAGAGAATTTCGACTTTCAAGCGAATATGCTACAGTTGGCAGGACCTGTGTGAGTGTTTCGTATAGATCTGCGTAGGATCCTGCTGACAGTTTGACCTAGGCCGGCCGACCTGTATCACCGTAAGCCTCAATATCCTGCTTTTGTGCACTGCTGTATCCTTGACAGGTTATGTTCAATTCAGCAAGCACATCAAACCCATGTTCACTTCAGCTGGTGTAAAAGGTCGGCACAATTACGAATTGAGCGACCATGTCTGACCTGAGCACACAGGCGTCGTGTTAAATCGCTTATTGAGGCATCAGCATAACAGGATATACAACCACGATAAGAAGTACGTCTCTTGCTCTGATCATCTCATCTGTACTCATGAGTCGTTGCCAGGACCGAGTATGGAGTCGTGCCAGAGCCCGGCGAAGATTTGTCAAAGCAATTCCTGAAGATGGCTAGATGGGCGAGTGGCGGGCGACAATATACATGTAAGTCCGTTATCGAGTCTAGTTCAAAGTGTGATCTGTGAGCAGACGTTCTCATGCTGGATGGTCAACTCCGCTTTACCGGTGAGGCCAAAAGGTCACTCATGGTATGATTTCTCTGACACAGATGTGAAACAGAGACTGGGAAAGAATTTGGTATCGATCTGGTATGTCCTAATTGCATTCCAAGTCTTTAGCTGACCTGTTTTGCAGCTATCGAAACACACAATGCACGTAAGTCTGCAGAGCCTTCAGTAGTCACGTTGGTCCGCTCACGTCTATGCTTCCGACTGCTTTAGAGCAATGTAGCGCAGTATATTGCCTACTCTGGAGAATTCTTTATCCGCTCAAGGCGTCCAAGAAACGGTCAAACAAACGGACCTGAACAGCTGAAAATGAATGACCTAAACCTCAAGCCTCAGCTCGATCGTACAAGGTCGCATACTTCAGAAGATCCAGCTGATTATGAATTGATTATCGACAATGATTCGGGAACTTATCGACCCAGTCCTGATCTACTTTCTCAGCTAAAACTATACTTGGAATCCAATTTCACCGGGTTGAAAATCAAAGCTTTACCTCAAGGTGATGAAGAGCTCGAACGGCTAAAGAAGCAGCAGCTCGAAAACAAGAAGAAGACGGGTGACGGTCGGGTGTTTGTTCAGCATGGTCATTCGTACTCGGATAGCGACAGCTCAATCAGTTCGTCGGATGAAGAAGATCTCGAAGGGAGGGCAGAAGCTGAGCGGAAGGAGACGGAAGTGGAGGGTCACTCTAATGGATTGAAGCAAAGTTTGGCACATCCAAAGTCTAGTGTGCTGAATTGGGTGCGGGAAGAAAAGTAAAGGAATGGGTGAAGATCGGACACTCTGTGGTGTATCTTGTTGGATTGTACTTATGTATTATCGAGCATGACTGGTGTACCGTCTTGTCTTTTTATGTCATGGCTTCAGGTTGCTTTTGAATCGCGATAGGCTTCTGCTCTTTGGAACTGAGATCCAAGTCTGTGCCATTACATGGCAGGCTCGGCTGCGCTGAGAGCTATTCTGCGTCTCTGTCGTCGTCGTCTCGCAGTGCTCTCACTCGGTTAAATCGCGCGCGCGTTCCGCTCGCTGCTTCGGCTGTTCCTTCTCCATAATGTTGCCCCGCCCTCTGCTTGACACGCACTGCCATCCTCACTGTTATCCCGTTATCGCTTGATTCGACATTTCAGACAGAATGCCAGGCAACTTGAAACCAGCAGTGATTCCATTCGCAAAGGACGACACGAAACTTCTGTCCGCAAGAAGGCAAACCTCATCCTGTCGGCGGAACGCACTTGCCGCTTGTACTTGGTCACGAATACAGTGGAACGATTGTTAAGGTAGGCAAGAACCTACAGTCCAAGTACAAGGAGGGCCAGAACGTGTATGTGCTACCTTGAGCGGACTGTAAAGGTCTAACAGTTAATGAAGCGCTTGTCAACCGGACTTCGGCTGTCAAAAATGCGTGGTCTGCAAGGACGGCAGGCGCAATGTTTGCAGTAGCATGGGTTTCATCGGGCTGTCTGGCCCAGGTACTGCAGTCTCATATGGCTTTGATCTATCCTCACATGACATTTCAGCCGGTGGACTTGGTCAATTTTCTGCTCTATCGCCGGAGAACTTTCATCTGCTGCCAGACAATGTTCCGCTCGATATTGGAGCCCTAGTGGAGCCTCTTGCCGTAGCCTGGCATGCTGTGAGAGCTTCAAGTGTTTACAATAGCCTCATCGCTAAATACCTGCCTAGGTACGGGTTTCCCAGATTCAGCCAGGTCAAACAGCCCTGGTCGTTGGATCAGGACCTATTGGCGCAGCTACCATTCGATCTTTGAAGGCGCTGGGAGCAGGTCTAGTCATTTGCGCCGAGCCTACAAAATCTCGCCAGAACATTGCCAAAGCATCAGGAGCTGACAAGGTCGTCAATCCGATCACTGATGATGTGGTCAAAGCCTGTCAGGATGCCACAGACGGTCAAGGAGTGGATGTTGCTTTGGACGCGTACGTCTAGAGTCGACTGTAACCCCTGCCAAATTCTAATCGTGCGTTATAGTGCCGGACTGGCTAGCGGTAACACTATCAGCATGTGCATCGCAGCGACAAGGGCTGGCGGCCAAATTACCAATATCGGTCAGTCCTGCTGCCTCTAATCTTCTTAGATAAGCCCATCTGTCCATGCAGCTATTCACAATGCAAATGTCTCGACGGACATCGTCGCCCTCTACATGCGCGAAAGAAAGCTGAACGGCATCATCGGCTATCTGAAACAAGGTGGCTGCATCGCCTGGAGTGCCTCTCAAGTGCTCATGAGCATCTCGGCAGATTTTGTGGAAGTCATCGAAGCCCTGTCGAATGGTTCTCTCAAGGCCGAGGACATGATCACCGCGAAGATTCCGCTTAACGATTTAGTTGAAAAGGGCTTCCGGTATGCTGGTGCTATGCTGATACTGCGCTATACTGATATCTGTTGACCAGGGCTTTGCAAAATGAGAAGGACAAGTAGGCTGCAATTGCACACGTCAGCAGATGGAATACTGACTACTGACCACACAGGCATGTGAAGATTCTCGTTGAGCACAAATGAGACAGATATGAACGAATGGAAAGGCCAAATGTACATAGCAAAAGCTAAAGCCGGACGTGACAATTTGCTCGCTGGCACTCTCAAGTTTCATTTGCCTCGAAGCGATCTAGTCCAGCTACATCTGAAGACCACTCTGTCCACCACGCCTGCATCTCGCCAAGCTCTGGGAGCAACCGGTCCTCTTCAGCCTTAGCTTTGTCCGGGTCAGCATGTTCCAACCATTGGGCAGCCAAAATATCTCGCTCTTCGATCTGGCCCATCTGGTCTTTCAGTACAGCCAGATCAGAGAGAAGCTGTAAAGCGAGAGGCCGGTGACCAATATTCCAGTATTCTGCATTTGGGTTAGATCGGTTGAAGCAGGCAGACAGATTGACCAACCAGAAAAAGCAGACTGTATCAATCCAGCGGCCTCTTCTCTCCGTTGATCTGTCACTACATCAACAGGCATTAAAGCAGCACAAGGAGGGCTTACTTTGCTCTGGTCCACCAATGATACATCTCGCCATGGTCCATTTCGCATACGCTTGCAGCTCGATATCTGGAGACGCTTGTATCTATTGACTGATCAGTGTCTCCCTCGACCTTCGAGTGTAAAGACTGACTCTAGCCCACACTGCTTTGAGTTGAAGCTCTCCTTTTTTAGGTGCTTGAAATTGGATCTCCACGTCGGCAAGCATAACCAGTGCGAGAAGATGCAGCAAGACCAAGCCCTTGCCGCCAGAATCGGTTTTCGGTACGTCTGCCGGATCACTGCGCTCAGAGAGAGAAGAGAGCGTCAAGGCTTCCAGTAAGGGCTTGAGAGCTTGTGCGGGATTGCGGAGATCCTGTAAATACTCAGCTAGGACATCGAGGAATGTGAAGAGGGGTAGCTAGCTCACAATCAGCTTCTTGCATCTCGACAGTAAAGCACGAATGTGAGCCTCCGAGCCAGATGAGTGTGCCAGCTTGCTATGATTTGCATCGGCTTCCAGGTCTTCGAATATGGAATCGACTGAGGTATCAATTTGCGCTAGGCGATCAAGTATTCGTTGGTGGCCGCTGTGTCGCTCATTAGTCAAGCATAACAAAAAAGGCGGAAGAACTCACGCTCGCTCGGCTTTGACCCGAACAACATGGCAAAAGGCAGAATGGAGCTTTTGAAAGTCTCGGGCAGAAAGCTCGCTCTTCAAGTATACTTGTGCTTCGTCTTGGCTATCGCTCTGCGGCATACATGCAACGAGAAGCAAAGAGAGCGCTTCGTCGTATTTGCCGACATGAGCGAGCTGTACAAGTATGGTCAGATTTTATAGATGTGGCCGTAAACGAAAAGCAGACCTCCGCTGACTTCTTACATATAGCTGTATAACGAGTCTCAACGTCTAAATCGATTTCAGTGGACAGCTTCCAGTGCGTTTCAGCCAGCGCAGGAGATCCTGTGCGGCAAGAACATTCATTAAGCCAACTCAAGGGCATAGTACAACCGCGACGCACCTGAAAGCGCCCACAATTCAGCAGCAATAGCCTCATGATTCATCCTATACCGCTGAACATCAAACGTCATGCCAACAGTATCGAGCGGCATCAAGGCTTTTGCGCGATAGAGATACAGCATCAGATCCTGCACTGGCAGACCCTATTACACAGTCTCATCAGCCAGGTCATCAACAGAGGACGAAGGGCTAGACGCACGTCCGCTAAACCTTTTTTAACATGCCACAATTGATCTGTACTGGTTCCCGGTCCAACAACTCTCGGTTCCGCCTGACCAGCCGGTCGACCCTCCTGATGCAAATGATCCAACCTCTTTTTCAAACTAGCGCAAAAGAATAAACACTCTCTATCAGACGCTTGTCTTGCTATACGCATGCTTTCTTCTAATGCGGCTCGCGAGGACTTGTAATTGCCGGATTCGAGATGATAAGCTGCTAGAGCGAATAGGGCGCGTGGTTGGCTGTAAGCTCGAGCGGCGAGGAGGTTGTTTCCTGGTGTACGAAAGTCGAAGAAACGTCGGAGGGCAGCTTGAGCTAGGAGCGGATGACCTGCTCTTCTGGCATTCATGTAGCTTTCGCAATACAGTTAGACTCAAATGGGAGATAGTGAAGCAAGAGACGGCGCACTCGTCATAAGCCAGACCCCGTTGAGTTGTAGTACCATCTTGTCGATTCTTTCCTTTCTCAGACTCGTCAAGCGGTTCTGACGTTAGTAAAGTAGACCAATCTTTGACTTGGACCGATTCATCCAGGAAAGAAAGACTGAGATCTAGATCAAGGCCAGCTTGGGGTTTGATGTTTTCCGACCAGCCGATCAGACGGTCGACGAGCTTGAGCATTGCATCGTAGGGTTTTCGAGAATAGATCAGGTACATCTTTCTTACGAACAGACCGAGAGGTGAGCGTCTTTCCTTTCATGAGCTTTTCAGGTAGAATCAAATTTGGGTATTGGTTAGAACTGACTATTGGCGGTCGAGCGTAAATGCTGTTCTGCACTTCTTGTTCATCTCGCTCGCACAGTAAAGCTTTAGCATCTGTAAAGACTTGCACCAGACCGTCTGTTCTTGAGAGACCAATGCTACTAAAGCTGGAGCGGATAGAGTCGACCAAAGCTGTTCTCGAAGCGATTGAATCTGCTTCTAGTTGTGAAGTATGCATAGGTTCCCCGTCTTCACAGTATTGCTGCTTGCGATTCCGATCCAGTAGAGGTACTTGACGCGGAGTTGATGTTCCTTCATTTGGCACCTTGCAAGGCAAGTCGAATAGACGATCTTCGAATTCTCGCAGAGTAGAAGGAGGAGAGTTCAACTAGCCACAGACTGGTAAGACAAGCATAGAGACAAGCAGCTAGAGAGCGAACTTCGTGAATGCATTCGAGCAAATAAGAAAATAGATTCAAGGGAGGCAACGGCACAGCTATACCATCTTCTGACGTTGTGTCCTTGTAGAGATGCTTTATGCAGCACAGTAGCGCGACTTGGACAGGTTCTATCGCTTGCATGGCGGTCTCTCTCTCTCTCTCACACGTCCACGCACGCAAATGAGCTTGACACCAAACAACAGCGGCTTAGCAGGGCAGCGACAACGAAGAGCTCCAAACGCACCACAGCTGACAGCTAGAGGTGAAGGGGAAAAGGGCAAGCGAGATGGACCCGTGACGGACTTGTCGAGTGTCGCTTCACACACGATGCAGGCTGCAGACAGAACGCTGCTCTATACCATCTGCTCTCTCTTTATTCTCATATCTCTCGGCATGGCCTATTCTCATTTCCATCATTCGCCCGCTGTCAGTTTCTTGTCTTGTTTCTGTGTCAACAAGTTATGACGTCGCTGCATTCTCTCTTTAGGAAAACGAAGCACGCGCAAGAGCTCCAATATCAGCCATGAATTTAGGCACCATCACACCGCAGCTGCCAAGTTGGTTTGCAGACAAGCGCAACCCAGCCAACCAGTACGGCGTCAAACTAGCTTGGTTTTGGACGACCCTTTTCTTCTTACCTCTAACCTTTACCCAACCCTTCATCACTCGCTCAGTTATTCTACGTTCAGCGGGTAGATGGCTCATAGCAACCGCATATTGGTGGCTCGTCACTCAATATTTCGTTCACACCATCCTCCTCTATTCAGGCGCAGCATGCATCTCTTCCGACCCTGAAAACAACTCTACCCTCGATCCTACCTATTGCACTTTCCCTTCAAAACGTTATGTAGTCACTACAGCGGAAGATGAACCTATTATACAACCTCGCCCACATTGGTCAGGAGGGCACGATGTATCCGGTCACACTTTCTTACTTACGCACGCCATCTTGTTTATGGTCTCTGAATTGGCCCTCGTTACAAGATACGCGGCGAGAAACACGATAGCTCAAGCTCCGTCGCCTTTGAGGAGTCCTGGGACGGAATGGGCTTTTCATAGAGGTGTAAGGTTGGCCGTTGGTATCTTGTGTATCTTCTGGGCGTGGATGTGAGTATTCTTCTATCAATCGAAATTTAGCTGATCCACTTTCAGGTTGCTCATGACTGCCGTCTATTACCATACACCGCCTGAAAAGTTCTCTGGATTTGCAGTGGGGATATTGGGCGTGGTGCTGGGTAGATGGGTCTTGCCGTAGGGTATATAAAACGTCAATTGCAAGGGCCGTCGCAATGTATCGAATGAAAACGAGTAGGTATGCACAATGATTTCACATTGTTTTACGGCTCTAATACATGTACAGATCTAATCTATGAATGATATTAAGCATGATAATTCGCCGGCACTAGCTGGCCGTGCACTACTTCTGTCTCTTCTGTATGCTCGTCTTCTTGCTGTGTCTGCGCAAGTTGCTGCTGCTGCTGAGTTGAGGCATGGGAGATGTCCCAGTGGTCGAGCTGAGACGGAAAATGAGAAGTGTCCCAATCTTGAGGCAGTCCAGGGTGTACAGCGTCCCATGCTTGAGCTGTCGAGACCTCCAAGTCGTCCCAATTGAAGACGTCGGGCAATGAGCTGCTTCTAGCTATAGGCTGAGCACACGAGCTGGTGTCTTGTGACTGCTTGATACGTCAGCTATAGTTGGTGTGATGGTGACAAACCGCACCTGTCTCTCGGATGCGTCATGGTGAAAATTAAATCTCTCGCCTCGTAATTCCCTCAGCACTTCTTCAAGGTCATCACCAACGCTCCATGAGCTAGCTCTCTTGTCCAAGAACGAATCTTCGTCGGCCTCCGGATTCGGATAGAAAGGTCGATCGACGTCCCATGCAGCTAAAGTCGGCAAAGGAGGCGGCATGCATAGCCTTGGCGATTCCGGAGTATCTTTGTACGAGCCAGAGGGTAGATCGTCAGGCTGATGAGGTAATGGTGGGCCGAAGACGAATTCGTCCTCTTCTGTAGTATGCAGCGGCATGTCTCGTGTTGACCTAGGTCTCGGCGTCGAAGCGTGCTCCCTTGTGTTCTCATCATCCAGATCTGGCGAGCTGGGTCTAGGGATGGCATCACCATCTCTGATGAGCAAAGGCGGCGTGGTACTTCCTAGCCTACTCTGGGCTGGTCTAAACCATTCAATTGTTTCTTGATCGCCGTGTTCGCTTTCTGCGATGTCTGGTTGCAAATCGAAGTAAGCGACTTTAGGAAGAGGTATATGCCAGCCTTCAGGTCCAAGCTGATCCTCTTCTGATAGGTGTTGCTTCAAAGTGTCGGGGCGTTTCTTTCTCAAGATCGAAACAGGTTGCTTGTATGATGCAGAGCTTTGTGGTACTTCAGGCGAGGGCGACCTTGCCTTATGTTGGCGAACAGGTTCCGCAGTAGGCCAATCGAACAAGGGGATATTTATCTCTTCTGTCTTTTCTTCTGTGTCTGATGCTGAGCTTGAAGGCGGTGCTGGTTTGGGAGTAGGCTTAGGTGGGTCAGGCGGACGAGCTGTAAAGAGAGGTCAGAGAAATCGGAGCGAGAGGCGCGAAACATTTACCTGCAGCTGGTGGTGCTATTTCGGCACAGTCAGATATTTCAGAATGAGCAGGGTCTTTAGAAGCGTACACGGCGGAGGAATGGCAGGAGGCGGCGGCGGCGGCGGCGGCGGCCTAAGAGCACAAAGAAAAGTCAGACTGCTCAGCATTGCTGACTTTACAAACAGACGGAGGTGGTGGCCTTGAATACTCTCGTTAGTGAAGCAATGACAGGTTCCTAGAAGACTCGTACGGTGGAGGAGGCATCGTTGGCATAGCTAAGCAGGAAGCATGAGCATGAGCATGAGCATTCGTCACGTGCAGAGCAAAGCAGCGATATTCACGCACGCGGTCTAGCAGGAATGGGCGCTGCTGGCGCTGGAGCAGCTGGAATTGGATGTCAGCTGAGTATACAGTGCATGGCAAGAGTTTACGTGGAGCATTAGGAGCAGCCGCGGGTTTATTCTCTGGCGGCGCAGCCTTCTCAATCCGCTTCAAGATATCCTTGCGCCCTGTTGATCTTGGTCAGCAAAAGCAGAGAGAGTATAAGTGTAAGTGCGTACTGAAATTTAGGCCTTCAGTCTCGCATGCCCATAGCAATCGCTTGGCATCAAGTTGCGACATGTCTCCAGATCCATCAGGTGCTGTTATGAACATATGTGACCGGATAGCTATCTCAGTTGAATGACACTTACGCAAAGAATGGAGTTGCTCGAAGATGTACTGTCGTCTCGTGTCCGATGCCAATGTTGCGTACTTTCGTCTATTTCGGAATGAGATGACGTTCTGACTAGAGAGGTAGACCTACAGAGGGTTACAGCTGAATGCCTGGCTATGTTAGCTGAGCAGATATCGTAGTGCATAAGCGTACGTTCCGCATCCGCACTGTTGGAGGATTCATCAAAAACAGCTGACCGAGAATAGGGTGGACATACGCTGCCACCAAACATGTTCTTGTACTCTGCCTGGCGATACTCTCGCGGTAAGAAGACATCAAAAGCAGCGTACGTCAGGGCTGTAATCCTTGTTAGCCGGGAAACAGGTCCGCGCAACGGCATACCAGCAAAAGGTGCAATCTTGACAGGGTTGCGCATGATGAGCTCCAGGCCGTTCGTAGAAAGCTGCAGAGAAGGGGAGCAGTCGTGATGCACTACGAGTGTGGTGTACTCAGTCAGTTTCTCCGGAACGATACAAGGACCGGCTTACTCTTCGACAAAGATGCATACAAGGCGCAGAAGGTCGTGTTCCACGGCGGTAGCTCAAGCAAGAACTATACACTTATGTCAGCAATGCGGCCTAGGCGATTCACTTTCGACGAACAGTGTTCTGTCTCATCACTGCGGCATATCGCTCAGCTGAGAAAGGTTCTGTCGGCCTTTCGTCAGGTCGCAGAGGCATGTCGTTGATCATCTGCTTGGTATCGTCCGGTAGAAAATCGATGACATCCTTGAGCAGGTTGCGATGCGCATTCGCTGGGACCAAGACGAGAGGGAGGTCGCGATCTATAATTCGTGAGTATTAGCGACGCATCGAAACAATAACACTCACAGACAATGGTATCTTCGGGAACGGCTTGCGAGAAGAAAGCTCCTTTATCGCCTCGAGGGCTGACGCAGATTAGTCGCGTTGTGACGGCAAAGCAATCGCAGCTCACTGCTGCATGATGAATTGCTACATGCACACCCATCAGTCAAATCCGAAGCCATTTGAGCCGTGAGGCATACCATTGAGTCCAGAAAATATCCTGCAGGTCGCATTTGCGCGCGACCTATCGTGCCACCGACCAGCAGAATCGTCTCCTCATCCAGCTTGTGCGAGCGCAACTTGGCCTCTACATCTGGTGGGACGAAGCTTCCATCCATAGGGACATGACGGCCGACAGGTCCAAAAGACTGTAGGCCAAAGTCCTTGTTCATTTCGTTCAGTCGGAACGTCCAGAAGCGAAGCGATGCTACGGAAGATATGGAGGACAGCAGAGCAGAGGACCGCGAGAGCAGAGGGAGTGACAGCCAGCGAGTCATAGCACTGCCATAGACAAAACATCGCATCTATAAGGTCATAGCCCGGGACGAGCATGGCGATGCAGCACGCGCCCGAAGTATACTGCGGCATACATAGACGCTTGCCTAGGTCTCGTGACTCGGTTTGAGCTGTGAAAGATGCTGTAGCATCCAAGTCATCTTGTCCCACGTCAGCTCTTGCGCTAGGGAGAACAGAGAGGTTCCAGCGGATAAGCATTGCATACGGATGCCGAAAGCCATGTTTACAAGACGTCTTGCAGCGAGATGTGCGTGAGGCAGACGATTCGTTTCGCAGCAAGCGACTTCAGGCAAAAGCGACAGGAGCAAAAGCGTAAAAGCGTGCAGTTGGTGCAATTCAGTAGAGTTACAACAGCATTTTATGCCGTAAAGTCCACAACGGTCGATCAACAACCCTTCTCGACATCAGAAGCGGAAGTCAGCTGGTGCATTCATCGCCCAAGTGAACTTCTCTCGCATAGTCTTGCTGAACACTGTACAGAACTGTTAGTGTCAAGCGGCAACCGTAAAGATACGAGCTTACTCTTTTCCAGCGGAACCTCGTGCTTCTTACACCAGGCAACAGTCAGTCTCGGACTGTAAATAAGTTATCAGCACACAGTCTGAACGAACAGCGATGAAATCTGACTCGATCTATCAGGAAGCGAGCCGTGGTGAGCAGATCTTAGAGCAGGCAAACAGAATTACATACGTAGTTGCTGTAAGAAGACGTCAGCTTCAGCGAAACAATGTCAGGGGAAGCATGCTTACATCTTTGAAGTGGTCAAGGCTAAGATCAATGTTTTAGCTATGATGGAGCAGATACAGGAGCATTCACATACAAACATCTTTGCCTTCAGACTTGTCAGTCATTGTAGTGCGGAAGTTGGCAATCTTCAAGTCTTGCTTCTCGATGTCAGCGATAATCTTGTCTGGGTTGTCTTTGTACTTGGAGACGACGACCCTATTGTTCATTTCAGCTTCTCGTTCTGCTGCGAGTCAAAAAGCTGACTCTTCAGTCTCAGTGTCCTTCCGGTTCTGGTCGAATTCGTCATCAGCAGCTTTGAGAGCTTTGTCTAGGTCGGCTTTGGTCCATCGCTTCTTCTTTCCCTTGGCTTTAGCAGGCGCTTCCTCTTCGGCTTCATCGTCATCGGCTACACATCATACGTCAGATTAGGATAGAGTGAAGGCTTGCGCACTCACCGCCCTTCTTGGCTTTCTTACCCTTTTTAGGTGCTGGCTTTGCCTCAGCTTCAGACTCAGATTCTTCTTCTCCTTCTTTTACGCCTTCCTTCTCGAAGCGCTTGTTGGCCTGTAACAACGAATCAGTGAGAGTCCCACGAACAGCATTTCACAGACCTTGGCCTTCTTCTCATCACGCAAGTCCTCTTCGTACTTGGTGATCCACTCATCATCGAGCTCTTCCTCGCCATCTTCATACTCATTGTACTTCTTGCGACCTTTGTCACCAACGGCAGTGAGTAGGGCGAAGCGCATCTTTCGACGTTGGTACAAAAGAGCTTTCAGCTGTTTCAAAAAGTCAGCATTACCTGGGCAGATCAGATGAATGGCATGCCTTGTCATCCATCTTTTCCATCTGCTGACCATGAGTCTTGGGCACAGCACGTTGATGGTTACAGAGCACAGCAACGAGACGGTTGGCACGATTGTAAGCCAAAATCTTGTCGGCAACCGACATGTCGTCTTCAGTCAGCTTGTCGAGCTGTTCTTGGAAAGTCCAGGAAGCATTGTAGGTACGGAACACTTTCGCAGTCAGACCGTCCATGTACTCTTTCAGGTAGGTGTTGACAACTTGGGTCTGTTGAACACTTTAGCATTGCTCAAAAGGGATTCTGGCTCGACTGACGGTCAAGCGATCAAAGAGCAAATCCTCTTCAGTCTTTGGCTCCTTTTTGAAGATGCGCAAGTTTTTAAAGACTTGAGGGATGACCTTGAAGGTTTGCAAAAAGCGAATAGAGTCTTTACCCAAGAAATCGAAGAGCACTTCATCGGGCGGAGTCAAGGTGATGTTGCTACATTTGAGAGAACAACAGCCGACAGTGTCTGCTTCGTCTTCACCCTTTTCGTTACCGTTACGAAGAGCGTATTGATCAATGAGGTAGACGGCAGTAGCACGTTGCCTGGTAACCATAGCTTTGTCAGTAAGGTCGTCGTTGTAATCACGTCGAATGCGGTCAATGTGATCCTGTGAGGACGGCCGAATCCTCAGTACGGCACAGTACCAAGATTAACAACCTACCTTTAGATTTCTAGCCTTTTCAAACTTCTTCATGTCCGATTGACCTTTCAAAGAAGACCCAGCAGCGAGGAAGACGTATTTAGTAGCGCCATTGATATTCTCCTTCCACATGGCGAGCCAAGATACAGTGTTGTCATGCTGAACTTTGCCCCACGAATGTCCTTCAGGAGGTTCCGGTACATCAGCCTCTTTGCCAATATTGATGGTGACTTGTTCAGGCTGGACTCGTTTCTGTACAACACAATGGGATTTCATCAGCTGGACACTGAAAGGTACACCACGCGAACGCACCTTCAGCATACCAGTCTTGGGATGTGCACCACGACCACGGAAAAGACCAGGAGGTTCAATGCGGAAGTTGCCGACCTTTTCTTTGCGTCCATCAAGGATGGCAAACTTGTACGGTTCTTCGAGCTTGTCTTTCTCCTTCTTGATTGCATCCTTTTCCTTCTTGGTCAGCTGCTTCTTCTTCTCTCGCTCAATCTCGCAGTAGTTGTACATCGGCTCCCAGTCGCATTTGGCAAACTCTTTGATCTTGGTGCCGTCGTTCTGTGTGACAAACTCAGAATGGAAAAATTGCTCGAAGCATTGACTCACAGGAGGATACTCGTCGAGGACAGTCTTGAAATCTTTGAAAAAGTTCTCAACAAAGACTGGCTTTTCGGCGTGATCGGTCTTGCACATGGCAGCAAAGAACAAAGCGACTTCTTCAGCTTCGGGAGGCAAGTCGACGGGTTTGCCTATAGTATTATCAGTTTTAGCACCGGGACTTTATTCAGGCACTGACCGTTGTAGTGCAGCTTGACATGATCAGGCAAGGGCTCGTACTCGGGAGGAAAGATGACACCAGCGTGTTGCAATGTCTTCCACTTCACACTGTCGTCTGCATCGTCAACGTTCTCCCACCATTTGTAGTCCTCTTCTTCGCCTGTACCGCTACCAGCAGCTCCATCAGCCAACAAAGCGTCGTCATCGTTCGGCTCTTCCTTCTTCGCGATCTTCTTAGCAGCTGCAGCTTTCTCCTTCTTTGCTTTCGGTTTGGGTGGAGGCTTGGCCTTGGAAGTGGAAGCAAGAGGTACATCAGCGTCAGATTCATTCTCTTCATTCGAATTGGGTTGCTTCTTCTTAGCAGCTGGTTTCTTGGCTTTAGCAGGTTTAGCCTTTGACTTGGGCTTGATTTGTTCAGCAAGAGGTTGACCGTCCTCATCAGAAGAAGATTCGTCGACAGCAGGTTTTTGATCTTCCGTAGATTCAGCAGTGGACACATCAGGCGGACCATTGTTCTTCTTGGGTGACTTCTTTTTGCGTGCAGCTGCACCTCCTTTGCTTGACTTCTTCTCCTTGACTGGCTCAATCGCAGGAGCGATGCGGTCTGCCATTGGCATGTCTTCATCTGAAGTGCTGAAACCATGATGAGGTGCAGGCTCGAGAGGAGTCGTCAAAGCAGCAATGTCGGCAAGAGGAGCGTCAGACGAGTTGTCGTTTGGCTTGAGGGTCAACAGAGCTGGATCCACATTCATGCCATCCAGGGCAGGTAGAGAGACTTGCTCTTCCTCGACTTTGGTACGTTTGGACTGACATAGGAAACAGGGAATGAGATACTGAGCTGCACAGAGTGACGGTGCAAAGGGGGATAGGTGGCAAACAAACAAGCGACAGGGCCAGAGGGAGACATTGGAAAGCAGAATGATGAGAGTAGGCAGCTTACCAGAGGGACATCTTCCTCTTCAGAGTCCTGCAGTCGCACACGAGGTCAGAAGTGTCGCATGGGTTAAGCTGGTCATGAATGACTTGCCGAAGTAGGTTGGATGACGCGTTTCTTGCCCATCCTAAGAGATAGACCTACTTGTAATCCAGTACTGTTCTAAGTTGCAGCGCGACTGAAGCTTCTGGGCAAGAATTGATGGTGCTGCTTGCGGAAAGAAAAGGACTTCAATTTTGGCAAGTGGAAGTGAGACTCGGAGTTAGCCCGAGACTTAACTTAGCGACTTACTTATGTCGACTGGCTTCAAGCAGAAGTTGAAGTCCTCAACTCGTAAGGCAGGCAGGGTCAATAGTCGTCAGTGCAGCTCTGCTAGACACAGCGAAACGCTAGCTTATCGCAATCTGGCTAGCAGACACACCAATCCTCCGTTCAGGCCGATACCGACTATTCCAAGCATAGCGACAGTTTCAAAGCCATGAGTGAAATGTACAGAGATCCATGGAGGCAGCGTGAAGCTTGGGTGAGCTTCGATGAGCTACCAGCAAAATAAAGCGCTCATGCATGAATCTCAGCGTTCCCATCCAGTCTTCTCAACTCGGAATTGTAAGCATCAAGCACCTTCTGTCGTGTTTCCTCGTCTCATAGACGTTACAGACATTCGCAACTTCTTCCCTGGCTTCGGCATTGCTGTCGTAGCGTTCTCAGCCTATGTGCTAGTAGACAACCTGGTAAAGCTTTACAGTCTTTACTTAAGAACGCTGCTGAGACAGGTGCAGATATATCCAAGCAACGTGGAAGCGCTGAAGAAAGCAGCAAAAGAACAGGCGAGCGAAACAAGCTTAGGTAACACGTTAAAGGCAGTATACAAGGGTCAGTCTCTTCTTCTCACTGCACCACTCGTGTTAACACCACTGGATCACAATAGGCGAATCTGTAGCAAAAGACCGTTCATAGCATCTCCCTTGCATTGACCACTATGTATTATTACGTCTTTAATCATTGAGGAAGAACTGTAAGAACCGCTTTCGCTTGGCTGGAGAACCGACTATCGCTCTGTCGCTATATCTCTCGTCAGCTCTTATCAAGGTGAACAGCACAGGGCACTCACGCAAAGCTTCTTGGTTCCGGTCGAAGAAGCACATTCGAGAAGACGACCGCTAATCGATCTATCCGAGAACCTTGTGTCCCTGGACTGAGACTCGCCTGACTCCGATCGAGGTAGGTCTTGAGGAAAGCGATGACATGCATGAAAGCAACTTGGTGCTATTTTCTCAATCAGATAGAACAAACCACGCTAAAGGCAGACTTGCCGCTTCGGGAAACTGGACTAGAACCTATACTCCTACTTTAGCGACATTCCGTTCCATGTAGACAGGAACAAACTTTATACGCGCTCTCCCTCACTTCAGCAGCCAAAGCCCTGCTATACAATTCATAAGGCACAACAGGGATAGGCAACGCATCCAGCCAATCAAGCAACAATTGTCCAAAAGCGAGCGAAACACTGTCTTGGGGACTTGCACTGAACTTTTCCAATTCGAGCGAGATGCTGCCCATGTCCATTTCTGAGGCTCTTGAAGTTAGTTGAGGGCGGAGAGAGGCTAGTCGGGCCATGTCGAGTTGTAGACCGCAGCTGATATCTGAGCGGATAGCTCGGACTAGCTTTGGTTCAGCTGGCGAGACAAAGAGATTTGGCTAGGTGGGCATGAGCAAGGAGCAATGACAGGCGAGGATGAGCGTACCATGTGCATAGCATGCTCTGCCAGCAAGTTTGTGATCTGCTTCAACTCCGCTGGAAGCTTGCGAAGTTGTTCCCCTTCCTGACGAGCTAGCGCTTTGGCCCGGACTTCTCGTTCAAGATTGGCTATAGCACCCGGCGTCCGCAAGAGACCGGTAAGAGGACAGCAGAGAAAGGTCGGGGTATAGCCATCTGCTGTAACTTGGATGAAGATATCGCGACCGTTCGTTAGCGAGAGGATGAGCAATTCGGGTTCAATCGAGCTCGCGCCGGAGTTCAGACTTGCTGCTAAAGTCTTGTCCAGACTGATGCTAAGGATCAGAGTGATGACCTCGCCTGAAGGCTATATAAGCTAGAGCGAACATGTACAGAAGGAGCCTACCAGGCAGAAGAAGACCGTGATCTGGCTCGACCTGTAACCAAGGCGGAAAGGTTTCGCCTGGTTGATCTTCATCCGCCGTAGGTTTAGGAGAGAACCCAAACTCTGCTGCGACATCTCCGACGTTCTCGCAAGTGATAGAGCGGGACATTGGCTCTCCATAACTGATGTGAGGGAATTCAACGCTGTTCGGTCGAAGCTTGATCTTCGGCTGTATCAGGGTGTCACTTACAGTGTCATATCACGACTGCCAAGGTCTGCTTACCTGCGTGCTGTTTTCAAACTCGTCAAGCGACGAGATGACATGTCGCCGAATTGCCGCTCTCTTCTCCTTGTCCACTCGCTCGATCTTCGGGAAGCCAATCAGCAGAGTCAACGCCAACGCAGCAAAAACGACTGACTGATACTGCAAAGGAAGCGGAGACAGGCTTGTGATCTGAGAAGACCGACTCCATGTGCGAGCGGTACTGTTTTTGCTCGATCGATGGTGTTAGCAATTCTTCTTTGACGCTGGTGCTTTTTTCGTTGTCGGTTTCATCAGGCCTGAACCACAATATTCTGTCTGTCCAGCTCGGTGTGCGTTCCTTTTCGCTCGTGTCGTAAGCTGAACTACCAGGATCGAAGCGGTAGGTGGGCTGGAAAGTGATGGCTCCTTCTTGGTAGCCTTCGAACACTCCTTTCTTCATCTCGGATGCAAGCTGCGCAGAACTTAGCTAGAAGCCTTCAAAAAAGGCGTCAAGCCGACCTGATCATGCGACTTGAGAGAATCCAATTCTCCTCGCTCTATGCGACTTCGCACTTCGCCATTGCTCAACTCCAGTCGATAATTCAGATCGCCGAATACGAATGTATGCCTTGACAAAGCATCAGAACAAACATCTGCATTGATAGTGCTGAGCACTGACTGGCTATGGTACATCGAGTTCTTTGGCAACTGCTTGGCTATATCTGGTGTCAACAAGGTATAGTTGTCTAGCTGTTCAGCCGACTTGAAAGCCATGTAATGTTGAATGATCTGAAAGTCTTCGTTTCTCCGCTAAAGCTTTCTATAAGCTAGGCAAGCATACAGCCAAAATGACTCACATCTCGCATGTTCTCGAAAGCAGCGAGATGACAGTCTAAAAACACCATGGATGTGTCGTCCAGCTTTAGATGACATCCGACAGCTCCTTTATTCGCAAAGCCAAGGTTTCCCGTTGCAACCGTATTGGCTTCAGCAACAGACAAGCGATCCTCGAGTTCTTTCTTCAGAAATATAACCAACAGGAGACCGACAAGTTGTTTCGATGCGACTTTTGTATAGTGCCAGGAATCACTGGCTAGTGCAGAAGCGAGCATCGATTCCCATGCTTGCTGCTTCTCAGGCCTGTGATGAAAAGAGGTATCAGGAAAGCCAGCGATGAAAGCGAGAAGCCAAACCTGTGTTGAAAGAGGGCAGCCTGAGACATGTCGATCTCTTGCAAGCTACACAATCTTTAGCTTATATGACAGATCAATTGAGTCAGCGGACCCAACGACAACCAAATCTGCATCTTCAGCTGCCGAATTGATCCAATCACAGCATCCCGCTTTAGGTTCTTTAGACGCAACATTCCAAGTCAAAACAGCTACGTTGAGCGGATTGACTTCTGTATATTCGTGTCGCTTCATATGCAATTGTCGGTTGATGTATGAAGTCCGAATTACATCTTGTACATCTGATGGGTTTCCCGCATTGGCTGCTTGACGGACACGCAATCCTCTAGGAGAAGAGATGAGCTGTTTGCGAGCGGTAGAAGCTGATCTTGTGAGCGTTCCATTCGCGCTTGTGGAAGATGTGTCAAAGCGTTTGGTCCATTCCTGGGTCCGCGCAGCAGTGATCTGGTGCTTTCCTGCTCACCCACTTAGCTCTGCTGTCGTTCAGCAGCTGACTGAGATACCTGCTATCTCCATGATCCGTCTAGTCTCCAGTAACAAGTCTTGTAGCGCCTCATGATCCGAAATAATGATAGACAAGGGACCTGAGCAATCTGGATCTGAAAAGGTGACTGCAAAGTCGGACTTCTTTTCCTTCTCATCTTCAGGTGCAAGCTGCACGGTAGAGATGTGCAGACTCTCCAGGATAGGTATCGAGGCAATGCTTTGTATCGCTCCTACATGTCCAGAGAAAACAGCGAGACAGCCTTCGACCTCTCGAGATGTGTTGACGAGTAGAGCGAGAGCAGAGTGGATCTCGGTCTGTTCTGGGACGCGGACAGGCTGGACAAAGAGCTTGATGGTCTCGCTCGAGGCAAGCAAGGCAGTCACATCATCAAGCGTCAGTGGAAGATGCGAGTCTGGCGCCATGAGATCTAGACTATAGCTAGATAGAAAGTCAGGGAAAGCTATCAACTTGCTGCGCGATCACGCTCAGGCAGAGGTCAAATGGATGTTGCAGGCAAAGCATATGCAGCAGCCAGAGCGCAGTCTACCATAGTGAATGCTGCTGCTAGTCTCGAAACAGTATTGCAAGCATCCAGACGAATGCGCCGACAAGGTCTCCAAGCCATATCCTGCCGTCGCCTATCTCTTGACCCAAGCTACAGCGAAAAGATCAGCACATAATGCACAGTAAGAATAACAGCAACAACGCACTCTGCTTCTTTCTCGCTTTGGGCTGACCAGTCTTCTTCCTTTCCACCATTCTCGGATCCCGACTGAGCATATCCTCTGCCGACACAAATCAGCCTACGATACCTCAAAACCGGAGCAGACTCACCACTTCTCAAGCTCTTCTTTACTTCTTCTCCCTCTTCAAATGCCAACAAGGCTTTAGCTATCCCCAACCTGGCCGCTCCCGCTTGACCGGAAACACCACCACCTCTGGCCAGCACAAATGCATTGTACTTGCCCAAAGTCCCCGTCAACGTGAATGGCCGCAACACATCCTCCCGAACCACAGGCGAAGCGAAATAATTTGATAAAGATTCGCCATTGATGAGTATTTGACCAATCTCTTCTTTTGATGGAACGAGCCAGACTTGAGCTGAAGATTCTTTCCTTCTACCAACAGCGTAGGTTCGCCCGTATGTATCGATCTTTTCCCGTTTTGTCGAGTTGTTGGATGACAGCAAGGAAAGGACAGTAGGTTTGCGGAACGAGGTGAGAAGGGACGAGAGTTCTTCTCGGAGCGTGCCGGTAGAGTAGGGTAGACCTAACGAGTCGGCTATCTGGACATGCTTCTCTAGCGATCGAATAGAGTTGAGCAGAGTTGTAAGACGGCGGTATTGCGATAGAGAGAGTCGAGCAATGGTCTTGCCTTCGGACAAACGAGCAGTCATTTGTTCATGGCTCAACCAACGTAGGTTCTGTGACTGAGGCGG
Organism: Kondoa malvinella; assembly: GCA_039545315.1. Lineage (NCBI taxonomy): Eukaryota > Fungi > Basidiomycota > Agaricostilbomycetes > Agaricostilbales > Kondoaceae > Kondoa > Kondoa malvinella. Next base: position 1,059,490 of record BCIM01000003.1, on the reverse strand, counting down.
AGGTGTAGGGTCCAAAGAGAGCTTTTCAAGGGATTTAGCGGGTGAAGCATCATAAGATGTTAAAAGTCCTCGATCGAACAGAGTCTTCCTCGTTTTTGACAGAGCAGCCGTCAACTGAGCGAGAGCGTCGTTGTATTCAGGTGAACCGGAAAAGTACGACTTTGTTTCTGGCTTGTCGAGCGGTTCAAGAGGGAATTGACTGTTGGCATCTGAAGGGATGAACGTCGCTGCTGTTCGCTTGACTATAGGACCTCTGAAGCAGTTGCACGCTGCTATGGGCCTGCGCATGAGGCTGGCCATCTTGAATATCGCGCAGATGGTTGTCTTGGGTCGAGCATTAAATATCGAGGAAATGTCTGAAGACTTTTACGCAGCAGCAGCTTGGGTAGCCTCTCAACCCAATTTGAACCTCTCCAATGAAATCAAACTCGAAGTAAGCGCAGTCGCTGGATGGCAAAAGTTCTCCCCTCATGTCTTTGAGTCGTTTCGCAGCTCTATGCGCTGTACAAGATCACTACGACAGGCAGCCTCAAGCCTACACAATCCAGGCCAGGCATGTTTGATTTCGCGGGCAAGGCAAAGCACGACACATGGACGAGCAAAGGCAGTCAGCTGGAACAAGCTTCTGATGCGGAAGAACTGTACATCAGTAAAGTGCGGTCCTTAGGCTGGGAAGAAGGGAAGGAACTGAGTGGTCCTGTGTTGTCTGGAGGTGGTAAAGGAATGGTGAGGGTGTCTATCATGCAGGATGATGCAGATGTCCAGTCGACGTGAGCATCTCATCCCTTCTTAGGCGTTGGCTTACAGTAAGACAGCGGATCAATGCATGATCTGGCTACGGATGGGGATCTGGAAGGTCTTCGAGCTGTACACAACCTGTCTGCATCGATCAATGTGAAGGATGTCTACGTGAGTCCTTCTTGCCCGGGTCTTCCTCTGGTTGACGATCTGTAGGGCTATACTCCTCTTCACCTCGCAGCGGATAGAGGTCATGCTCGTGTCGTTTCTTTCTTACTCGCCGAAGGTGCAGACGCTTCTGTCCAGGTGAGTAGCTCGACTGCCTCTCTACAGCAGTCTGAAATGAGTATAGGACAACGACGGCCAAACAACTCTCGATCTAGCCAAATGTATGGACCACAACGAAATCATATTGCTCCTTCAAACCCAGTGATTAAAAGTGATTCTGTACAAAGCCCAACTCGTCATACTACCTGCCAACCTCTCATCATACTACCCACCAACCTCAATTCCCTAGCCACACAACTTCAATAACGCCGCTGCTGCTGATTCTGTACTTGCGCTTGTGCCGCCTGTTGCGCCTGAACAGCTCTTTGGTATTGCTGCAAAGAACCTCAGCTCAAACCCTAACGAAAAGATAGAAGCACGTACAACCATCTCCTGGTCGTACTGCTGTCGAGCAACCATATACCGTCGCTGGGCCAACTCTTGCTCGTACCGTTGTTGCGCTTGATATGCGTTCTGCTGGATTCGGATTTGATACTCGCGCATCTGAATACGTCATCAGAATCGTGATCAATAATTTTGAACAGGTCAAGATGGACGATGCAATAGAGAAAAGCAAGCGGGAAAAGCGAGAATTTACCTGGTTCGCGTAATTTTGCTGAGCCTGGTTCACTTGTTGCTGCCACTGTTGTTGCTGCTGCTGCTGCTGGTATGCCATTCTCGGATCCATCGGGTATGAAAAGGCAGTGGTGTTGCTGAAGCAAAAGAGGGAAGAGCACCCCTCGATGCGAGCGGAGTGTAGGTCAGGTGCGTCTTAATGCTCGTAGAAGCATGTTACAGCTGACCTTTTTCTCGTACGTGCAGTGCAATTAAACAGAGTGTAGAGCACCGCTTGGACGGGCACTGCTTTGGGTAACTTTGGGGAGTGTGAGGCTGTGTCGATGAAAACCCGGAGCAGGAAGTGATGGTCTGGAAAGAAGGGGACGAGAGCACTCTATTATTACGGGATAGCTTGCCTGTTATCCGCATGAAGTACGTCCTTTCTATTTCCACTTGATGTCATGCTCATTTTACTCGAAGCGGCTTTCGCGTCTCTTATGCTACATTCCTGCCACTGTATGTCTATGAAATCGACGCTGTGATATTTTAGCTGCCTTGCGATGAGAAGAGAATGGAAGGCACGCGTCGAAGTGAAGGGGGAACATTCCATGTCTAGACAGGGCTTTCTCTAAACAGCTCTTGCTTTGTACACCCACACTCGTTTTTACCTATCTCACCAGCCTGCAGTGCAGCACACTTTCTTTCGACTTGTTGTTTTTCGACCACCTTGGCGTGAACAACTTCGAAAGACTTCTCTTCGAGTCGCCATCCAACTGACTCTCGATTTCAGTACACCACGTTCGTTACATGATCTAAGTTACATTTTATACCCGCTCGACTTCAGCAACAGCAAGACTCTGAATCTTTGCAAGAAAAAGTCCGAGCACACCACGCATTTGTTTTGATCAACGCGTTCCTTTGGGCAGCAATATGCAAGCGTCTCTCAGTAGAAGTGCAACATTAGCCGCCTGTCTGGTTGGCTTCTGTCTCCTGTCACCGGCCAACGCGGCTTCTGTCATAACATCAAGCGCACCTCCCAAAATTGACTTTGAAGCTTTGGGCAATACCATTATCGCTGGCAACTTTGCTGGCTTGAGCATATACGACGGCTCAACAGGGCGAAACGCGACTGCTACTTCTGGCCAAGGTCAATCTCTCCTCGGCAGGTCGGCCAATGGGCAATTGAATATTTTGGGCACAACAAATGATGGGGATGGAGGGAGCATCTCTGCGTTATGTCAAACAACAGGAGACAACAAGCTCGTCTACCTTGGCGGCAGCTTCACTTCAATTGGTGGCGTGGAAGCGGCCAACGTTGCTTCTTTCGACCCATCCACAAACTCCTTTGCTGCACTTCAGTCTGGCGTCGATGGTGCCGTTCAGTCAGTATACTGCGACAACGATGCGAATCTACTCTACGTTGGCGGTGACATGACCGGAAGCTTTGCAAGTTGGGATGTTTCGTCTTCGACCTGGACTGTACCTACTCTTTCCATCAACGAGCTCAACGGTCCGATCACATCCATAGAATCAGCAGGGTCCGGCTCAGACCGCTCTATTCTTCTCGGCGGTTCTTTCACCTATTCGATAAGCAATTCTACAGGCGGAAGCGCAAACACCTCAGCCGTGCAATCCCTCGGCTCTTCGCTCACGCCCATCTCGCTCAATACACCTCGATCGTATACCTGGGCTGGTCCAGCTCGTTCAGACTCTGCAGAACCGGAAGAGGTCTTTTGTCCTTCCGGCGATGGTTTGACCGGTACAACTTGGCTCGCGTCTGATGATACGGCGGCAATCTTTGTGGTCAGGCTGTATACGCCTCAGCAAATGGGCGGTATCAGGATAGGGAATGCGTTCAAAGATGGCAGAGGTACTAGGCAATTCAAGTAGGCTTTCTTTCTACACTAGCTAAGTCAAGCTCATCGATTTTTAGGGTCATCTCCGTGCCCGACAGCATTGTTCAGACTCTACAATACTACTCTGACCCAAGCGACCCGACTTCTGAACTCATCACTTGTCAATGGGAATGCCCGCTCAGCGACAACAGGTCGATACCTTACCAAGATTTCCTCTTCCCGCAAGGTACTACAGCAACTGGCTTCCAGATCAATATCGACCGATGGTACGGCGAAGGCGGCGGTTTCCATCAAGTTTCTCTTCTCAGTGACGGGTCATACTCTTACGCTCAACCTGATCTGAACCCAGCTGCGTCCTCCGCATGCACTTCCGGTCCAGCTGCTCTTGAGCTTTCCACCTCATCTACAAGTGGTACTTGGACTACCAGAGAAGTCCCATCAACCATCTCAGGTGTCAATGCGCAAGCACTTCAAGCCACAGTTCCAGTCGGCACAAGTCCAGCTGATTCGCCTTCGCTGCAATTTGCACCAGCCATTACTGCTCCTGGAGGCTACAACGTCTCCCTCGCCGTTCCTGGCTGCTCGCAAACAGGCGACTGTGCATACCGAACCTCTGTCGAAATCGAGATCAACCCTGGTCCAGGTCTAGGCGAGTCAACGACAGTCACTATCGATCAGACCAATACTGCGGATGTATCTCGATCCGTCTACACTGGTGCGCTTGTATCTGAAGCGACTTTCACCATGCGCCTCGCTTCTCAACCAATCGGATCTGGCTCTGGCGGAAATTATCGAATCATCGCTACTCGGCTTGCGCTCATTGCGCAAACAACAGATGGCCGACCAGTCGTCACTCGATCAGCTGGAGCCGGTCTCCTCGAGTACATTCCCAGCGGAGCAAATGGCGCTTGGGGTCAGACTTCAGTTACTGCAAACTCCGACGCGACTGCTTTCGACGCGCTTTCTCTTTCGCTTTCAAGCAACGCATCAGTAGCAGCCATCGCATCAGCTGGAAGTGGACAAGTCTTCTTTGGCGGTTCTTTCCGGCCGAACGCCAACATTACAACAGCGAATGTCGCCGCATATGCTGGGCCATCATCTTCTGGTGCAACGCTTCCTGCTGGGGGTCTGAACGGCGAAGTCAAAGCGCTCTTGATCCATGATGGATGGTTGTACGCAGCGGGTTCATTCAGTGCGGCGGCAGATGGCAGCGTAACCAACCTGAACAACGTCGCTCGATGGGAGTATGGCAGCTCAGACGCAACATGGCAAGCACTGATCGGTGGAAGTTCACCTGAGTTTGGCTCGAATGGCGCTACCGACTTGTCAGCAAATCAGATTGATGGCGATGATGTAATCTTGGTCGCCGGTAGCTCTAGTGGGTTGGCCATCTACAATCACAAGGCTCGCGCATGGGATACATCCAGTAGCTCTTTCATCATTGGCAGCTTCTCGGCTTTGCCTTCATCTCCGCCTCAAGATGGAAACGGCTATATGGCAGGCAGCATCGAGGCTAGCTTCAGGTGGGCTGGGTCTGGTGCTCTGTCTTTACAATCAAACAGAAGCGGCTATCCGGAATTAGTTCCTCTCGGTCTTAACTTTTCCACGCCCACGCCATCAACCACAGCTTCGATGTCAAGCTCGTCAGCTAGATCTTCTAGCTCGTCATCTGCAGCAGCTTCTACCGGTGCTTCCGGTCTGGCTCGTCGCGGAACTCTCGCTAAGCGTGCACCAGCACCAGGTCTTCTAAATCTGCCCGGTCTTTTCGGTCAAGGCTCTTCAGGCTCAGCGGAAGTGTTCGCTGGCGCGTTCTGGAAGAACAGCTCCGATCCCACGACTATCCTGGGTGGCTCCTTCTCCAACAATGATGTGTCAAATCTTGGCGCATACAGCTCAGAAGCGAATGCTCTCCGAGCCTTGCCAGATCTGGCGCCCATCACTGGACCAGTACATGCTCTGGCTGTTTGGGAAGATGTGCTCTTCATCGGAGGCAACTTTTTAGCGCCTGGAAACGGCTTCTTAGCTTACAACATGAAGACTGCGGAATTGGCGAATAACATTCCTGCTCTGCAAGGTCAGGCTTATCTCCAAGGACCATGAGTATACTCCTGACGCTTTTACTTAGCTTACGACGGCACCAATGCGACTGTCAACGTCATTATCGCTTCGCCTCAAGACGACGATGCTATCTTGGTAGCAGGCGCGTTCTCCGCAGCTGGTGATGTAGCTTGCGTTGGAGTTTGTCAATGGCACCAAGGCGATGAAGAGTGGAGTGCTTTAGGCTCAGGACTGAACGGAGTCGTCGGCGCTTTGGATGTTGCAGGAGTGAGTCCTCATTGGCTGATTGTTTGTACTCGCTGATCCGGCACGCAGGAGGACTCCCAATACCTTCTCGCTGCAGGCTCGTTCCAACTTAATGGCGCATCAGCTGCAGTGGCTCGATACGACTTTGACTCGGCTCAGTGGTCACTCTTGGGCGACGCTACTCCTCTGCCTGGGCCAGCTACAGCAATCAGCGCTGATAACCGTAACGAGAGCAGCGTCTACGTCGCAGGATCCTCTATAGATGGCACGACGCCATACGCTTTCCGATGGAATGGCGTCAGCTGGACCGATATCGGAACAGGTGCACTTGGTGCTGGGAGCTCTATTTCTCAGCTCGCCTTCATCCCGTTGTCCGACGACGGCGATTCCAATGACGCTATGGAAGGCAATAGGCGACTTTTGGCTTCTGGACAATTGGCCCTCGAAGGTTATGGCGATGCATCAAGCGCCTTTTTCGACGGAGCAAATTGGTACCCCTTCATCATCTCGATCACACCTTCTGGAACAGCTGGATCTATCTCCTCGATGTTCTACTCCGTTTCAGGTTTCCGTTTGAGCAAAAGTGAGCCAATACCTTTTTACCTGAGGCAATCGCTGATTGGATGCATGTTCAGATCATCTCTCTGTTGGGCTAGTCGTTCTGATCTCGATAGCAATATCGCTCGGCATCGTATTCCTTTTGGTTCTGATTGGCTTCATCATTGCCATTCGCTACCGACACAACGAACAAAAACAGAACCATTTGGGTGCAGCGCCCGTCGACTATGACAATGATAGCACAGAAGAAAAGCGCAAACATCGTCCAACTTCTCTGCTAGCAACACTCAATGCAGCGACCGCAATGATGACTCAAGGCGGTAAAGAAGGCAAAGAACCTCGCCGGATACCTTCTCGCTCTACGAACGGCTACGAAGACGACAGTCGCTCTATAGGCGAAGAGAATCTCGGTCAAGCTGCTGTTGCACGAATGCGCAACACGTCATCTGAAATGGCAGATGAAGAAGAAGATGACCTCGTGCGAATGAGATACTCTTTCCACGCTGAGGCGCCGGGTGAACTGGACTGCGAGGTTGGCGAGGAAATCCGAGTACTAGACAGGTCGGATAGCGCTTGGCACTATGCGATACGGGAACGAGACGGTTCGTACTGTCGCCAACTTTGGTTTCACATCATCTAACGGTCTGCCATAGGACAACGCGGTGTCGTGCCAAGCTCGTATATTTTCTGAGGGTCTAGACTTTTACCATTGGGGTTCATTCACACTCTTCTTTTGAAGACGTTTGTTGTATGGAGGCATAATCGTTTGACTTGATTTCAGACTACTCAAATGTGAATATTTACAACTCGTTTGGAAGCTTTGGTCAGCGTGTTTATAAGACAGTCATCTCTTTCGCATATACCACGAATCGGCCTGTTAAAAATGGCTCACGTTAATCCAGCGATGCACGGCGCATGCGGCATTGACAGACCTCAGCAACTGTTTTTGTATTGAGAAACATCAGCTTGAATACCGCATACCAGCAGATCAACTCACCGACAATCCCACCAGCCGAGTCAGCTGACCCAGTGTTCTGGTTGCTGATCGAACTTTCAGCTCTCGGCTGAATATAAAACAGCAAACGCACAGAGCAGCATGTAGGTCATAACCATTAGCTGATAGTAGATCAAGGAGATCAGGCAGAAAAGCCCGCGCATGGACATGATGCGACGACCTCCATGGATTGAAGGGATTTCTGAAAGCTGCATGTCAGTAGGTGGTAGCTGACTCATTGGCTGTCCGCGCACCCTTTGACCTCAAATTGGCTGTGCAAAAGCCGGCATCAGCTACATACGTCTATATCGCAGTCTACTTACTAAGAGTCCTCTTCCTTGACCTGTTCCCGCTTCAAGGTATCACCAAGCAGATTGCCTGTATTAGCAAAGCTAGGTTAGCCAGGCACGGCGACAACATGAAACAAAGCGAGACATACGAATCTGAGGTATAATATCACCTGGTGCTTGCACCAGCTTCATGATATCACCAGAGCTGAAGACTATCACGAACCACTCGCTAGGAGCCGGGATGATTTGCTCCAAGCGAAAGAAGAGTGTAGGTTTGTCAAAGGGCGAACGGCTGATGATGGAATTCGCTTGCAAGGAGTACCCAGACTCGTGAAGTAGCTTGAGGATAGCCAGCTAGGATTAAGGGAATCAGTCTTGACTGCCAGCTCGGCTGATTGACTCTCCCATGGTCTGGCGCTCTTGATGAATAGGAAAAGCCGTAATGAGACGTGTATACTGACCTGCCATGAAGCTTAAATTCGTAGCCAATGTCTTCCCAGGGCTCTTCTCTCTTGATGCCGGCTGACTGCTCAGAATGTGAGACTTGCTTGGGCCATAGCAAAATGCATTTATCGTACCCAAGAAGTCTGTATAGCTAGAAGCCAAGTCAGAAATGAACTCTTGGTCAAGTACAAGCGCTTACCTGACCGGATAGCGTTCACCATGGTCTCGTCAAAGCGGAGCAATTGCAGCTTGTCTGTTGACCTCATAGTGATACAGCTACATAGCTGATTATCAAGTTCCCTTCTCACAAGCGGAACGTGCGAGATTCACCTATGCTGTCCAGCGACTCTGGGCACGTAAGCGGGCGGAGCGCTGGTCGAAGCGTATGGCTCGTTGTTGGCATCTTCTGCTGCCTCTGCTTCCTTGGATTTGAAAGGGAAATGCATGCTGAAAGCTCGACGTTTGCTTGACAGCGGGATAAATGACGCGACAAGCGTGCATGCGGAGGCTACTTTGCCGTACAGGCTCTAATATAGAAAGTGCTACGTAACTGCATGCTGTCCTACTGGTATACTGTCCTCTACTCCATCTTGTACGGCTCAATGCTCCAGTCTGGACAAAGCAGCAAACATCCCTCCTTCCTGCGTCAGAAGCTCAGCAGGCGGACCTTCTTCCACAATTTGCCCTTGATCTAGACAGACGACGCGGTCCATGTCAACGATAGTCGAGCTAACAGCCGAGTGGATCAGCGAAAGTGTCACTTCAGCAGCATGACACTCACATTCGGTGAGCAATAATGATCATGGTGATACCAGGAAAGGCTGTTCGCAAGACAGTCTGGATAGCTAGTCATCGCGAAGTCATTAGAGTCTATGTGCGTGAACTAGATGCTGAACTGACCGAGATCCGTTGATTTATCTAAAGATGCACTCGCTTCGTCCAAGCACAGGATCGGACGCTTGCGCACTGGAACTCAGACGATATCAGGAAGAGCTCCGAACAGTAGGCCGGTAACACACGAATAGCCCTGGCCAAGGCAAGGAGCTGTCTTGTTCCCTTTGAAATCGCTTGACCTCCAGCTGCAATCTCGTAGTCAAGCTTGCCAGGAAGAGACTCGACGAAGGCTTTGCATTGTGCTGTCTCGAGTGCTGACCAGACTTCAACGTCTGAAGCGACGCTTTCGGGATCCAGGTTCTTATTACTTTGCTCAGCTTTTGGCCAAGGTAGAGCCCTGAAACAGCACTCACCTCTCTAAGACTCGAGTGAAGCAGCATAGGCTCTTGAGGAATCAAGCTCATACTTCTGCGCAATGCTTGTCTGGCCATGGTACTGATGTCCACTCCACTGACATTGATGCTTCCCTCTTCAATATCGGCCAAGCGGAAAAGAGCATTCAGGAGCGTCGACTTTCCACTTCCTGTCCTTCCAGCTATGCCGATTCGCTCGCCGCTCCGGATGTGTAGGCTGAGCTCTTTCAAAGCTGCGGCTGCGTTCGGCTCGTAGCGCAAAGTGACCTTGTCGAAGTGAATAGTTGGCTGAGTTAGCCAATTTTGATTAGTGGAGCTCTGTGTCATGTCGCTTCCAGGCTCTTCGTATTGCTGGTTTGTAATGGTGCTGATCCGATTTGCTGAAACGCTTGATTGTTCTACATTGGTAATCGATAGTAAAGTAAATTGCAGACTAGCGAAACACAAGCATAGGTATAAGCGAATGAGTACCTAATTCAGCTAAATCAGGACTCACACTGCAGGCAGGATCAGAAGCGGAATCAGGCCTAGATTTTGGGTGGTCAGAGAAGCAGTATGGCCGTGCGAGGCTGCCTACCGATCGCTAGCGCTGAGTTGTCATCTGTCCGGTTGACGATAGCTACCGAAAGCATGATAATGCTCAATGGCGATACAACAAAACCGATCATCATGAGGAAGAATTGCCTAGACACCTCGAAATCCAGAAATGGCTGGGTAGCTTCGGTGGCCGCCAGGGTGAATTGAGCTGTTCTTCGTTCGTTTTGGCCAAAAGCACGCAGCACAGCCAGACATCGCAGAGCATCTTCGCTTGCATCATATAACGCTTCAGTGATGTTCGTCAGCAAGGTTAGGCTTTCTGACATGCGCTACTGACGTGTCTTGGCGGCGTTCTCTAGTCCTCGTAGCGACATGGAAGTCTTCACGTAGAAGCGTCGGCCAATTTCGCCAAGCCCTCCGGCGGCAGCCTGTGAAGAGGTTCGTTAGCTCTTCTGCATGGGTTGAAATCCCCGAGAGAGAGCCCTACCAATACAAGCAAGGTGTACGGACTAGCTATAGCCATGACCCTGAAGATCGCAGATATTAGTTGCCAAACATGCGAGCTACTGTATACTTACGTTGCTTGAGACGAGACGATGCCCAACTGAAAGACTACCATCCAGAACAATGAGCAATAATCCCTCGCACAGACACAGAGATTACCTAGGTGTATGATTGCGACCGAAAAGAGTACATCGTATTGGGACGTATCGCTAGAGAAGCGATTCAGAATGAAGGCCGGCTTAAACTGATCAAAGTAGCGAGTAGGTAAATTGAGCAGCGAGACTGCGGCTCTCCGATGAAAGAGTCTGGATGTGTCGATCGACAGGGCGACCCATCTGACTGCAGAACACAAGCACACTCAGCACTCAGACATTTTGAATGGCCTGCACAAGTATACTCACAGTATGAATACACTCCAAAGCAGAGCATTGCAAAGGTGTACAAGCCGAGCGCACCAGCGACCCAAGCCCAGGCTTGCTGATCTTTCTCGTTCGACGCGTGCGATGTCCACGACCGCAAGTAAATTGTGAAGCCGCCCTGTCCAACATGTTAGTTACGATCCTCGCCAAACAAAACTGGACTGACATATGAGACGAAGCTAACTGGTTACAAATTACAATTTAGTACAACTCATTGGTCGCGACCATCGATAACTCACACAGCAAGATCGTAATCACCGTAGTAATTAGCGCAGATTTGTTGCACAGGCGTAGCCACGCCCAAATTGCTGGTATGACTGATTGCCCTGCGTCGATGGAAGCTTCCGAATCGATCTGCACCTTACTTTTATCATTGGATGTAGTGATAGCTGATTTGTCGTCGGTGAAAGGTCGACCGGTATCGGCAGCTTTACTCAAGTTCGATTGCTTGATTACTGAGTCGAGGTTAGGATCCGAGAGGAAAGCTTCGAAGTCTAGGTCGGTGCTCTTCAGCTGGTCATACGTTCCAAAGTTCGCTTGAGATCCATTTTGCAAAAATACGATGGCGTCAGCCTCTTGGAACCTCTTCACGGAGTTGGTTATCATGATGATTGTCTTGCCGCGCAGTAGCCCTGCGGAACCGAAGAGTCTATGCCAAACAAGATCTTCGGTCTTATTGTCGAGAGCGTTCAGGACGTCGTCAAGAAACAGGAGAGTGGTGTCAGCGTATACACAGCGAGCGAGTGCCACTCTCGCTCTCTGACCGCCACTGAGCCCAGAAGCAAGTGTCGAGTCGCTTTCTGACATCATTGTTAGGTCTTGATCTAAAGCGCATGCCTGCATCGTTTGATGGTATCGATCCGCGTGGAACAGAGACCCAAAGAGAACGTTCTCTCGAATAGAGAGATTCCCCTGCAGATAAGCATCTTGGGGAGCGTACGCGATCGTAACCTGTTTGGGCGATACATCAACGCTGCCACGTCGCAGATCGTATTCTTGCAGCAAGCCCAGAAGTGTGGCCGTCTTTCCGCTAGCAACTTTGCCCAAGACCATCGTCAAAGAGCCAGGCGGGCAGTAGAAGTTTAGGTCTTGGACATAAATCGCTTCGCGATCTTTGCTGGCCCTTCCGATCGACACATTGCTCACAGCAATTGAAGGCGCTTCAGACGTCTTCTCTGTTATTGTAAAAGCTTCAACTATGGTCTCTTCGGATGCACTGAAAGTAGCATTTGACCAAAGGTGCTTTTCTTCCTTGAGCAAGAAACCTTCAATGCGCCTCAGCGATGACCATGCGCCTATGCGCGAAAGTGAGCTACAAAATAACTCCGAGTTTTGATACGCACTGAGAAGATCGGAAAGCTACCAAGGTTCAGTGTAATTCGAGACAAAGGTCCAAGCCGACTTACCCCTTGAGCGAGATTTTGAAAAACGGCATAGAAAGACTCCAAGACAGCCAGAAGAACAAAAGCTGGTTTAGTATTGAAAGTTCGTCGGTCGGAAGCCTTGCATACGACAGCAAGGGTTGCAAGACAGACAACACGTGAATAGGCTGTATTTTGAAATTTCATTCAGTAAAAGCATCGCATTGGCCCAAGGACTCGCCTGTCAGAGTGAGGACTGTCCAGGAATTGATTGCAAAACGCGAGCGGAACTTCTTTTGCTCTCGCAGTTCCGCCTCGCGCAAGTGGGTGTATTTCTGGTATACAGCATTCTCATACGCAGCCGCTTTGATGGCTTTCATGCATTCCAAGACCGAAGACAGATAGCGCACACCTGAACATTCGGTCAGATCGGCAGACATGGCTCATCAAGGGATTGATTGCGCACGGTTGTCTGTCGCTCGTGACCACATGCTGCAGACAGCTGAATACTTGAGCAAGCATCGTTGGCAGATGATCCGGCTGCTACTAACGTTTGGTCCGCCAGAAAGCGGACAGACATGATCGGGACCAACGCGCTGTCAAGTCACTGTGAGCCGACAAGCAGCCGTCTTGAGACTGTGACGCACATGGCTAAAAGAATACAGAAGAGAGCCGCCAGAAAGGATAGACCGACTTCGCTTTGAAGGAAAACCATGCCGAGCGCGAACACGACGATCAGGGCGAAAGCTTGGTAAGGCATAAACGCGGCTGCTGACAGACGATCCATATCTACTGAGACATGTGACGATAGAGCTCCGACACCGACATCGTAGGACACTGAAGTAACCACGATAGTATGAGACAGCAAGCGACCCTAACGGGAAAAAAAACTGCTAAGTACCTTCCAAATGAATAGCCATCTAGAATGTGTTAAATCAGACAAGTTCTTACTAGAGCTGCTGTACTTACTGCTTTCCGATAGACAGCCTCGGTCAACGCTTGCCTAATGACCGCAACCATTCTGTATGATGCTATGGTCGCTTGACTAAGGACGATAGGGACTATAAGGTACACCAGTCCGTAGGCGACGACCATCGCCCAACCATAGATCACAGGCTGTGGCGAGTCTGTTCTCCACGAGCTACCACGATCCAGTAAGTAAATGTACAATCGAGTGACGAAAAAGACGAACTTGAGGAAGCCGAGGATAGTGGATAGACTCATTGGTGACAAGACTAGGAGCGCAGCCCAGCAGAGCGTCGGGACGACAGGTGTGAGGGTTTCCTTCATAAAGGCTGATCGCAATGATCGGGTCAAGGGATGTTTATCGGTCTTGTGCACAGTCCAAGCTTTCTCGAAGCGAGCATAGTAATGAGCTGAGTCATGCTCGACTTCACCAAGATCTTGCATGCGCAGTTGATTTCTGCTTCCTTTTACGAGCAGCGGCCAAAACCATAGAAGCAGCCACCGGGAGATTGGAGGCGCCAGTGTGTGAGGTGCGAAGATCTGCTAGTTTGTTTAGGATCAGACTACTTGTCTGGCAGAATGATGAACGCACATCCTGTCTGAGATTCTCCCGAAGGCAGAAATTCTTGCGAACGTTCTCCAGAACAAGGAGGCCTAGTCTTGCCAACAGTGTAACGGCAAGACCAGCGATTAGCAGAGGCTGCTCTTGGAATCCGACCAGGATGAAGCTTCTTATCCGAGCTGCGTCGAAAATACCGGTTAAAATGAGGAAGAAAGACAGTATTTGCGACGATGCCAGGCTTCTTTTGTGTTCAAGAGCCGCGACCGCGAGTACAGTCATCTAGTATACTTCAGAGGACTTCTTATTGAAGTTGCGAGACTTACAGCCGTCGGGATGGCAAGCACCAAGGCTGCGATTCCTGTGCCTGCAAACTCTTTCGAACAAGAACCGCCAATTATAGCAAGAATGCAGCCAATAGTGTTGATTGCTGCAAGAGCTACTTTGCCATAGTAAAGACATCGGCCTCCAAACGATTGGCTTTCAATCTTTGCCTGTTTCTTCCACAATGCTCGGAGTCTGAAGGCTGAGAGCAGGATGAAGACAGTGCAAGGGATAATAGCCAACACGAGACTCGAAAATGCTAGATTGAAGTCCAACAGACGACAGGCCGAGCCAGGAAAAGCCTCGCTGGAGAAAGCCCAGTCATCATAACACACCGACATGGGATAGACGCGAGAGGTAGAAGCAAAGATGAAAGTGACTTGAGAGCATAGAAAGTCAGCACAGCTCGAGATACGTACTCGCACAGCGTCGCAAAGAATGGAAGGCATCCTCGACGACAAATCCGGGAGCTTCTTGTTGTCTCTCCATGCGACAGGACCGTTACACCGCTATGTCTGTTTGTGCTCTGTACAGTACTGCAGTGCGGACGGCAGCGCACAATGTGCAAGCGAGGTCGTCCACTGCATTCGCTGTCGTAGGAATACCAAGGCAGCTTGAAGTGACTCGCCGCCCAGCTGCCATCTGGACAGCTGTCTAGAAGTACCGTATACTACCTTACGAGCTCCTGCATGCCCTTCCACTGGCATTATCGCTGATTTTCATACATATCGGGGGTATGCGAAACCGCCTTCATATTGCCTTTTCTTGCTACGCGACAGCTCCGCACGCTTTCGAGATCTTTCTAATCTCGCTCTACCCTCGCGACTCGTACAGTCTCTGAGCGAGGCTTCACTCCGGCTAATTGGGAACAGCTCGCTACTTTCATCCCCCGGTGAACAGACTGCTATCGCAGCGAGCTCCTTGGAGGCTGCGCAAGACTGCCTATAAAATGACTGCCTTCCTTGATAAACCTCAACCGCTCTTCCACTATGTATTTGCCAACTGTTGAAACCGAATCCAAGATTGTGCACTGGGGGCACATCGCTCAAGCCATCCTGTTCCCAGCAGTCTTCATCCTCGCTATTGCACGCATAGCCATCCTTGGAGGTCCAAAGTCAAGGCTGGACACATATCTCATCATCGTGGTAAGCTGTTTTCTACTAGCTCCAATTGGGAGCTAACAGCCTCAATATTGTAGTCGGTCAAATCAATAGTCATCCTAGCATACGAGCTTTGTACTACTCATGTTGCCAAGCTACATCGATTTTCCAGCCTTCGCGCTTTCAAGGTCCTGAGCATCGTCGAATTTGTATTTTGGGTCGCTGCTACCGGTATGTGTGAAGTTGTTGCGGTAACCTCGCTGATGCCTTGCTTGAATAGTGATTGCATGTATGGGCGCACAGAAGGGTTGTGGCAACGCAGCGGCATGTGCAATCGCGGTGCTCCTTATTCTGCTGTCCATCGGTCTCGCGTGAGTCTTACTTGTGCATCGAAAGCCCCAAACCGAGCCCACGACAGAGGTCTCGCTTTGATACTCGCATACATTTCGATCAAAGTCCACCGCTTTTACAAGAAGAATGGTTCCCACCCGCATCCAAACAGTCATAAATTTCAAACTCTGCCTCGCACTACATCAGCTGAAGTCGACGAGTCGAAAGAAGCTCGCTGGATCCCTTCCCACTTCTCTCGTCCATCACAAACCCTGCCACCGACTCAGATCCCTGCTGGACTCGTTCCGGCCTATTCTGCATCACCACAACATCCTAGGACGCAATCGACTTTCTATGCTTAGAATTTGCTGTATGTAACGAAACGGACGCTGCGATGACTAAACTTGTAACTAGTTGTATGAATGTATGAGTTTGTTGAGTCTCTTGCTCGGTCGTGACCAGCCGCTTCAAACCGTTTAGTGGACAAATGCCTTGTAGGCTGTTCCCTATTCACATTTCACTAGACTTGCTTTCATACAACTTGACGGTCCGTCCATGCAGCTCTTCTATATCTCGCTTGACCAGCGACACCGCTTCTTTCCTCATATCGACCCTTTCAAGCAGCTTTTGTATCGTTGCTGTTGATTTGAAGAAGACCTGATCTCTCAAAACTGAAGCAGCAGTGTTCTGAAAGAATACTCAGCACTCTGACAGCTCTTGTTCATCTAAATATACCTGTAAGTCATAGGCTAGACCCTTTTCGACTCGATCATAGTTCTGAAAGAACCGCCGTTTCGCCTTCTCCCATCCTCTCTGCAACTGCCAAGCACCGAGTAATGACCCTAATGTACCGAGCGCGATAGAAGTGGCTGCTATTGTCGTCTGAGTCATGTATGAGGCATATGCTAGCGCAGACGAGCTGATGGCGACGCCTAAGAATTGAAGAACGAGGTTTTGTGCTTTTGCTTGAAGGTATTCAACAGGTCCGCCAGCTGCTGCTAGCAGTGCCCGGCGTTCTATGATCGGCTTGATGAGAGATGTAGGTTGCAATTGAGCGGATCGTTCCGCAAGTTGCGCAATTTCGTTATCCATGATCGATGTTCGGTAGCGAGATTGATTTACAAGATTGTCTTGCAGTAGCCTTGACACTGTTTCATCTGTTTCTGCCTTGACTCCAAGCAGTCTACCGCTTTCGAAAGCGAGCTGTGATGACTAGTTAGCAGACTGGAAGGGCACCGAGTCTATTGCTCACCTTCGCTTCAGCTGACCGATAAAATGAGCCAGTTGCCTGCGAAACTTCTGCAGCTACATCATCTGCACCGCCCAGCGGCAACCTCCACCACGGCAGCCGTCTTTCCATCGCAGCTTGAATGATTTCCTTTCCTTCAATTTCCAAAGGTTTCGGCAGAGCCAAAGAGCCATTCGCCGAAAAGCCGAGAATATCTTCTGCTGCTTTGAGCTGGTCCGTCAGCTGGTGTTGAGCATGCTGGAGTTTCTGCTGAATGGTATGCACTTCTTGCTCAGCAAAGTCGGTAGATGAGAGCGCTTCTTCTGCAGCTCGAAGTGCTAGGAACAGTGATGTTTCTGTTTGGTAGACCCTGTCACCACCCCGTCGCAAGGTGTCGACCATCTCGAGGATCGCGTCGGAAATTTCCGGTACGCCAGAAGCAGTAAATTTTGCAGAAAATTGACTGATTGCGCTTGATGAGGCCTCTGCTGATCCAAGTATCGCAAGCGCTTGTTTCGCTTTCCGGCTCGAGAAAGGTATCAGAGGGCGAATCGGCAAAGTAGTGGTTCGTTGAGGCCAAGTTTCTTCTAACTGCGTCTGCAGATGTGCTAGAGCCGCATTCGCGTCGTGACTGACGGTGTTTACGATGAAACATATGTCGCGCTTCTGCCCTAGTTGCGAAAGAAAGTAGTGGTACTTGTTGAGCGATTGCACATCTGAGATGACCACTATCAAGAGGTCGCTGGTATAGCAAGCATCCAAGAGAGCTTCGGAAATTGATATTAAGCGTTCTGCAGAGTCTGGCCGCCTTTCTATTTGGAGCTCTTGCAGGTCGAAAGCGCCTTTCGCTAGCCAAGGAGCACTGATGGATAGCGAATCTTCGTGCAACCGCGTTGTTGATCCATATCTGACCATGCTCTATACTGAACAGACTTCTATATGCTCACTGCGTACGTACTGTATATTCAGCGGCGAGAAAGAATCCCTTTGCAGCCTGTTGTGCAGTATTTTGGTCTTGCCAGCGTCGCTTGAGAAGGCGTCGTCCAGCAGGGCAGACACTAAGACGGAAGAGCCGCTGAGATCGTCGCCGAGGACTAGGCCAGAACGTGAGACCTTGCTGCAAAACTGTATTGTGCATGAAACTCGCTCGTCACTTTTGGCTTTCGTTTGACATTCAAGTCATCTATAGCCCATTGCAGCCGTCTGCGCCATTGCTCTTGAGCTGGATAATGGGTATCATAAAAGGCCTTGAGGTCGGCGAGCGTGTATTGCAGTCCTCGCTTGCCCAAGTTTGGTATCACGATGTTGTTTTCTGTCGCAGCATGTTGAGTTGCAGAGGAACTGTAGCTTCGAAGATAGTATGTCCTGCTGATACAGCGGAGCTCCAACGGCAGATTCCGAGCTAGCATTCGTGTTACCGTTTATCAACAACCCTTCGACCTTATCCATACTGCCGTCTCAGCATTCTGGTACCGCCGAGCTGATACGCACGCCAGCTGTAGCTAAGCCGGCCCGACTCGTCTCTTTATAGTCAGACTTCATATCTTCCGCTCTAGAGAGAGAGACAGTGAGTCACCCTGGCAGCTACTAGTGACCCTGTAGAAGCTGACTTACGTTTGTCGCATAGCAGCTATTGCGTGATCGAGCGTCACACGAGCTTCATAGTCTCCGCTCGCGATTGCGAGCTCTATCAAAGCGGATTAGGAATTGAGCAGCAAGGGACAACGAAATGCTTACGAGCAGCGGTGATTGCTTTGACTGCACCTAAAGCATTACGCTCTATACAAGGTACTTGCACTAGACCGAGCTGCGGGTCACACGTCAGGCCTGCCAATGAAAAATGTCACATTGAGCCAAAGCTAGCCTAGGTTCATGCATACCTAGGTTGTGCTCGATACCAATCTCAGCAGCGTTCTCGATGACAGCAGGTGAGGCGCCAAGACATGCTGCAAATCCGCCAGCTGCCATGGAGCATGCAACTCCCACTGCAGATGATGAGCAATTGGTGCACTGCTTCTATAATGAGACCGTACCTTCTGCCATACATCCTCTAGTAGTCTCTCAGCAGTATATCAAGACACGCTTGCAGGTAGCGCACCCTTCTGCTGCCGATATTGTGGCTCCCCTTTTGAAAAGCATACCAATTGCCGCACTAGACAGCAAGAATGTTTGTATGTCCCGCTCTTGATCTTCGCTGTTGGCAGGAAGAGTATCAGCTAGTAGTCGAACAGAATTGCTGATACTGACCTGATGAATTCGATCACATACTTTAGGACGCTCGGTATGACACCTGTTTTGGATTTAGTTGACAGCTACACTGTGAAAATGACGACTAATCTGAAGCGCCATTCGTTGGCGATGTGACAATGCGACCGCCTGAAGCGTTAACTTCGTTCACAGCAATTGCATAGCATGAGAGCAGATCAAGAGCTGGAAAAGTTGTGCGTCGGGCTGCCAAAGGGCGTATAGGATGATCAGTCCGACCCACGATACCAGGCAGAGAGGTAGCGGTCGTCAAAGCTTCGTGTTGGCTGGTGCCGAGCTGGACCTGAAGATCATCTACTGCTGCAGGCAAAAATTTTCTCGATTCTGCTCCTCCGTAGAAACCACGAGTCAGCCTGCGTAACACTAAGATCAGCCGTTGCTACGTAGTATGTCACACAGCGCATACCGTTGATAGAGACCTTTCGCTCGGCGTTTTACGCGCAAACCGCCGGGAAGATACTCTTCATTACTTGTCACGCCCTTGTGAATCGCGTCGTCCATGATTGAGTAGAGATGGAGGACTGTTCTGACTGTCAATACGCTTCAGAAGTCGGAAGACCAACCTACGCTTGGACCGAATTTCGCTTGCAGAAAGATAATGCCGCTCATTCTCGTACATTCTGGAGACCCGATAAGCTAGCTCTGTGACAGAGAGTAGAGAGCCTACATTTGAGCGATAGTCATCTGTTTGTGAATTAGCATAGTTCGGCAAATAGAAAAAAAAAAGACTTGCATTATGCTTTCTAGTGAGTTCGAGCAGCGAGTCTCCGGAATCGAACAGGAAGGGCGGGTCACGCTGGCTCGTTGTAGATTGAGATGCACTACCATTTGAGACATTACCAAGCTGGAGAAGTTCGGAAGGCGAAGAAGAATTGTCTTGTATATGAGCGGGATCTTTTCTCGCGCTACCAGCTTCTTTTGCCTTGATCTCTTTGTAGTACACATTAGAGCCTTGAAAGTCCGTGTTCTCATTGACCACGAATCCGCCGCCAATAGAACTAAGGCAGTCGCGAGCGAGGATCAGCGACGAGAGCTAACACCACTCCAGAAGCTGCAGACTTACAAATACGTATTGTTGGCTAACAGCTCGCCGTCCCTGTCATAGACGCTGAAGATCATACCTAGGAAAGATCTCAGCAAAATTCTCCTTGAGCCAAGAACCTACCGTTGGGATGTTGCTCAAGCGTTCTGTCAAAGTAGAAGGTAAAGTCTTTCTGCATTGAGAAGTCGATCTCGTGCGTTCCTCCGAGCCGTAGCTTCTGTGTCTTGACAATTGCATCGTATCTGGGCCCGATTGTGCTGTACGCTTGTTAAAGAAATATCTGTCATTGATCAGGCTGCTCACTCTGTGTCGACAGTCTCGCAATCTTCGCTCTCGAAGCCCACTGCGTCATCATTAGACGGTGGGAATATGATAAGGTGACAACATACTCATTAAAGCACTGGGCGACAGATGACCTTTGCCAGTCGCAGCCAAACTCTGTAATCTGTTAAGAGAAGCCCTGGAAACACAGTCCGATGACTGACCCCATACAATGCGACCTTGAGTGTTGTGCATAGGTGCAGCACTCCTGCATCTCGCAAGCTCTCCACAAATATGTTTGCGGCTCTCAGCGGCCCAACGGTGTGCGAAGACGAAGGACCTATGCCGATACTGAAAAGGTCGAAAGTCGAGATGACAGCATGCTGGGCTTTAGGTAGCGTCGAAGGAGCTGCTAGATCACGTCCTGATTTGCTAGAGACATCCAGTACTTCTGATCTACGAGCTGCTTGATTAGAGAATGCTGATAGGCGCGCCGGTCTTTTCCTTTGAGCGATAGCACGACCAATGGGCCTGATCTGTCGGAACATATTGCGAGCAGGTTGTAAGGGCAAGTACACGCTCTCTCGGCAGATGAAAACGCTTCTAGACTTTTCGCGCAGTGCACAGCTCTTGATAGCAAGAGAGATAAGGATTCTACTGTTTCTCCAAGTAGAAACTTCCTTGTCCTTGGGCAGTGCTTTTCGAGATAAGGACACGGGCCGCTATGGCGAGGCAGAAAGTTACAGAGAGGCAGAAGCGTACATTGGTAGATAAGGAAGGCCAAGCATGGACTCTCGCATGGTCGAGCTGGCATACCGTTCCCGAGTCATGCATGTTGTCTATTTGTACAGCTGTCTACAGAATCTAAGTGCTACACGTCTTGCTTCCTCGGGCTCTGCTGACCCTCTTGGCCCTGTTTCTCTTGTACTTCTTCAGTCTTGTCCGGACCTGCCGATTGAAACTGAGTTTGTTCAAGCATGCGCTTCAGCACTTCGGCAGCTTCTTTAGAGTATTTGCACCGCATTCGTATGCTCGCGCCGATGCGATAGAATACGTAGGGCGCAGGAAGGCAGATGAACTGTCCGACCTGGACATCAGCGACGAAAGATACCCAAGGCGCAAACGTACGGCTAGGAAGGCTGGGATAGCGCTTGCCCAAGATACTCCAAGCCGTTCGTACATCTGTGTGGTGAATCTGTAGAATGAAAAAGCATCGACATGAGCGGAGAATGGACATTTCCCGCCGAACACTTACAAAGGAAAGGCAGCTCCGAACAGCGATCGCAACAACGAATTGGCTGCCATAACGCTTGAAGCATAGCTATACTGAATGCATCAGACAGGATCAGTATAGCCAAAGAGCACGTACATGACATATGAATCCACCAAGTAATTTTGGAGACTGACAAAGACGAGGCACATGCCGAATCCAAACGGTGCTCCGCTCAATATCGGTACAACCCAATGTGTGCCAGGCGCGCAGCTATGTGTCCTTTAGTACACGGCATTGGATTACGAGAGAAGGCTTACGAAGCAGCGAACCAGACCAGACCAACGACAAGAGCGACAGAGCCAACAATGGCAGGAGGTAGTCTAGCTTCTGCAGGAGCTCTTCCTCCATGCTTCTTCATTTGCTTGATGTATCCGGGATTTGCTATGAAGATGATATACGACACGGCCTGCAAGCAGGTGGCATCAGCAGAAGGCGCTTGAATTGAGGTAAAGACTGACGCATAATATCCCCACTGCAACAGGTATGAAAGCCAGACTGCCTATACTTTGCGACCACCCTCTCGAAACTTGATAGACTTGCGGACAAGCAGAAAATAATAGGTACAGAATGCCATAGACGATAGCCACATAGATGCTTAAGATAAGGACGATAGGTTCGAGGAAGAGCAACACCCAAGGACGGATGAGAGAAGTCTTGATGAGAT
The DNA here is from genome assembly GCA_039545315.1 of Kondoa malvinella. Classification (NCBI taxonomy): domain Eukaryota; kingdom Fungi; phylum Basidiomycota; class Agaricostilbomycetes; order Agaricostilbales; family Kondoaceae; genus Kondoa; species Kondoa malvinella. Next base: position 1,037,401 of record BCIM01000003.1, on the reverse strand, counting down.
CGCTGATGACCAGCTCTTGTTTGGCGTCCATTGAAGCGCGGTAGTATTTTCCGGAATACTTTGCCAGTCGCCTCGCTCGTGCTCGAAGTAATCGAGGCTAGCACTTCATCAGCTCCATCTTTAAGGGAAAGCAGACTGCTCACAGCATATGTTTCGGGCACAAATATACTCCCAATAATCAAGATGACGCCAGAAAAGCTGCCCAAGACGGCTTGCACAACTCGCCAATTGGTATACTGGCCGGTGAAGGATCCGACGATGGGTCCCTGGACCGCGCATAAGTCTCGAGTATTCTCAGGAGAGAGATTGTTATCATACTAGGGCTGGACCGAGGAAGGGCGCCGTGCTGAGAGCCGGATGAGCACAAAAACTCCATGTAGAAAGATCACCTACGCGAATCTATAGCGGGACATTAGCTAACAGATCCTAAGAATAGCTCGGTACTCACACAGCCATCGCTAAGCCTCTCTGCTCTGGTTGGAACCTGCACATGTCGGTCAATACCCCTTCTGCAGCTTCACGAGGGCAACAAACATATCAGCCAATGTGCCACCGCTATTGACTAAAGGCGCAGATCCCCATGCTCCTGCCAAGAATCGAAATACGACCACTTGAGCTATTGATGTCGATGCGGCACCGACACTGTTCCAAAGAGTAAAGAAGGCATAAGACAGCATAAAGACGTTTCTTCGACCCCAAATCTCTGCTGCTGGTGCCCACACTGATAACAGCTGTGAGAAGGTTCTTGAAGCACAGGACACACTGCGTACGAAGCGGTCCTAATGCGAAACCTAAGACGAACAACGCGAGACCAAGTATGAGGACCTCTTGCGATGCGCCAGGAAAGCTTTCTCGAAGACTGTTGATCTCTCCAGAGTACGCAGAAGACGCAAGCGCGACCGATAAAGTGCTAATCGCGACTAGCACTGTGATCTTCCATTTGTAAGGTTGAGAGTACGTGAGCGGATTCTCAGGACTGGGGACAAGCCGATGAGATCGCGATGCAGACATGGAGCTGGGTGCTCACTCCTCTGGCAGCCAGGAGATGATGTACGGTTCTTCTTGAGTTCCTTTCCCTTCGTATGGTTGAAGCGCAATAGCAGAGAAGGGTGTGACCCTCCTTCGCCAGGGTCTCTTGCGTAAGGTAAGCTTGTCCAAAGACTCGATCGACTTGTCTGTAGAGTTCCTACGGCTTTCACCTGCAAGCGTGTCTTCATCTTCCGGAAATGACATCAAAGTCAATTTGGGCAACTTTTTGCTTCTTCAGGACACCTCGAGGACGCTTCTCCGTAGCTGTGTGCTTCCTGGGTGGCTCTGGCAGTCCGAGTCTAGTCTGATTGCTATAATTGCCGAGTACCGATGCCTCGGCACGCTCGGCACTGCAGAGATAAGGACGGCTGGCTCAACCAAAGAAGAGGAGCATATGCGATCGCAAGGCGTCAGAAAGTTCGAGTAGAAGCAGTAGAGCGCGATCTTTGAAGAAATATCGACCGCTGGAAGTTGGAACACTGAATGTTGACGAGCGGCAGCCAAAGTACGCCTATGCGCGCAATTGCAAAAGAGTGCTGCGTCAGGAGCCTACGCTAGGCCAAGCAACTGCGACAGCAGAAGTAGTCATCAAGCGACCTCGTTGCGGTCCTCGAGAGTTGAGCTTCGACCCTCTTGTTGTCCAAAGCTGGGCGCAGTGAAATGGACGACTCTGTCTACAATACGCTAGAGCTCAAGCCAAAGTCCTGGCTGTCACTCTCAGAGCTTCCCTCAGCCGTCTTGGCCTCAATTCAGTGGACAAACGTTTGCAAACTCAAGCCAGAAGATTATGGCTGCAAAGAGCATCTAGAGCTGTCGAAGCTGAACCACTTTGTCTGAAAGAATGGATACCGCCCAATCAACATCATTTGCTCGACCTGTCATTCGCTCAGAAGCATCTTCCGCCTCTACGAACTCTATCATCAGCACAATTACTCGCTCTGAAGTTTACCGAAGTCGAAGAAGAAGTGCTGGAGGATGCATTGGAGGAGTTGCAGAAGAGGCGTAGGAATGCTTTGATTGAGCGCGCAAAGGTCGAGCGGGAGAAAGGCGTAGTGCGAGGGTCATCTCTGGATAGGCAGTCAATACCACCAAGAATCGGGACAGCTGAAAGCCTGGCTACACCTCAAAGTGTCGAAAGAGCGCCCAGGGCACGTGTCGTCGGATCAACGCAAAGTCCCATCGAACGCTCAAGTAGCTTTAAGCAAGCACCCATAGAGGTTCAGGATGCATTGCGGCGACTGCGAGACGCGACTCAACCTGTTCGACCTCCCATGTCAGCGATAGCGAGATTGAATGCCAAAATTGTTCCAGCACCGGTCAAAGCCAGCCCGCAAGCTATCAAGCCTGCTGCTGCCGCACCGACTATCAAAGTTCAGACCATTCCTCGACCTATCGTAAAGCCCGAGCCACAAGAAGAGGATTTGTCTCAGCTCAGAACCGCTCCATCGACAGTCAAACTGAAGCAGGAAGAAGAACCGACGCTTGATGACACGTCTACCGGATCAGGCTCGCCAAAGGGCGCTTGGGGATCTTCAGAACCTGCAGTTGAAGCAGCTAGCCCAATGGGACCTTGGGGATCTCCAGAACCTGCATTCGAAGCAGCTAGCCCTTGGGCTAGTCCTGAACCGCTTCAAGCGACTGCAACCCCCGGAAACAACGCTTTGCCAGATAGCAGACGGCAAGGGCTTCTGTCATTCGTACCTCCTGGATCTCCACCATCTTTAAAGCGTACGTTGCCAAACCGGAACACCTTCAAAGATCCCCAAATGTCTCGCAGACAGCCTTTCATTCGACGCAGACCCGCTCAACTTGCGCCGAACCCCAATCTTATCGCCTTAGCCCTGAGCGGCTTGCCTTCTACAGCACCAACGAATGTGTACCAAGTATCTAATCGCAACACACCAATATACCCGCCTGACACCTGGCTCTTGCGACAATCTCTACCATCTACAGATCATTCAGACCAATACCAAGCTATCATTGATCGCTATCAATCTCAAACAACAGCACCGTCAGGTACGGATCTGCCAGTTCTAGACAATAAGCGTCCAGTGTTTCTACCGCCTCAAACTCATTTCAACAATCCTCCAGTATTACCGCATAGACCAGTATACGTACCTCGGCCTCGATCTATCACAAGCAACTATGTCGCTCCCAGTGCGAAATCACCGACGTTGGTGACCGGTTTCGTCAAACGTCAAGATGCTGGTTATCCACCTATGCCAAATCGTGTCGATATACCACTTCGAATCTCATCGATGCAGCCGCCGGACTACCGGGCATCGCAGGGCTTTATGAAGATGCCGCAACAACAGCGGCCCAAAGTCCAGTCATCGCAACCGAGCCAACACGCACCACCGACAACACTGGGCAAGAGGAGTAGATCAGAAGTCCAGCATCCCTCCTTGCCGCCTAGACCAGCGCCTGCTTTACGCTTGAGGGAAGCAAGTTGGACCGCAAGAACACCTCATGGATCCGCCGAACCAGTGCGTATTGCATAGGTCTAGAAGCTACGTAAGCTGATGTCGCTGCAGCCATGAAATGTACCTGGGGCGAAGGGAGTTTGGGTCATTCATGTGTCGCACAGCTTTTATCTAGCAACTGCCATTGCATGCTAAAGAGTCCACTTTCTTTGCTGAAGCCTAGAATACCCTCTCTCCGTGGTATATACCTGCACAGCCTAAGCAAGCCAGTGACTCATTCGCGTATCGTTGTGCCAAACACACTTCTGGCATTTTCCTCGACATCCGCTGTACCAACAGCCCAAGACAGCCAGATGTCGTCTACTTCGAGTCAATTTGGTGATTGGCCAGCTACCAAAGTCCGCACAACCTTTCTCGACTATTTCAAGCAAAGTCATCAACATACATTTGTGCCCTCTGCTTCTGTGATACCGTATGAGGACCCTACACTGCTCTTTGTCAACGCTGGTGGGTGTCGCTGTAGTCCGGAATAGCTGATTAGGCTGAACAAGAGCTCAGGCATGAACCAATACAAGTCAATCTTCCTTGGAACAGTCGACCCAAATTCAAGCTTTGCCAATCTTAAGCGTGCTGCCAACAGTCAGAAATGTATACGCGCCGGAGGTAAACTCTTATCCGTTGTCTACTTTGTCACCAAGCTGATGTCGAGTGAATGATAGGCAAGCATAATGGCAAGTCGATAGATTTGCCCTATCAGCTGTGCTGATTTGGGAGAACAGATCTTGATGATGTTGGCAAAGATACAGTACGCATCACATTCACGTACTAGAGATGTGCTGAACATCCATATGCAGTATCACCACACCTTGTCAGTCTAGCGACAAATCCACTATTACTGTACCACGCTGAACATAATTTAGCTTTGAGATGCTCGGCAACTGGTCATTCGGAAACTACTTCAAGCAAGAAGCAATCTCGATGGCCTGGAAACTGCTCACAGAAGTATACGGCCTGCCGAAAGATCGCCTCTACGTTTCCTACTTTGAAGGCGACGCTGCACAAGGACTAGAAGCTGATACCGAGGCTCGCGACATTTGGCTTTCGCTCGGTGTTGCGCCAGATCACATTGTCACCGGCAACGCGAAAGACAACTTTTGGGAAATGGGCGCTACTGGACCTTGTGGACCTTGCTCAGAGATCCACTACGACCGGGTTGGAGGCAGAAACGCAGCCTCGCTAGTTAACGCAGATGATCCGCTCGTGCTTGAGATTTGGAATCTTGTCTTCATTCAATACAACAGAGAACAAGACGCCAGTCTCAGAGCTCTCCCTGCGAAACATATCGATACCGGTATGGGCTTCGAGCGTCTAGTGTCTGTACTTCAAGACAAATCTTCAAATTACGATACCGATGTGTTTGCTCCTCTTTTCGCTCGCATACAAGAAATGACGGGCGCAAGACCGTATGGCGGAAAATTGGGAGAAGAGGATCAAGATGGCATTGATACTGCCTATCGAGTCATTGCGGATCATGTGCGGACGTTGACTTTCGCCTTGAGCGATGGTGGTGTACCGGACAATGTCGGAAGAGGCTATGTGTTGCGCAGAATCTTGAGAAGAGGAGCTCGTTATGCTCGCAAAAAGTTTGGCGTTCAGATAGGAAGCTTCTTCAGCACTTTGATGCCGACGCTGGTTGACCAGATGGTGAGTCTCGCTTCAGCTCGCCGATACTTAGTGGCTGAATTGGCAATAGGGCGACTTCTTCCCAGAGATCACAAAGAAGACAGAAGCCGTCAAAGAACTGCTTGATGAAGAAGAAGCTTCATTCGCTCGAACACTTGATCGCGGAGAGAAACTCTTTGACCAATACGCTGCAAAGGCGCTCGAGCTGAAGAAGACTGAGCTTGATGGTAAAGATGTTTGGCGGTTGTACGACACCTATGGCTTCCCTGTCGATCTGACTCTGCTCATGGCGGAAGAGGTGGGTCTTGGAGTGAATCAGAAAGACTTTGAAGCAGCACAAGCAGCGAGTAAGGAAGCTTCGAAAGGTGGTGCAAAAGCCGGAGCGGGAGAGGTTGTGAAGCTCGATGTGCATGCCATTGGTCAACTGGAAAAGATGGTCGAGGTGCCAAAGACAGACGATGCAGCAAAATACGGTTGGTTCGCTCTACCTGGATCATCAGAACACTAACACAGTCCGGATAGAGCTCGGCAACACGAATGGCAGTGTCAAAGCTATCTTCCACAAGAACTCTTTCCTCAAGGAGACCGAATCAATACCGCCAGGCGAAGCTGTCGGCCTTATTCTAGATCGGACAAACTTCTATGCCGAGTCGGGAGGCCAAGAAGCAGATACAGGGCGGATCGTCATTGACGGAGGAGCAGAGTTCGACGTGACGGATGTACAGGTCTTCAGCGGCTATGTCTTACATGTCGGTAAGCTACAAGAGGGAAACTTGAAAGTGGACGATGAGGTTACTTGCACATACAACGAGGTGAGCTCTATATGCTGTCATTGGCGTCCTGCGAGCTTAAACGAGTCTTTCAGGACCGCCGACGCCCTATTCAAAGTAACCACACTGCAACGCATATTCTCAACTTCGGTCTTCGAGAAGTGTTGGGCGACCACATTGACCAGAAAGGCTCGCTTGTAGCTGAATCTAAGCTTCGTTTCGACTTTTCGCACAAAGGACCAGTCACCGTTCCAGAGCTCACTCAAATCGAAACCATCTGCTCAGATTGGGTCAAGCGAAACGTGCGCGTCTTCAGCAAAGAATTACCTCTCAAGCTTGCGCATGATATTCCCGGTCTACGAGCTGTCTTTGGCGAAGCATACCCTGATCCAGTCAGAGTGGTCACGCTCGAATTTGCGGTGGAAGCGATGGCTAAGGACATTTCAAACCCGAAATGGCGGTCAACCAGTGTGGAATTCTGTGGTGGAACGTAAGCACACTCGGAACATGTTTTGACCGATATTAATGTCGGAAACAGGCATGTAGCAAAGACAGGTGACATCAAGGAGTTCACCATTACAGAAGAGACCGGTATTGCAAAGGGCATTCGTCGGATTATTGGTGTCACTGGCGAGAAGGCAAGAGAAGCGCATCAGCGATGTACAGACATGCAGACAAGGCTGGAGGAGCTGAAGCGGCTGCCAGTTATCAGGGCCCAGGAGAATGCCTTCAAATTCTTCAACTTGGTAAGGGCCCGAGACGCTTGCTGCCTAGAAGGATAAGCTGACAGCTATACAGGATCTGAACACTCTTGATGGTTCGGTAATCAGGAAAGCTCAGCTCAAAGACGATTCGGCAGCATTCAAGCGCGATCTTGACAACAAGATCAAAGCACAAGACAAGCTCCTGATCACTGAGGTAAAGTCTCCCTTCCATCAGCAGTGACTGTGGCTGATCGCTTGGTCGATAGATATCAAATGACATCGCGTCTTACTTCAAGGAGAAGCCGAATGAGCGCGCATACATTGCTCAGGTCGAGGCAGGCTCGAACATGAAGGTAAGTCTGAACAGCTCGGTATATCACACAAGTTCTGATCATCTGAATTAGGCATTACAAGCTGGTCTAAAACAAGCACAGTCTTTGTCCAAGGCTGCGTTCCTCATCTCTGCCGACCAAAGCGAGGGCAAAGTTCTGTACTTGGCTTCGATCCCAAAGACCGACGTCAGCAAGGAGTTCAACGCCAAGATCTGGCTTGCGAGCGTAGCAGATCTGCTCAAGGGCAAAGGTGGTGGAAAGGATGAGTCTGGGCAGGGCATAGGTTCGGAAGTCAGTAAAGTGGGAGAAGCGGTTGAGTTGGCCAAGAAGGCATACCCGGTATCGTAAGACGTAATGCAAAGAGAGATTACTTGAGATGACGCAAGCTTGGAGACTGCTGTCACTATTGCTGCCGGCTGCATAATTGCTCGCATCACATCAGCGAGCGGGTTGCTGTCAAACCATGATTGATACCAGATGAGCACCTGTCAGCGTTGCAAGCAACCATGTCGCCCTCCAGCCACGCTCAACACTAGCCACTATGACCTGCTCGCTTCGCACCTGTCGCCTGACAGCACGCGAGGGCCTTATCCTACATCGCAACTAGCTCGGCTGCCTCCTTCCTTACAAGCTGCCTATGGCGTCTCTCCTGCTCGGCCTGCCTCTCCTCTGTCAAAGCGAAGCAATGCACCAACAGACTCGTTCGTAGTCTTGACGGAATCTCAAGTCCAGCCTACCTCTTCCACTTCACAACATGAGAAGAACGACTCGCTCTCGCATCATTTGGAAGTCTCGCAGAAGATCTCCAACCTCTTGTCTAACCACACTGAAGTTGACCATCCGCTATGCACCGACTGTGCTGAACTGCTGCAAGAAGCAATGACGAAACAGCTTGAACAGGTCAAAAAGGAGCGTGAGCGGTACTTGAGCTACGAGAAGGAACTGGGCCAGGTCAAGGAGGATCCTGGTGAGGCCGAACGATTGCAAGAGGACATCGAGCAAGTTCGCGCTTTGCTGCCTTGGGTCTAGCGTGTGCTTGTGCTCATGCTCTATCCGTACCAGCTGAAGCTAGATGAGGTCGAAGCGAAGAAAGAGTTTGACCTCGCCCAATTTGAGCTGAATGATCTGCAAGCGCAATTGAGAGAGCTCGATGCGGAAGAAGAGCAGCTAGAGATGGAAGAAGACCAGTGCGTCCGGGCGCGTACTTCAGCATAGTGCTGATTATGATGCTTCCCGTGCACAGGTTCTGGACCGATCATTCAGCCTACATGCTCGAATTGCAAACCGTTCAAGCAGAAGACGCAGCCCTCAAAGCTCGTATAGAACATGCACAACGTGAACTAGAAAAGCTTCAAAAGACCAATGTCTATTGTCTGTCTTCCTCTATCGCTCTTGTGTAGTGCTGAACATTCGTCCAGACGACGCATTCTGTATAGGCCACGAAGGCGGTCTAGCGACTATCAATGGACTCAGACTAGGTCGACTACCGAATGTACCTGTTGAGTGGCCGGAAATCAATGCTGCTTGGGGTCATGCAATGTTGCTGATTCATACAATTGCTCGGAAGTGGGATGTGACCTTCGAAACGTGCGTTGTGTCTTCGCGCAATAATTGGAGCCTAATCTACCGCGCCGCAGTTATCGATTGTGCCCTATGGCTTCATACTCAAGAATCGAGAGGATAGCGGACAAGTATATTATGGAGCTGTACGTGCTTTTGTACGTGTCATAAGACTCTACTGATTTCAAGACAGATACGGTTCGGGTGACTTTGCTTTTGGGCGCTACCTTCAGAACAGGCGTTTCGATCTAGCCATGGTTGCTCTACTGGACTGTATGAAACAGCTCATGGAAGTCACCGTGAAGCGCGAACCGGGTTTCCGTCTGCCCTTTTCGTATGTGCATCTCCTCTCCGGTTTGGTTCAAAGCTGATGGAAAGGTCAAGTATATCGAAAGACAAAATAGGCGATGTTTCGATCAAGCTGCAGTTCTCTTCGGACGAAACCTGGACTAGGGCGTTGCGGCATGTGTTGCTCACTTTGAAAATGTTGTTGGCAAAGGTGTAAAGATTTTGGGAAGGAAAGCAAATCATTGTATCGTTATTGCATTGCACGACTTGTATTGTATTGCTACATGTTCACTAACAGACTATGCGGATCAAAAACATCAGACTCGTCTTCCGTCGACACAGCTGGCTCTTCCATCGGTTCGTCAACATCATCTTTCGTCTGAGTTTCTGGTTCAACTTCTTTCTCCTCTTCCGAACTGGACTCAAACTCTTCGCTATCAACCGAACTCTCCTCATCTGACTCATCAACCTCGCCTTCTTCTACTTCGCCTTCTTCTAATTCATCATCTGAAGCCATAAAGGTGACAAAGTCTTCATTGGCTTTCATATCGTCCGCTTTACGCTTCTTACTGGGTGCTCTGGGTTCGACGTTGCTCTTGATTTCAAAGGTTGTATTGGTAGCAGGCGGCGCTGGTATTGAAGATTCAGTTTCGGCAGCGTGCTTGCGTCGAATGACGTGAGGCAGCTTGCAGCCTTTGGTCGAACACTTGCCGGTCGAGCTGAATTCGGGACACTCGTTGACGTGCTTGCTCGGACAATTTGCGCCTTGCTCACACCAGCCTATGACGGCAAAATCGCGACAGACGGTAGCGGTAGGCGAAACGTGCACGTGCGGGTACATGCAGTCGGCACCATTCTTGCAATTAGGAAAGTGGACGCAGTGAGGCATTCGATGCGCGTTGGGAGAATGGGAGAGAGTGCATGTTGAGGCGGTCTGTTCACAGCTGTTGCGCAGAAATTTGGGACAGATGGAGACTTTATCTGAGTCGTGTATATAGGGGCAGGTGAGGGCGTTGCGGCATTCACCTAATCAGCATGTATCAGTATTGGCATCTAGACTGGTCAACGATGGGCAATGCTAAATGCCCGTTGCGATGATTGTAAGGCGTACCGGTCTTGGTAAAGAAGCGACAGAGCGAGTCCTTCTTCTTGACAATCTGATGTCGCGGTAATGGTCTGATAGGTCTTCTTTGAGGTCGACTGAAAGCGAGATATGATTAGGAAGCCAATTTCACAATTTGTGAGCTTACCTTCTCGCATGTTGCATACTCTTTACAGTACCAAGCATCGTGTTCAGACGGCTATGTTTTGCTTGCATATCTCGCTTGGTGACGAGCGACTTTGCTATCAAATTGCCAGATTTGGTTCGAACGTAATCTTGACCTGCTACAGAGACCCGACTGGGCGTGTTCTGATTTTCTGAAGAGTCAGAAGATTTTATGGGAGTACCGGCTGTCGGCATATCAGCTAGAAGAGGTCAGAGTCTCCCTCGAAGAGTAAAGTCGCTTCACGAACATGTCTTGCGGATGAGTCGACGGCCAGAAGGATCGCTGACAAAGGTCACACCGTTCACGACTATGTCGCTCAATTCTTTCGATGTACCGGCTGCTGGAATAGCACTTGTGCTTGCGACTGGGCCATTAAGCACGAGCTTCTTGTGCTGAGAGGGTGCGACGATAGGCTTTTGCTCGACAGGAGCTGACGCGGCCTTGGTCTGCGAGGGTGAAGTCACAGCCATTTTGGCCAGGCCAGGCGCAACCCAGGTATTGTTTGCTTTACGAGGAGGAAAAGGAGCGGCAGAAGCATATCCTCTGCCTCTTCCGCGGCCTCGAGCTCGAGCGCCTCGTGGTGCCCCTCGCCCACGAGTATTGGACCCGCTATAGGACAAAATGGGCCCAGTAGATGTCGCGGAAGACATGTTGTGAAATCAAAAGGGCTGTTCTTCTTGCGCAGTGAGCGATATGGAAGGTCTACAGCACCAAGCAGACTGCCAAGCTATCAAGGAGAGGTAAAAGGGTGGCTGAGAGAGGTCCGAAGTCGTTGCTGCTGGAAGACAGCGATCATAACCCTTTGTGACACGGACATAATAGGCAGGAGTGCATTGATGCATAGCGTACGACGCATAGCATCCTACTACAATCAAGTAGCATTGATATACAATCTTCCTCGGCGTTTTGTACAATTTGACCCAACTTCACAACATTGATCAGGAAAGTGCATCTACCTATACGTAACCCTAGAGCCAGATGTCGAGTGGTAGACGATCCACAAATGATGGATCTTCGTTGAGTCTACGGATCGTGTCAGCTCAGCCGGGTCAAGGGCTAGAAGAAGCTCACCTGGGATAGAAAGGAACCATCGCATCTTGATGCCTCAGGTATAGCGAGTTGTACACGAGCCAGTATCGCTGTATCGGACGCGTCAATGAGCAAAGACTTAAGAAGGACACGAGCAGTTGAGCACACCTCTCTGACTTTTCGAGCGGGCTAAACATCAAACCGCTGTGAGCAAAGAGCACTTGGCAAAAGGAATGCGACATACATGATACAGACCAGCCCAGATATAGCTGAGCACGACACCAGGTCCGAGAGCCACACCAAGAGCTTCTATGGCATCAGACACATTGTTTGCCACATGTGGTGAAAGTTCCAGACTGTACAAATGGGAAGCTTATCAGTCGCTGTTGGCGACTACAAAGATGCATTCACGTACATATTCGGCCACAGCAAGTTCATCAAATGCAGCATAGCATCTTCTCGTCCGAGACCAGCAACGCCAAGAGCAATGTGCTTGACAATAGCCGCCGCCGTCTGTCTGTGGACAGCATCTCTATCTGTCAAAGCGTCTTCAAGCAGCCCTACGACAGCGTAGGTGTAGTCCTTAGAGATTTCGCCAATGTATTCGAACAGGAAAGAGAGTGCCTTGAGACAACCGTTTCGAACATTGAGATCAGGTGTCCGGTACTCGGTCAGAATGGCAGGAATACAGGTGAAGGGGCTAAAGAGGGCATATTTGAGTGATTTGTCCAGGCTTTAGGCTTGGCAAGCACTCACCCGCAAGTTTCAGCAACGATACCAATAGCAACAGTACTGCAAACTCGACTTTGACGTTCTTGAACTTTCAGATTGGTGAGCAGGACACTGAGCACATCTTGGGGACCGATAGCCTTCGCAATGTATCCGAAAGAGTTGACAGCTGCTCGGCGAATCGACTTCTTGTGTGCCTTGAGCAGTTCCAGAAGCTCGAAGCAGATTCTCATCCATTCGCGGGCAGAGACAAATTCGGCACCGCGATCAGCTGCATGACACATTAGCACCGCCACACGCAGAACGCCCTTAAGCTCACCAATGCGACCAATCAAGTTGATGGAGGCTTCTTGGACCTTTTCGTGTCTGTTTCGCAGAATAGGTGTCATGCGAGGTACTGCTTCATCATCAGCCTGATATGCAAACGATATGGGGAAGACTTACGCAAATCCTTGACTGGTGGATTCATCTGAGTCATACCGACGACGTTGGCGATGGCACCTTCAGCTGCGATGATACTATGGCCACGGATCAGCGGTGTTCATCTGAGCTGAGCAAGCCCGAAGCACAACGTACCTTCCCAGTGTGTCTGGATATTCTTCACCGAGCTGTTCGAACAGTACGACACCCAATCTGGAAAGCAGACTGTCTTCACCACATTGCTTGATGACGAATGCAAGCTTGCTAGTAAGATCTGCAGCTTGCTGACGGACTTTCGCACTCTTATTGTTCAGACGCCACAGGATGGTCGAGACGATTTGAGTGAGATATGGCTTGACTCTTGCGCCTGTCAGACAAAGAGGACTCCATGAGATGATTGTCATCTGAAGCAGCCATCAAGACTGACCTAGCGCATTCACAACAGTGCCAAACCCATCAAGCATGACAGTGTCTTCGATAGTTTGCTCGGAGAAGGAATAGATGATGCCATCGATGAGCTGAACTTCGAGTCGCTCATCGATATCGGCTGTGCCAAGTGTGGAGACGACCTTTTGAATGGTTTCCATAACCATCTTCCGGTACGGCTCTGATTCATCCTTAAGGTCATTGACGACTCGACCAACGATTTCAGCAACACCAGCTTTCTGCGCAAGCTCGACTGTAGTTTCGACGACTTGCTTGTAGTTTCGCTTGTCCAAGGCCACTACAGACGACGTCAGCATGCATTCGATTATGCGAGAGAAACAACAAACTTCGCCTGACCCAGAAATGCCGGAAGAACTCTGGCAGGATCTCCTGCTTGACATACGTGGGCTGAACACCTTCAGTGCCAGCACACTGCTTGACGACCTTGAGGACGATCTTCTTCATCTCTTCATCAGGTGACTGTTAAGCACCCGCGGCGTAATCAGCAACTGTACTACAAGGAAACACGAATACTCACCTGGAACTCTCGAATCAAGATGATCATGACTTCCTTGGTGTAATAATTGGCATATTCCGAGTCCATCAGCGGAATGATGAAACCAATGGCTTTCAAGAAAGCAGCAAGACCTTTACCGCGATGTTTTCGAATACCGGTCCAGAGCGGTTTGAGCACACTGTCGAATGACTCGATACCGTAAGGAGCGGCGGCTTCTGCTAAGGCGGCGATAGCGAGGGCAGTCATTGTCCGCACTTTCTGTTGATCGTCGTCGAGCCCGTGAGCGATGGATTCGACTAGATTTTTTAGATGCGGAAGGACAGCACAGCCAAGCATAATGGCAATCTGCTGGACAATTTTGATACCAGTGTGTCGGGCCTGTTAATCACACGAGCTCAACATTGCGCAGGTTATCAGACTATTACGACTGACCTGCCAGGACTTCTTTGATCTACAGACCGCCTTCAAGAAAGGAAGCAGCGAAGGTATACCCAGAGCAGAAGCGACGACAGCGAACGCTCTTGCAGTTGTGTTACGGACGTATTCATCCACATGATCGATATCCGGCCGCATTGTGGAAATCATATGCGCCAATCCAGCCGCTTTCGACAAGTTACTGATGATTTCTCTTCCTTCCACTCTTGCATAGTAGTCTTCGTCAATCAACAGCGGTTCGATGACGACCAAGATTTTGTGTACATAAGGTCGGACCAAGTCATCCAACTTGTACAGGATTCGATCAATGACTTTGACCAACAAGTGTCGCTCTTGATCTTCCAAAGTACGCTCCATCAACAGTGGCAATATCTTGTCAAACAGCGGACCGGCACCAAATTCGCGTGCTTTGTCTGTGATTTGTCGTAAAGCAGTTTTACGCATTGGAGGTGTACCGTTCTTGATCTTCAACAACAACCGCATAATTTTGCGCTCTTTCAACTCTTCCATGCTCAAGCCACTTTCGTCCACTTCCCCATCTTTGCCAGGCAGAATCTTTGCGAAATACGCTGCGTCTTCCTGCTTGAAGAAAGCGAGTTGACCGACGCCTTCAATATCGGTAGGTAGTTCGGGTGTGGCCAAAGCAGCAGCTACATCACCTCCGGAAAACTCATCTTGCATCATGAAGCCACTTTGACCCATTGGCGTGGCTTGTAGTTTGCGGGTCGGTGTGCGAATAGGCGCGTAGCCTTCGGGTGGTGCAATCACTTCATAGCCTTCAACAGGAAGCATAACATCGAGCTCTTCGTCAGAGAGGTAGCGATTGTCTTTGCTGAAAGAAGCCATGGCGAAAGTCTGACCAAAACCGACTGGAAGGGAAGCAGCTGGATCTTGAGTCGCGGGTTTCGCTCCTGCCACAGGTGTTTGGTCCCATCTTGAGCGTTTAGGCGTTTCAGAAGGGGCAGTAGTAGCTTGATTTGCTTTGGGTGAAGCAGTGAGAGGAGTTTGATCCCACCGAGAACGGCGTTTCTTTTCTGGCGGAGGGGCAGCAGCTTGTTCTCCCTGCTGTTCCCAAGCTGTTGTCGGTTCGCCTGCATCTACTTTTGCAGTACCAGGTGAAGCATCCCAACGACGTTTGCGAGGTGTGGCGTCTGGTGCGATGGCTCCTACTCGCTCTGCCTCTTCGAGATTCTCCTTTTCCTTGTCCTTAATTGCTTGCTCAACTCGACGCTCTTCCCTTTCTAGCTCGGCTCGACGCATAGCTTCTCCATAACCTGAAGCTTCACCAGAAGTACCTTCGCCTGAGAATGCGTCCACTCTCCGCTCATCACCCGTCTCGCGATTGAATCTTCTGAGCTGGTATTCAGATTGTCGAGAGGCAATTTGCTTTTTCGAGGCAGTTTCTGCGAAAGGGTCAGGTGCTGAATCATCGTCGCCAGCGAATTCGTTCATAAGATGTTTAGGCGCAGTGACTAAATATTAGACGGGCATAAGATCAGTATACACTACGAATGTACAAGAGGGAGAGAAAGAGGACTTGCATGAATCGAGCAACCGAGGCTGATTTTCCGTCATGTCGACGTCTTCATCCTCTCCACCGCCTACATCTAGCTCAGTATGGTAATCTGCTTTTGAAGAGCCGCCGTAAATATCAGGGTCCATTGAAGCGCCGTTGGACGAGAGGGCGACATCTTTCTCGACATTTGCGGCTTTCGCAGCTCGCTCTCTTGCGCGAGACAGCTGCAATTCTTTAATCTGAGCTTCTTCGCTGCTCATGCTGGTATAAACCACAGGGGAAGTTGGTTTGAGATGAGGCAAAGGTCGCTGGCCGCAGAAAAGAGTCGTTGAAGGTCGACTACGAACGTACCTGCATGATATGGCATATGTCTGTGGCTTCTTCTTACACCTCTATACAGCCCAATTAGCGCCGCACATCGGTGCTGCCGTGCCATGCACAACTGTCGCTGCAATGCCCAAGTTGCCTTGTTGCATCCTTTCTCTTTCATCATCCGTCTATGAGGCCTTTTTGCGGCATAGCAGAGTGTACTTCTACTCATGTCGCTTGTTTCGCTTGTTTGCTTTCGAATCCATTGTGACGGCGGTAAAGCCTGCCTTAAGTGAGACGATCTGCTTCCCACACAATCTCTAGCAGCTTGCTCATGGACGCACAGCTAGCTGCCTACAGCTTTTTGTGTTCGGGCTTGATCTCTTTACCCTACGGCGGCCTCCTCTTGAATCCCATCAAGCCTTCACATAAGCATCCACGTGGATTTTCTCGCACTAGGGTGAAAGTTATGAGAAAGTTTGGGTGAACGTCGTACCAAGGAGCGGATCATCTATATTACGCCTGTTCATGGATCCCCGACATCTCCAGCTTGATCTGACACTGTTCTCGCATCAAACATCATGGTCATGCTCTCTGCTACCCTTTTACTGGCTTTGGCCTCTGTTGCTTCTGCTTCACCCTTGACTCACTCTCTGACTGGACGCAACAACGGTGGTGCTCCGGTGGTCGACTTGGGCAGCGCAGGAAAGTATCGTGGGATAGTTCAGAACAACGGGACTGTCGAGGTCAGTCATCGTTTCTGCAGTCTTTGATCAACCACTTATGGACTTTCACAGTCTTGGAAGGGGATTCCATACGCTGAGGTTGATCCATCAATCTGCACCGCGAAGCTACACTACTGACATCTAATATAGCCTCCAGTTGGCCAATTACGCTACAAAGGTCCTAAACCGCTACAAGATCAGTCTGATGAAGTGCAGGATGTTTCTGATGATGCGTTGAGGTAAGTCATTGCATCTCGTGTTCCCTCAACTGCTGATCGCTCTTCGTGAATCAGATGTATGCAATTCGGCAGCGGTGGCTCAATTGTTGGCGTCAAAGCTGGGCCTGGTGTTGCAGATTGTCTTAAGGTCAGTCACTGGAGCCTGCCCATCACTCTGGGCTGATTTGTCATCTACAGCTTTAGGTATGGAAGCCCGTCAGCGCAAAGAAAGGCGATAAGTTGCCTGTCATGGTATACACTCATGGTCAGTCATTACCGGTACCTATAGATGAAGGCTCAACGGCAGATGACAGGTGGAGGACTTCGTATGGTTCCTCCTTCATCTTTACCTAACTCGACTGATTAAGGCAATGCAGAATTCTCCGCTGCTCCAAACAATGACTTTTCAGACTGTAAGCCTACGCTCTCCAAGTGTTAGGAGTATACTAAGCCATCAATTTGCAGGGGTCGGACAAGACCAGAACTTCATTGCCGTCAATCCTGCTTATAGACTGGGAGGTCTCGGCTTCCTGGGCTCGGAAGAACTTACAGCTGAAGGAGAAAGCGCTAACGCTGGTCTCTTAGGCACTCGGCTGACCTACGAAGTAAGCGAGCCTGCAACTTGCCATCAACGACTTATGTATGCTGACACCTATTCAGTGGGTCAAAGAGCACATTTCTGAGTTTGGAGGCAACCCAGAAGACATTACAATCATGGGCCAGGTAAGCTCATGCATTTGTGGATGATACATCGCTAATCGCTTCACAGTCGGGAGGCGGTTTCGGCGTTATTTCTCAGCTCGCCCTTTAGTATGTGCTGAGCCATTTGTTGCTTCGAGCTTGTGTTGATGGCTTGACAGCGATGGTGAAGGTACTGTCTTCCAGAAGGCTGTCCCGAGATCAATTCAGCGCTCGACCATGTGGTCTATCGAGCAGCTCAAGGTACTTATACAATGACACTATCGTACTTGTTTGATCTTCGTTCCTAGGACCGCAATGACCAATACGCTGAGCTTCTCGGACGCCCTACTGGTCAATCGCAATTGGCCTGCTTTCGCGATTAAACTCCACAAGCTCTCGTCGACGCGTCTGCCGCACTTAGCGATATGAACATGCCAGTAAGCAACCTGACCTGGGGTTCTGCAGCCGGCTTTGTTCCCGTCGTGGATCATGTCACCTTGACTGCTCCAATCACTCAGCTGTTCCAAGAAGGCAAATTTGCCAGGAAACCTTTGTTGGTGGTACGTTCATCACAGATCTTTGAGTCTTCATGACTGATTCAACATATGCAGGGATGTACGGCTCTTTAGCTCACTTAAGTTGTCCTGTATCTGATTCTGAACACAAGATGTCAGCGATGAAGGCGCAAACGGAACACCACGCGATGATGTCGAATTGACAGCCGAAAGCATCGAATGTGCGCCCGATTCTTGACCCACTCCGTGTTGCGCTGACCTTACACTTGACTAGTGTACAATGTCACCCAATATGCAGACGAAATCGTTAGCTTCTACCCTGTCAATTCAACTTTCGGGGACGTCACTGGCACTGGCACTTTCTTCTTAAACAGCTTCAGAGCTCTCATCGCTTATGCCGAAAGTGGTGGAATTGGTAGCGTAGGTTCTATCACGTACGCAACTGCTCACTCCGCTGATCGGAACACAAGGAACGTCTCCTCGCCTGGGCTATGTCGAAGTACGGTGCGACAGAGAAGGTCTGGTCCTTCGTGAGTCGCCTTTTCAGGCCCTACCACCACACACGAATTGACTACTATACAGCGCTTCGGGGCTCCGACTGTCGGAACCTCTGGCCGTGATGGATCAGCATACGACCTCCAATCCGTTGCTCACTCTGCGGATAACTCGTACCTGCAAAACGCTACTGCTATCATGACTCCTTCGGAATTGGCTGTTGCTTATGAATGGCGTGCATATGTCGGCTCGTTCATTCGTACAGGAGAGTAAGTCAACCTTGTGTCTAGTAAGCCTCCAAGCTAACAATGCCTCAGTCCAAACACTCAGAAGCTCAAGACCGCTCCTACATGGTTCAACTATGGCAAGCTTGAATATGAAAAGCAGCCTCTGCGTCTCGTGCCTCAATTCCATTACAAGGCGAACCCCGAAGACACTCCGACTACTACTCAGATGGAAGTCGTCGGTCGTCCGCAATTGCAACGTATCGCCTACTGCCTGTCTGCGAAGATCCAAGCCGCCATTCACAATTGAGAACGCGCGCAAAGGAGTATGGCTCGAATTCGAAAATGTTGATAGTCTGAAGAAGTTTGAAGTAATGCATTATCTGTGCGAGTACACAAGGAAATCGCTAAGCGCCACACACTGGTAGATAATGTCTGCCTAACGCACAAAGCCACTAACACATCTATCACAGCATTCACTGCGGTCACCGAGTGCGTGGATTCACGAAGGGTCCCAAACTAGAGGGGTTAAGAGCCCTCTTATACGACTTTTTCCGAGAGGCAGGAAAACCTGATCTGTTGGAGATGCAGTGCGGAAGCAAAGTTGTCAAATAGCAGCGATGTGTATATCATTCCATTTGTTCAGCAGCGTATACCCTGCCGCGTTATCTGCGCTGTCGCTTTGACAAGCATCTACTGCTTGCTCAGGCTCTCAACAATATACCTCTCCGAGTTCAGGCAGTTTTGTTTCAACAAGTTCAGCGCCGTTCCCTATCGCTTGCGATGCGAGCCAGTACGCACCATTCAGCACGCCGGCCATGTGAAGCTGCATCAGCTGTGAAGGCTGCTTCGTATCAGCGGGAAATTCGCATTGTGTCGAAACTCATGAACCGAGTAGCGCGCCAAACTACCAGATTGGAGAGTTTGCGTCGGTGCTGCTGCATACAAGTCTCGTTATCTTTGGTCACGATCAACAATTGCACCAGATAGCTTCAGCAGCTACTCTCGATGGGATGAAAAATCGAATAATCCGCGTCGCTGTCTGCTTTCTGCTGTCTCTGACTTACGTGCCCCTTGTTTCTTCGTGCCCTTGTTTCTTGGCTTCCTTCTTATCGGCTGGAGTCCTAGTAGTCTTGAGACTGGTCCAGATACTGCCCACTCTCGCTCCAGTGTCGTCAAACCATCATTCGCCGAAGACACATATCTGATAGCTCATAGCGGCCGCAGCATTCGTGATCAGTACTCTGCTTGGCCATATTCGTTCTCTATTACAACAAACAGCTGCAATCATTTGGCACAAATTGCTTCAGCCCCTCGTCAAGCTTTCGATTCTTCGGACCAAACGATCGAAGTCGTGTTCTCTAGGCCTTACTGTCCCCTCCTTCTTGCGCATTACGCGGTGTGGACTCGGCTATTCGTAATTTCTGCACTAGGAAAAACATCGGACCACTGCATGCGGATGAATGATGTTACGCCAACTTGACGGGTCTCCAACTTCTCCGTTCTCTTGCTCTCCGCTCTCTGTTCACACCTGTAGATCGAGTCTAAACATCATGCTGGCTTCTACCCTTCTACTGGCTTTGGCCTCTTTTGCTTCTGCTTCACCCTTAACTCATTCTTTGACCGGGCGCAACAACGATGGTGCTCCTGTGGTCGACTTGGGTAAGGCAGGAAAGTTTCGTGGAATAATTCAGAACAACGGAACTGTCGAGGTAAATAACCGCCTTTGCGATCATATCCAATTACTTATACGCTTCTACAGTCTTGGAAAGGCATTCCATACGCTCAAGTTGGTGTCTTCAGTTTTACACCGCGAGGCTGCAATCCTAATGTCTGCTCTAGCCTCCGATTGGCCAATTACGCTACAAAGGTCCTAAAGCGCTGCAAGATCAGTCTGACGAAGTGCAGGATGTATCAGACGATGCACTGAGGTATACTCTTTGATCAGATGCAGTTCCGCTCTAAAGCCTGCTCGGGTAGATGCATCCAATTCGGCTCTGAGAGCTCCATCATTGGAGTGAAAGGTAGATGACTTCTATAGGTTGTTCTACTCCCTAATCGAATGGATATAGCTGGACCAGGTGTTGAAGACTGTCTCAAGGTCAGTCTACTTGTCTACACTCATAGAAGAATTGGCTGACCGGTCTGCAGTTGTGGGTGTGGAAACCTGTGAGCGCAAAAAAGGGAGACAAACTTCCGGTCATGGTCTACACTCATGGTCTGTCGCGTCCTACAAGTTTTGGCAGGTCTGACTAATCTGAAATGCTATCAGGCGGTGGTCTCCGTGAGTCGCCTTTGTAGCTCACTTTTGGCATCAACTCTTATACAATCTAGAATACTCCGCTGCTGCCAACAATGACTTTTCGGACTGTAAGCAAAGCACCAATCAGTGCTTCTTCCGCTCAGCTCCTTTTTTGCTTTCTCACAGGGGTCGGACAAGAGCAGAACTTCATCGCTGTCAATCCCGCGTACCGTCTCGGCGGTTTGGGCTTTTTCGCATCAGAAGAACTGACTGCAGAAGGAGAGAGCGCCAACGCTGGTCTTTTGGACTCGCGAATGGCGTACGACTGGGTCAAGCAGAACATTGCTGAATTTGTAAGTGTGAATCAATTGAGCGGGCGGCATGATCACTGACTCAACCATTCTTTAGGGAGGCAACCCAGACGATATTACAATCATGGGACAGGTAATCTATAGCCTGCCGGTCCGTGTTCCCAGACTTATGCGTTTCCAAAGTCCGGGGGTGGATATGCAGTGGCCGGTTCGCCTTTGATGCTTGAACGTAGCCCGTCACTTTGCTCATTCAATGTTCTGCAGCCCAATTGGCTCTATACGATGGCAGCAAGCCAAACTTTCAAAAGGCAATTCCCAGGTTAGAGCGCTTCGGCAACCGATCGGAACAACAACTGACTGTTCTCTGCACAGATCAATCCAGCGATCTTCCATGTGGACCATCGAGCAACTGAAGGTAAGAGACTATTACATTCCACAACGATCATCTTATCAGGCTTTGCAGGATCGAAACACTCAATACGCCGAAGCTCTCGGCTGCCCTGCAGATCAATCGCAATTAGCTTGCTTTAGGGAACAGACGCCTGAAGCTTTAGTGGAAGCCTCTAGAGTCGTCAGTGACATGAACATTCCTGGAAAGGACGTTGGCTGGGGCGGTGTGAGTTGATCTGTTCAAGGTGTGCTTCTTTGGCTGACATCTTTCTAGGCTGGCTTTGTTCCGAGTGCGGTCTTTCCTTGTATGTCCACGCATACAAGCTGACAACAAAGCTAGCCATTGATGGTGTCACGCTCACCGACCATCTGACGGCCCTCTTCTTGAACGGCAAGTTCGCCAAGAAGCCTTTGATGGTCGGTAAGAACTTTTCATCGAGTCTAATATATCTGTCTAAGCATCAACCAGGCTACGTACGCGACGAAGCAGGCGGAGGCGGTCTTCGTGATGTGCCAGAGTTGACTGTGGATGATGTTGGTCGTAAGTTTCCATTCTGGCGAGCCCGTCCATGTTGTGCTGACTTACATTTGACTAGTGTACAACGTCACCCAATATGCAGACGAGATCGTCGGCTTCTATGCCGTCAATGCAACCTTCGGCGATGTTACGAACACTGGCACCTTTTTCTTGGACAATCAACGGGCTTCGCTCTTAGGTTTCGGTAGCTTTGGTGAATCTGGCATTTCTGGTAGCGTACGTACTTATCGGTATCTTTTCGAGCTGCAGCTGATCTCGCTTCATGCGTAGGAGCGCCTTCTAGCTCGGGCTTTCTCGAAGAAAGACACCGCTGGTGTTTGGAGTTTCCGCTTTGAAGCTCCCACTGTCAATACTACTGGAAGAAACGGTGACGAATACCCACTCGCGTTAGTTACCCACTCTGCAGACAACTCGTACCTGCAAAATGCTACTGCTATCATGACACCTACCGAATTGGCTCTCGCGAAGGAATGGCGAGCATATGTTGGCTCTTTTATCCGTACCGGCGAGTATGTGATTATCTCCGTTACTCTGGTTCATCGCTCACATAGTCTTTAGCCCGAACAAGGAGAAACTCAAGACCGCGCCCGAATGGCACAAATATGGACAGCTTGACTTTGAAGAAAGCCCTCTTCGCCTCGTCCCACGCTTCCACTTCGAAGCTAACCCAGAAGACACACCAACCACCACACAGATGGAGGTCGTCAACCGTGCTCAATTGCAACGCATCGATTACTTCCTTTCCGACAAGCTCCAAGCCGCGCTTCACAATTGATGCCTTCCTTCTTGACAAGAGACAACCCACGCTTCTTGTTGCATCAAGACATTTGTGTAGTGTACATAGCAAGCAGTCGAAGTATGTAATGAAATGCAAATTTGAATCGGCGGTAACCTCGGGTGAACCATAACGACCGAGCAGCGAAATACCTCTGCAAACTTGATACCTGCTTGGATGTCTACGATAGCATCACTGAGACTGCTACGAGCTCTTCCGACAGAGCTTCGCTGGAGCCTGACATCAAATGCAGCATTCGCGAATTACAAGCGATTCGTGTCAACGGCAGCTGAGCAAGAGGCTTTGATTGAAGAGCAAGAGCAGCGTCATGTAACCCGTGACCCTGCTCAGCGGGACCCTTCAGCCTTCATCCCTGCTCGTCTGCATGCATTCACTGGAAGTCCAAAATTTCGAGACATGCTTACACATGCGTCAAACCCGCTCGAGGTGCTCATGCAAGAGTTGGAACGAGTAGCTAGCAACGGTCGTGTGATTGCCACGCTGCAGATCTGCAAAGAGATTCAGAAAAGAATCGTCTTTGACCGTCGAACACCTAGTCGACCCGACATCAGAGTGTACAAGGCGCTGCTGCAAGCTTTCGGCTCTCAAGGATACGTAGCAGAGTGCGAGCGCACTGTAGACGACATGCTGGATGTGGGTATAAGTCCAGACACTGCCATATACAATCTTTGGCTTCAGGTCAGGACCTCTTCAATTTGCGGTGAACGCCGGCTAATACGAATCGTTGTAGGCCGTACTAGTCTCTGGAGCCTCAGTAGTCCCGGTCTTGGACTCTATGCTATTTCAACAAGTTCCCTTCGATGCTTACACCTATCAGCATTTGGTCACATACTATTGCGGCCGGCAGAATCTGGAGCATGCAATGCAGCTGGTCTTTGAGGCAGAAGCTGCATCGATCTCTCCTACTATCGAGACATATACAAGCGTCATATTGCTCGCCTGTCACCTTCAACAGCCAAAGTTGGCACACGATATGTTGCTTCTGGTGCAGAAGCAGTCTGCCCGCAAATTAGATCCATCTGTCATGGTCAATGTGCTGCATGTATGCGCGACTGAGCAATATGTACGTCGTTGGATTCGCTGAGCCTTCAGCGGACAACTGACCGCCATCGCAGACAACTGGTCTTTATGACTTGTACCCCAATATAGTCAACGCATACAAATTTCGACCGACCTCCGAGATCCTGATCGCTATTCTTACAAATGCAGCTCGACTTGGCGATCCTCGGCTCGCCTTCACTGCTCTGTCTCACCTTCGATCTAGCTCAACCCTTCCGTTGAAGATAGAAGAACATCACATGGCACCTCTTGTGGAAGCCTTGTGTCGAGACGGTCAACTGAGCAAAGCCATCGAGACGATCAATTACATGCGAGAAAACGGCGTGTCGCCAGTGCAAAATACAGCTATGCCGGTCCACGAAGCCATCACTCTCGCCTACCAGCAAGGCCCTGCTACCGCAGAACAGCTTGCATCATCTCTCAATAATGCCTATGCCCTAGTCACAACCATGTATCAGGCGAGCCCGAAAAAGGTCGACGTGATCGTCATGAACGCTTTGCTTTCCGCCTCTGTCAAGCTGAATGACTACCACCGTGCTCTGGCAACATACAAAGACCTCTCCGAAGTCACTGCCGATATCCAAACCTACAATATCCTCTTGCAAGGCTGCATCAACCTCCGTCTGCGCACTCTGGGCGAATCGCTTCTATCAGAACTCAAAGTCAAAGATCTCAAACCGGATGCAATCACCTATGAGCGCTTAATCGAGCTCTGTGTGGTCAGTCCAGGCGAATGGAGGGATGGCCTAGGCTATATGGAAGCATTAACGAATTACGGCTTGGTCCCTAGTCTGAATGTCTACATTGCAGTCGGGGCGCGTGTAGGCTGGGAGAATGATCAGAACGCTTTGCTGGAATTGTGTGACGAGGTCAATCAGGCTTATGGCAGAACGGGAGAGAATGCGGTCCGAAGAGCTGCTGATATGGGCAAGAAGGATCGAAAGCGCGAAGATGAAGTGCGAGGGGAATGAAACCCAAGTAGAGGAAGGTGACTGCAGGGATGATGTTGCGGGCAGTAGTGCAGAGAACGTTCCGAGATGGTCTCCGTTGACCATTTCCTGATCGGTCTGTCCGGTGATAATCTTCACTTCTCTGGCTGACCCTATTCTCTTGCAGCATGGACGTCCTGCCTCTTGCTTGCTTTCTTCACGCAAGCCAATTCGAAGCAACAGTCGCAGTCTCGGCAAAGCGTTGTATTCACATTCACCTTTCCGGACGCGCATACACGCGGTGCTATGGGCACACGTCTCCAAGCTTTCTTGCATTTGACTCAGTCCCGCAACCTTGTTTCTGTTCCCTATCTTTCAAATTGCTCTCC
This sequence comes from Kondoa malvinella, assembly GCA_039545315.1. Taxonomy (NCBI): domain Eukaryota; kingdom Fungi; phylum Basidiomycota; class Agaricostilbomycetes; order Agaricostilbales; family Kondoaceae; genus Kondoa; species Kondoa malvinella. Next base: position 1,012,451 of record BCIM01000003.1, on the reverse strand, counting down.
CAACGGATTTCGGGGTTGTCCAGACCGTGGACCAGCTCCGAAAGCCTAATCTCGAGCGGCTGGGCCTGGTCTGGCGGGATGCCCGTCTCAATGTCGTGGAGCAGAGCTTAATTTCATCGGCCGCTCCAATCGGCGACCAAGACTCAACCAAGATTATGTGACGGATAAACACCCGCTCGTTAATTAAGTTAACTTCGGCCTTAGCATTTGCGGTCTCTTCTGCGTGGATCCTGCTTAACTGGCTTTTCATGCAATGACGCGCTCGTGCTGTTAGTGTTCTCACTGCCGAGGCGTATGTTTTCCATCTTATGTAATTCAGAACCTATAAAATGGCTGCCTTCGCGTCCTTCAGTATCTCTTCCTTCATTCTCTCTCACTCAGCTTTTCCTTCTCATAACAACTTTCTCCTCACCCTAGTCGCTCTTTAGCCCAACTCTAGTCGCTCTTTACAAGGTGTGTGTTCATCTATCGGCATACACTGATATACTCATGCGCTCTACAGTTCCCCTTTACATCCCCAATACTCAAAACTCAATCAACAATATGCTCTCCAACACCTTCGTTGCTCTGCTTTCGGTCATCTCCCTATCTTCGAGTGTCGCTTTCGCAGCTCCAATCAAGGCCACTTCAACCAAGCAGTCTGTAAACAAGAGACAAGCGCCTGGTTCTCTGTGAGTTCTCCTCTTGAGCGCGTCTGTACTTGCTGACTATTCCCCTGATAGCGATGTGACAGTCATTGCCTACGCTCAAGTTTCGGCCCTTGGTCTTCAAGTCTCTGCCGATTGTCTGGCTGTTCAAGTGGCAGCAGACTTGGGTCTTCCAGCCGTGCAGGAGGCTGTTGATGCTGTGGCCAACATTGGTCTGGTGAGTGGTCACATTCGGCGCGCTTGGCCTTGCGCTCATCTTGTGTTTCAGGCTGTCGGCCAGATCGTCACTACAGACATTTGCGCATCAGTCAACAACCGCGTGCCTACCTGCGATGAGACTGATGGATGTGGATCTGGCGCCTGTTTGCCTGGATTCGAGGAGTCGACTGCAGGCGACTGCCTGCCTATAGTCACTCAGAACCCCGCGCTGTGAGTCTCCTTCTTATGCACACCCTTTTAGGGTGTTAACTGACGAGCTGTTTCGCAAAAGTGATGCACAAGTCTTGGCTTCCGTCGATGTCAACCTAGGCGGTATCGTTGGTCTCTCCACTCAATGCCTTTTGGTGGATGCATCATTGGACTTGGGCCTCACCGCAATTCAAGATGCTATTTCCGCCGCAGCTCAAGTCGAACTGGTCAGTGCACTCATCTTTCTTTAGTCGTAAATTGACTGATTGTTTTCTCGCAGGGTGTTGGCAACTTGGTTGACGTCGACCTCTGCTTGTCAGTCAACAACAGAGTACCAATCTGCGATTCCCTCAACGGCTGTGGACTCGGCGCCTGCTTGCCCGGCTTCGTCCTCGACCCTACAACCAACGGCTGTGTCGTCGCCCCGCCTGTTGGCCCATCTCAGCTTCGCCGCCGAACAACCGTTGCTCGCCGCACCCTCTGCCCCTCACCAAATGAAACCGCTTGCTCGCTATCTGGTCGAGGCAAGCTCTCGAACTCTGCCGTTGTTTCAGGCCAATATGAATGTGTCGACCTCTCTTCATCAATTGACTCATGTGGTGTCTGCGGCAATGTTTGGTGAATGTTTCTGTCTCGCTTCTTTAACTCCTTGCTGATGTATTCAAGTAGCATGGGATCTGGCGTTGGCTGCCAAGATGGTGTCTGCGTTGAGATGGACTAGGCAGTATATCGGATCTCAATTTCACCTCAGTATATACGCATCTCATACTTTGTTTGGTTCGATGTGAATAGTAATATTAGCTCAATGCAGCATCATTTGTTCTCTTTCCATGCTACCGAATCCTTTTCCCAGGTTCCGCTCGAGTGGAGTTCGTGTGGACTTGTGGACTCATGCAAATTTCAAGTTGCGCCTTATCTTTGTGTCTCTCCCTCACCCACCACCACTATGTCGCGCTCAGGTATCTGCGCAGCTCTGCGCCCTATTGCTCAGCATACTCAGAAGCAAGCGTCTGCTATCCGCTCGGCTGTTCGAGCTCGTGGTTACGCCTCAGAAGCTGGAGGCAAGAACTCGCAATCGCTGCTCCTTGGAGGTCTAGCCGTAGCAGGTGCCGGTGCTGCATACTACACCTACTCTGCAAACTCTGGCGATGGACATTTGCAAGCTGGCTATTCGAGTAAACCTAAAAATGCTGCATCAGCATCGGAAGTCGATTACCAGAAGGTGCGCGCTGAGCACTATAGTATAGCTGTCCTGCTATAGTATAGCTAAACTGATATATAGGTCTACAACTCTATCGCGGAAGTGTTAGATGCAGGTGATGAAGAATACGGTGAGTTCCTATCCCGAAGAGTCCCATCAAAGTTGACATCATACCCAAGACGATGGATCCTTCGGTCCTGTTCTGATCAGGTTGGCGTGGTATGTAGACGGCCAGCAAGGCAGTGGCAGATGCTGACTTGACTTCGAGGCATGCTTCTGGAACATACGATAAGCAAACTGGCAACGGTGGATCAAACGGTGCTACCATGCGCTTTGCTCCTGAAGCAAATCACGGCGCCAACGCTGGCTTGATTCACGCGCGTGAGAGGATCGAAAAGGTCAAGCAGCAGTTCCCAGCTATCACTGTGCGTCTGTGGTCTCACACCTTTTCACGGGCTGACCTGTTGCAGTATTCTGATCTGTGGACGCTCGGCGGTGTTGTTGCTGTGCAAGAGATGCAAGGGCCAATAGTGCCTTGGTATGCCTCCTATGATAGACACTGGCGTTTGCTGATTCTGTTCTTGCGATAGGCGACCTGGCCGTCAGGTAAGCAGAGAGCAAATGTGCAGATTCGTGTCTGATGACAGCTATAGGACGGCTTTGTCGAGCACTGCACTCCAGATGGTCGTCTTGTGAGTATTCGCCTCTTCTGTATTGTACTCGTGCTCATGTATCGTTTGCAGCCGGATGGTGACAAAGGCAGCGACCAGTGAGCTGGCTCGAAACAATCTGACTATCGGCCGCTAATACAGCAACCAGTCTTCGCTCCATCTTCTATCGCCAAGGCTTCAACGACCAGGAGATTGTCGCTTTGAGCGGTGCTCATGCTCTCGGAGTACGTTGCAATCTTTGTTTGCCTCTGAAGTAATCTGACGTTGATTTACAAGCGTTGCCACGCAGACCGATCAGGTTTCGAAGGACCCTGGACTTGTAAGCTCATGGGACGTCTTCTCAAGCATGTGTCTAACAAGGCACAGTCTCACCTACTACTTTCACCAACGACTACTTTAAGCTGTTGTTTGACGAAAAGTGAGTAAACCGTAGCTCGTCCACACAGGCTGATTGGTGAGGCAGGTGGCAACTACGCAATTGGAAGGGCCCTATTCAATATGAGGACAAGTCCACCAAGAGCTTGATGATGCTCACGACCGACATGGCTTTGGCTACCGATAAATCATTCCGTCAATGGGCATCCAAGTACGCCAAAGATCAACAAGCCTTCTTCAGCGATTTTGCTGGTGTCTTCAAGAAGGTATGTCTCCTCTTTCGTTGTTCGCACAAGCGTACTCATCTTATTCCCGCAGCTCCTCGAAAATGGCGTTCCTGAGAAGAACTTTGCCGACAAGCCAACTTTCCGCTTCAAGACGATTGAAGAACAGCAAGACGCAGCCAAGGCTACTGCTTAGACTTGAAAACATTCACAATTTTAGACAAGATTCATCGCATTGTAGAGGGCTGGCACTGGTTGTACGGTGCTGTCCATCGTTAGGTAGATTAGACAGCATGTAGACGTTTAGATATAGACATAGATGAGTTGGAACGTGCTCGTGCGTCTTAGCGACTCCGAGTCAGTGACTCGGAACCGTGGCGAGTGTTTTGACTGAGACCACAGTCACATAAGCAAGCGATGGCGCAATCGCTGCTGAATATGTTTTCTCTGGCTCACCTTGGACTCTCTTTCACTTACAACCTATCTTAAAAATGTCTGACAGACCTGCACCGTAAGCTGGTATTCTGGCAAGCCTTGCAGACTCATGCTCATAGCGAATCGATGTACAGACTTCGTCTCGGCAGCGTAGCGCCCAACTTCAAGGTGATTATCAGCCACATCATCTCGCACTTTGTATTAACGAAAACACAGGCCCAAACTACCTCTGGAGACATCGATTTCCACGAGTTTATCGGCGACTCATGGGTTATTCTCTTTTCGCATCCAGAAGACTACACGCCTGTCTGCACTACTGAGCTTGGAGCTTTTGCAAAGCTAGAGCCAGAATTCACCAAGAGGAACTGCAAGTTGATTGGATTGAGTGCCAACACGATTGAATCTCATGGCGGTTGGGTCAGCGATATCAAGTACGTGGCTAGTTTGCGGTAATTGCCTTGAGCTGACAATATCCCAGCGAGATCTCTCAAACCAACCTCAAATTCCCCATCATTGGTGACAAGGAGCGACAAGTTGCGCTGGCGTATGACATGTAAATCATCTCGCTTGGCCATTGAAGCAAGATACTCACCTGTCGTAAAGGATCGACCACCAAGATGCTACCAATGTCGACTCGAAGGGCATCGCATTCACCATTCGCTCAGTCTTCATTATTGACCCAGCAAAGAAGATTCGTCTGATCATGTCTTATCCTGCCAGCACTGGACGAAACACTGCCGAAGTCCTCCGTGTGCTCGACTCGCTGCAAATCGGTGATGCCAACAGAGTGACCACGCCAATCAACTGGACACCTGGTCAGGATGTGATTGTCCACCCAAGCGTATCCAACGACGAGGCAGCAAAGCTCTTCCCTGGGTTCCGCGCTGTCAAGCCTTGTCCGTTCATCTGGTCTCCGCATGATGCCTTGGCTGATAGACTTGCGCGCACAGATCTTCGATTCGCTACTCTGCCAGAACAGAAGGCGTAAAGGGATGCATGAATACTTTAAACACATCCACAATACTGCACACTACGCATTCTAGCGCTTTACAAAGTCCAACATGCTCTTCTGCCCTTCTTCCACTTTCGCCTTCTTGCCCGTTGATGAAGGCGAGCTTGGAGCTTTCCTCTTGCCGTTTGAGCTTCCGCTCGGCTCGTGCTTCTCTTCCGCTTCAGCCAGCTTCTCGTTCGCTGTCCCATCCAACACAGCTTGATTATCACCATGCAGCTTGACTGCATACGCGACTTTGATCTTTTCCAGACACTCCGCTTTGGCAATCTTCTCATCCACTATCGGTGAAGGGTAGTCTTTTCCGATGATACAGCCAGCTTTCTTCTGAACAGGAAGAGGAGCTTCCCAAGGCTGGAAGATGTATTTATCTGGGTATTCTGCTAGTTCCGGACAATACTTTCGTATCAGAGCGCCAGTCTTGTCGTACTTCTTGCCGACTATTATGTATGTCAGCCTCGTACTGATGCGCAAAGGGGCAACTCGCAAGCTATTGGACTGTATACTCGAAAGTACGAGCTGAAGAAAGCTGAAGCTGAAAGCCACATCCAATTGCCGCTGTTTGACGACGGATCCCTTCAGGCCGTTCAGCTGTTGATCTTGATTGCTGTATATTCACTGACCAGTCAACCAAGAACTCATCAAACACCTCTGCCCCTCGCTCCCAGCTGATGTACAAATGTCCTCTGCGAGCCTATGAGCCAGATGCTACCGTCTGTGGTCGGACTCACCTGGTCAAGAAGCAAGCTACGGAATGCCTCGCAAGATCTATCATATATTTTAGCCTCGCCACATCAAAAAGCAGGAATACTTACGATGTATCCAGCCTTCTATCCTCAACTGCCGCATAACTTGAAAACAAATCAGCTTCGACCGAAAAGAGCATGCATAGGATAAGCTCACTAGCATCAATCCAAGGGAAGCCTGTCCGTCCCTCACTCCAAGCAGCGAAATGTTCTTCAGCTTCCTCATCGTCTCTACTCCATTCTGCTCTAGGCTTGACTTTGCCTTTAGCATCATATTGGTTCCTGCTTTGTTTTCAGCCCGAGAAGGTCACAAAGAGAAGGGGAATATTGACTGTAATTTCCAATTCATGTACATGGAAATCTTGTTGCCTCGTATTTGACCAAAATTCTCGATTGCAGAATTCGCACAATGGTAGCTAGAAACATTTTAGCCGAATACCAAGTCGACGGCTAATGATCTTACAAGTCGCGCCAATAGATCTGAGCCAAAAGATTGACAGGCGGTTGAGTGCTCTTGTTTCCCTTTTTCGCTTCCTCATCCATCAAATCTTTGACATCCCAGTAAAACTTTCTGATACTCAATGTCCCAAACTTCAAATGTGGACTGAGGACCGTAGTTTCAGGCGGATCGAACGCTCCAGGATTGGTGTTGGGTTTCTGGAAAGACAAAACTTGTTGCTTATCGCTTAGGAATCTCGCTAGTTGCGCCAGGCCCTTTGATTCACCACCTCGATGTGAAGTGGTAGCTGGTTTCAAGCCTAATTCCGCCAACGTGGGTACTGAGAAAGTCCCATGTGGTCCAGATAGAGTTTCGTAAATCATTTCAGCTGCTTCTCTGGTATGAGCGTTGATGTCTTCCTTAGTATCGATAGGTTGATCATCTCGGGTCGCTTCGATAGGTGTAGGACCAGGGTTCGGTAAGATAGAAGGAGCTGCCAAAGGTCTAGGTGGTGCGCCGAGTGCTTCGACTGCTTTTTGAAAAGGCGAGAAAGACATTGGCGGTTTACCAGAGTTGGAATATTTCGCTATGATTTTGCTTGATTCCCACAGAGTGTGACCGTGCACGTCTATGACCTTGACGCCTGCCTCTTTTGCTGCTGCATGGATAGCGATGTCTCGCTCTCGGACGTATTGATCGCTGCGACATGTTCAGGAACAGCTGATGATCAAGAATAGTAGCTCACTCGTCCTTTTCAAAGACCAGATGTGTGATCTTCCACTTCTTGAACAGATAAGGTAGCATCTTGGTAGGCGGACCTCTGACTACAAATAGCTGAGACTTGGAATTGATTTTGGTAATGTTATCGCTCAGCTCTTGCAGAGAGTCCAAGAGGAACTGAAATCGATTGACGCCTACTCGCTGTTCGTAGACATAGTGCGGATCGAAGCAAAAGAGCGGATAGAGGTGTTCAGGCTTGAGCTTGAGCGCTTGGTGCATTGACGGAGAGTCATGTAATCGCATGTCCGTCCTATACCAGTGAATTACTCGAGCCATACTGAAGGTCTACAGCAGGACACAGAGATCCAGGTGAGGGCAGCACAAAGTCGATCAGAGATGGAAATAGTAATCCGACGATCGCAAGGGGTTCTAGCAGCCAGTGAGGCTTTGGGATATCTCCAACAGGGCTCAAGGTATCACTGAACGGTCTGCTCGAGGTATCTTGTCTGCTTGGAGGCACTTGGCGGTTGCTCGACAAGCAATGTTCGAGCGAGAGCTGGTTGATCCTGTACCAATACAATTACGTTACGATGGCATCCTCCTGCCAGAAGATCAAGCTAGACCTCATCCGCTGCATCATAGAGTCTCCCTGCTACCAAGTGCGCTGTGCCCTGGTCATGGCAATACGGGCATGTCTGACGTTGTGTGTTGCAGAATCACCCAGATCGTGATAATCCAGACGTCTCTGCCGTGCAAGACTGCCTCACGCATCATATGGACGACATGCCAGATGCTGTAAAACATCAGAGACAGGCTTACTTTGAATGCAAACGAGCGATGGCGAGTTCTTTGCCTTCAGCTCGTATGCTAGAATGTAGCTGACACGGACTAGTTGGATATGAGGAAAAGGTTCAGAGGAATTCAAGGTACGGCTGGGAAAGGACCAAGCGAATCATCTACGCCTGAAGGACCGTCAATGTCTTCGCATGTCTGATGCAACCGAAGGCGCAGCCCTACCTCTCTGTGGCCCTGCACTGATGTGCGAATCACGCCTCACTTCATAGCAAACTACCAATCGCACTCGACATGGTCCAATACAATGTCGTCCAACTACTGCCGCGCGGTGAAAGGAACAACTAGCAGCAAGCACTGTAATCGCGACGCATCAGGCGTATGGCTGTCGCATGTAAAGATAGGAAAACCACTTGTAAACTTCATCATGTAACCACCTTTCAACTCGCAACTCCCTTTGAATCACTTTGCTCTCCAGCATTGACGGATATATGTATAGAGCTGGCATTGCTAGACTCGAGTGAACGAGATTGTTTTGCGTTGCGATGACCTGAGCCTCTCGAAAAGAACGCTGCATTGAAGCGATAGGTGCTCGCCGGCACACGCGTAAAGCAGTCTGTACACTCGAGCTCGCCTCGTGGTGTGAGATTAAGCTGAGCATTTTTGTAAATTTCAATTTCAAGACAAGGGAATTTGATACGACTGTATACATTGACAAAGAGTATCCCGCATTGATGTGTGTGGCAGAGTTTGCGTTTCAGGCTTCGGTCTAGCCATGAAAGCAAATGTCGAGCTACATAGAGAAGACTGAGTTCTCAGGATACTCATGTTGCGGCTGCAGCTTCGTCAGCTGATGACACCCTGCAGCAAGCTGGAAGCCACTCACAGGCAAACTGATGACTCCCGACTTGGCCACTTTAGGCGAGTACGAAACAAAGTGCTGTTCTCGGTTGTCGTGCTTCGAGTGCCCGTGAGCGTTGACGTGTCGAACAGCAGTGTCGCCGCAGGAGAGTCTTCGAGTGAAATCGTCGATGGTGCCATTCATAGCGAGACGAAGTTCTTCAGCTGAAAACGTTTGACAGAAAGTCAGCTGCTTTTGTCGTCTGCATGGACATGCGAAGACTTACCAGCATCGCAAATCCTTTTGA